>JANAVB010002393.1:16322750-16897750 GCA_029216955.1 Iris pallida | reverse complement strand
AGAATTTGCCATTAATAGGCATCATCAGTGAATCTCCATTAGGCTTCGCTAGCCTGTATTCTCCATTCGAATATACCGATTCGACAACAAAAGGTCCTTCCCATTTAGCTACGAATTTTCCTTTGCTTTTATGTGCCATCACCATTCACCTTCTTACTTAGAAAGGACCAGGTCATCGACCAGAAGAACTCGCTCCTTCACGTTCTAGATTGAAGGCTTTAGAAATGCGGGCTTGATATAACTTAATCCGTTGTTAAGCTATGAGTCATTTCTCGTTGAGTGCTTCAAATTTCTGTAACCGTAGACGATCATTGTCTTCAGTTGTTAATTCATTTGATAAAATGACTCGAAGAGAAGGGATTTGAATCTCTAGAGGAATAATTGTTTTGCTTTCGTAGAACAAAGAGGATGGCATTGTACCGGTTAAAGTCCGTACTGTAGTGCGGTACGCCCAAAGAAATTTACCAAGTTTCTCATTCCAATTACAATTGTTAGATGAAATGAACTTTTGAGCAACTTGATAATAGTCTTATTGAAAGCTTCAGTTAGCCCATTAGATGTGGGTTTGTTGGGTGTAGAGGCTATATTCTGGAGATTGTTTTCTCACAAAATTGGTAGAATTTATTGCTCACAAATTGTGGGCCATTGTCATGGACAATTCTCTGAGGAAGTCCGAAACGATAGATCATATGATGTTTGATCAAGCTGATGACATTATAAGTTTTTACTTCAACAAGTGGTATAACTTTTGCCTATCTGGTAAAATTGTGGGCCGTTGTCATGGACAATCCCTTAAGAAAAGTGGATTGATAGGCCAATGATATCAATTTTTCAAGCTTCAAAAGGCCATGGCGCGACCGTTGGGTGCAAAAACTCTGAAGGTTGATGTATGGAATCTTTATGGATTTGAAAAACTTTACCTTTTCTTGCATAATCTATAGCATCAGCTACCATAGTAGAACAATAATAACCCAAATGTATTAGTCGATCCAATAATTTTAGGCCAGGTCGATGGACACCACAAGTACCATCATAAGCTTCATAAAGAGCCTATTTAGCTTTTTCTTCGGATAAATATCATAGAAGAAGTCTATCATATAATCTTTGATAAAATATTTTAGTAGCTGCATCATAAAAGAATCTAAGAGAACGTCTCTTTACTAAAATAGCCTCTTTTGGATCACCGAGAAGAGTTCCATAAACATCATATTCAATAAATGGAAATCTCCAATCTTTGAAGTCGACATTCGTTGTTGCAGAATAGCTTTGGTGAGCATCCAAATTATTCTTAGTACAAAATAATTCTCGACCAATCATTTTGATCGATTTCTAGGTGTTGACTCGGGTGGTAAGCGATACTGTCAAACCTGCTAGAGCATCCGTTTCTGTATTTTCTAGCCGAGGTACATATTCATAAAATAATTTGGAGAAAGCAACAGTTATTTCCAGAATTGTTTGATAATATAGAACAAGATCTTTATGACAAACCTTGTATTCTCCTCGAATTTGACTAACTATCAACTTGGAGTTGCCATAAGCTTCTAGATAAATTGTTTGGCCAACTAGAGTCCAATAAGTAGAGCATTATACTCTAAAACATTATTGGAACAAGGCTCCATTAGAGAATAAGCACGATAGATGAGTAGATTATCAGGGGATATCAATACTACCCCCACTCCTGCTACGATGTTGCCTTTGGGACCCGTTCTTAAAGCTCCATCAAAGAAAATCTTCCAAATATTCTCTTTCGTTGTTATATTAGACTCCAATACTTCATCCAAAATTTTATCATAGAGTTTAGAAGTTTCTACTATTGGGTGTGCAGCTAGAAAATTAGCAAGATCTTGCCCTTTAATTGCCTTCTGGGGTATGTAAATCATATCATAGGGAGATAAGAACATTGTCCAAGTAGCAAGACGAGAGTTGAGCGCACTTGGTTTCGTCATGAGAACTCTGAGAGGGTTAACCCTAGATATAACATGGATAGTTTGTCCTATTACGTAATGACGTGTCTTTTGGATTGTAAAAATTAAAGCAGGACATTTCTTCTCAATGGAATTATATATATGCTCTGTGTCGATCATCATATGGCTCAAATAATAGATAGCTTGTCCATGCCCTTGATTATTCTTTTGAGTAACAGTGCACCAAGAGAACATTACATTGTACGAACATATAGCAAGAATGGCTTACCTACGACTGGAGCCAACAATGTTGGAGGATTACTGAGATATCTTTTAATATCTTCGAATGCTTGTTGACTTTTTTTCATCCCAGACGAAAGACACTCCTTTCTTCAATAACAGAATGAAGGGACGAGATCGCTCGGATAGATTTGAAATAAACCTTCGATTGTAGGCCAACCTACCTTGTAGACCACGAAGTTGTTTCCTATTCTTTGGGGGCTCCATTTCTAGGATAGCTTTAGCTTTATCGGGGTCAATACATATTCCCTTTTAAGTTATAACAAACCCAAGAAATTTGCCATTGGAGAATCCAAATTTTTTTTATAGAATTCATTTTAAGTTGGTGTACATGCATCAATTCGAACACTGTCCTCAAGTCTTGGAGGTGTTCGCCCTTCGAACGACTTTTAACAACAATGTTGTCGATGTAGCATTCCACCATTTTTTGCAAATGTTCACAAAAAATCGTGCACATGGCGCATTGATATGTAGCTCCTGCATTCTTTAAACCAAAGGGCATCATCGTATAACATTATACTCCCAATGGTGCTCGACATGATTTACGTTTCTCATCAACTGGAATTTTTTTAATTTGATTGTAGGTTGAAAACCAACCCATGAAGGAACCTCAGTTCGGCCAAAAAAAAATTTAATTTGATTGTAGCTCTTGAGTAGTATACCTGTAAAGCTGTATTCTATTGATATTTGGTTCAGGATTATCAACCAAAGCTTCTTCAGGAACCTCGGTTCGGCCAAAAATGATCAACATTTTACTAATCAATCTAGCTATCATGTCAAAGTAAGAATCCTCATACAACAGACATGGAGTACTACTTTTAGAAGAAATAGATACAGGTAGTGACCGCTTCGTATCTGTGATAAGTGAACACAAAGAGTTTACAATTTTTAGGCCAATCTTGGGAACACCAAAGTAATTAAAAGCAGAGCCTATTTTATTAGGTATGTACATGATTTCTTCTTCCGAGAAAACATCCTCAGGAAGTTTAATACATGGAGGTTTATTCACAACATTTGCTCACGTAGCGATTACAGTATGAGTCAGATCGATCACAAAGGGATCATCTGGTTGAACTGGATACTTGCTTCGACGAAGATCAACTATAGACGGTTCATCTTTCTTGGTCCTTAGGTCGATCACCATAGGTTCCTCTTTGTTTGTCCTCAGATCAATTACTAGAGGCTCCTCTGTCTTTATGTTTATTTTGTTTTTGCGAAGATCAACAACAAACATTGTACTACTACCTGCATAAAACTCCTATAGAGTTTTGACACGCTCCTTCCATACATGACCTTTCAAATATATAGACAAAGGCTCTTCAACTGGCTCTTTGAACACAAGGGCATTTAAATATAATGCTAAAGGCTATTCTGTGGTTTGATTAGTATATGCTTCTTCTAGCTCGCCTTTAATATCTTCCTCCTTGTCCACCATGAGATACGATGGTTTATTGTCAGAGGGCCTCTGATCTAGAGGTTTATATGACTTTACGTCAGATAAGTACACTTCAACCCCTTGAAAGGATCGACATCAACAGATTCTGTATAGACTACTACTTTATTCATATATTTGAAACACTAGTAAAAAGTAGATAGTACAAGAAGACTATCATGTATCCACGACCGTCCTAATAAAACATTGTAGGACACATTGGCATTAATAACATAACACGTGACTTCAGTCCAGAGATTCCTGATATGACACTTGAGAGGGATCTTCCCAAGGGGATGACTTTGTCCGAAATTGAAGCCAGTGATAGTAGTAGAGGTAGGTGACAACATGTGCATTAGAATCCCCAACATCTGAAGCAAACTTCAAGGAATAATAGTGACAGATGAGCCGGGATCAATTTGATTGCAGTCTACCTTACAAGCCCCAACGTACCCTTTATAGTATAGGGGTCTATCGTGGCAGTTATTCTTCAAGAACGTGGCTCCTTAAGTAAATGTGATATTGGGAATCTTCTTTGACACAATATGACAATGAGGATAAGTCACAGGATTATCATCGAGTTCCGCTATCTGAGACAAATACGAATCTGCTTACTGCAACGACTCACTCAATGCCTTTCATGTATCTTTGGAGAGATAGAGCAACTCGAATATGGATAATCGAGCTTGGGGTATTGGTAAGTTGTGCCAATATATCGAAATTGAAAGGTTTTGTCGAGTCCAAAGTGATTAGATTTCTTTAAGAATTTGTCAAACCTCACTTCTTTCTGTTTTTCTTTTTCCCTTGAGGTATGCTTTGATGGTCCTGGTTCAGATGTAGCCAAAATACCAGTAGATTAGAAGCAGGGGGTGTAGGAAAAGGATTATCCTCTTGCTCCTGATTGGAGGCACATAGGTATGCTTTTCTGAATCTCGTTTCTCCGACTAGAGCTTCATTTATCATGTTACACGACTTATTCTTCTTCTTCTTCTTCTGAATTTTAGAAATGGAAGAGGCAAATTTTGAATCCATTTGATAGAGCTCCTCCTTTGAATCATATTATCTAATCGAGCATTGATGCCTCGAATAGCTTCTAGAGTATCAATTGGTTGACTGTATGATAGTCGGTCGTGCCTATTGCAATACTGACGTGGAGACATTTCCAACTATCGATGATGGACTAGAGTTCAATGACACCCCAATTGTATCTTGATCAGCATGAGATTAAGTTGATGGATGAGATTGATGTGGAGCTGTTTGCAGGTTCATGGTGGTTTGTATTTGTTGCATCATCGTCATAACATTTTATGTAATGTTCTCCACATTATAAATTCTTTGTCAATTACCTCCTTCCTCATTACCAGTCACATACACAGATGTTGTATATGGACTGCTAGATGGAGAGGTATACAAGGAAGCATTTCTAGAACTAATACTGCTCGACCCTGACTGTGAAACTACATCATCGTTTTCTGAGATTCAAAGTACTCTATCATCAGACTGAGATGTAGAATAATCAAAAACTGTGAGAGTGGTACCCCCAGTACTATCTTGTTCTAGAACTTGAGGTACGCCAGAAGAATCTCTACATCGAGAACGAGTTCTTCGATAAACACCTTCTAGTGAAGAAGCTCTCTGACATCCCCTAGATGAAAAGGATGGAGAAATTTGATCTTCCTCTCGGCTTTATGTTCCATAATCTGAGGCCACCAACAACTCATCTTAGTTATCCAAAAGTTATCGTCCAAGACACGACAAATTCGGAAGGTTTTGTTACAATCTTTGAAAGACAGAGGGCCTAACTGGTTGTTCAACTGTCTTTAAGCAGCAACAGTTGATAACATGTTTGCACAGGAATGTATTTGATAAGGCACAACTACGTTTGATGACACCTCTGTTAATTTATGCTTGTGCTGAAGCATATTACGTAAGTCAATAGAAGGGTGTATAACCTTCTTTCCCTTTTTATGCGACTAGATAAAGTATATGTATGGAAAAGTTAGTTTTCGAACTCATTGACCTATTTTATGTACTTGGAAAAACCCAGTACTTAGGCCTTGAGATGTTTTGTCATGTGAACTCATTTTAGGTACATTGGCAGGCAATGTATATGAGTTCACAGCATGTGGAAGAGAGGCGCTTGGATGACTGAGAGCATAGATTTCAACTTGTATAACTTTCTATCACATACACATATAACACGGAGAGGCGCATGAATTAGGCCTTCTTTGTGACGTATAGAATCTGTCGAGAAATAAAGTCTGTGGAAGACAGACTTCTTGTCTCCAATCATGCGTCTAGAGTTCTGTATTGAGGCAGAACTCTCATCTTGGTTAACCAAGTGTGAGGCAGAAATTCCAACATTTGAATCTTTGGCATCGTAGTATTTGCCTCTGCTAAAACTCAAATATTGTGCATTCTTTTTGCCAAGGCTAGAATAAGAAATTTTGTCATAGATGATAGCCTTATTCTTAGACGAATGGTTGGCACACGCCTTCTTGGTGTTTTTTTTGGAGAAGCAAAGGTCTTGGTTGATGGCTCATTGGCAGAGTCTTTCCTAGACGCATGGTGTATATCATGCGTCTCAACAGCAAAAACTTCCTTCGACAAAATTATAGCTGGTACTGAGCCATGCGCCCCTGAGTTGTTATTTTGGCCAACAGTAGCTATAGCTTTCCCCTTGCCATCAGCGACATTAGAAAAAGCAGAAAGAGACTTTGGGACACAAGCCTTATGAATCCACTTTCTCGTAGGTGAAGAAAGTCGTCCCTAGCAGAGTCATTATTTTTGTTTAATACAAAAAGAGTCCAAAAATGTAGAATCTTTGATATTATTGTAAAAAAAAGTACAACAAGAATTCTGAGTAAAATAGAATCTGGGGATTGGGGCGATGAAGATTAATTCTACTTTGACTTCTTTACCTTGTTGACAATCTGATACAGAGTTGACGAAGCTTGGTGGTTGATGAACTCTCACTACTATGGGGAACTTTATCAGTTAAAGCTCTCTCTTTTTGAAAGTTCTTAGCAAAGATGTAGCATAGATAGCCTCTTTCTGTGCCTGTGCGTTGCGTGAGGAAGAAACTATCCTATATTTATAGCTTTTCTTCACTAGAATAGCTATCTGCATATGTGCAGAAAATACACTATCTTCTGTCTCAGAGACGTATGAAACTAGGTAGGCACATGAGCCTTAGGATTTAGTGGAGAGCGAACGTGTTCGTGAATCATGTATAGCTCGTCACGTATTTTGAGACGTGCTGCCCGAAACACTGCCATGTCAGCATACGATCTGTTTATTGTGTATCAGCTATACATCAAATAATATTAGCGTATAACATCTGGTTGCTTACTGCAAGTAATACATTTCCTTTGAATAAATATGCATCAATCAACACTTTTGAATGCATAGATTTTTAACTACATACTGTAAATACTGTTCTAGAAGTAGTCACATACAATTGCTCCTTGTAGTTTGAACACTGACATCTTCCTCATAGTCTGAACACTGCACACTGCTCGAGGTTCATCTTTTCAGACAAGAGACAAAAATACGTCTTGCGTCAAACGAACCATGCGTCTCTCCGACTCATCCTCGAGTATGTCTTTAAATGCTCAAATTGCTTTAGAGAATGCTTTAACTCGGGATCATTTATATTTTATGCGCGTGAAATATTTTTTATGCTTCTACATAGATTTTAAAATTCTAATTTCATTGGAGTAATATGCATTGACTGGATTTTTATTATTTTGAGGAGTTTCAATTTTAGGTTATGAATTAAATTTAATTTTGAAGGCTGAATTGTTCGATGAAGATGAATACCTTGCTAAGCTATCGATAAAATTGAGGTAATGTTTTATTGAGATGATGATAAGAAGATGAAGATTCCATTAAATTCAAAGCGGTTATCACTATTCCTATTTGGTTAACATTATGGATTTGAAATTTATATTTTGAAAAATTGAATTAAAGATGGAGATTAATTATTGTTTTGAGCAATAGACTTAAATTCGAATTTAAGAACTGAAAATTTTAAATTTTGAGGTTACAACTTATCTAAAGTATTGGCATTAATATGAAATTGACGAAAGTTATAAAATATTCTTGAGGCTAAAATTTTATAAAGTTGGTGAAATTTTAAATGTTGACTGAGATGATAAGAAAAAGTCTTTGAGGTCGTTAGGGGATACTTTTCTAGACTATACCCATTGGTCTTATTTTTCCAGTTATCTAAATTCCTTTTCTAGCTATCTAAATTCTGCCTTCTGTAAGAACTTTCTAGAATTTAAGGACACAACCTAGATCCTAACATCAAGCCAAGCCATATCCATTTACTTCTTTCCATTCCATCAACGTTTGATCACTAATTATTATTACGAGACTCTCACTATCTTTTCACCCTAAGATTGAAGTTTTTTCTATTAAATGTTTCCTATCTTGTTCGCCAACTAACTGAGCATGTCCAACATAGTCATTCCTTAAATTTTGAGGATAAAAATATTCTAAGGTGAGTAGATTTGTAACCCCTCTTTCCAAATTTTCAAAATTATTATTTTATTTTAATTATTGTGTTTAAAAGTAATTTTTCGTCGAAACATTGTGACAAATAATTTGTTATTATTTTTTATCTCAAAAACTAGTTTAAAATTTATAATTTGAAAATGCTACTTAGTTTTATAAAATATATGTTCTTCAGTTTTGTTATTCGGATTATAAAATATGTTGTTATTAGTTTTGGTCGTCCAAAAGTTGGTTTCAAAAATAGATTTAAAAATCATAATTATTTTTGAATAATAAAAGGGTTTACCCAAATATTTTAGATCTAGATTTATAAGAAAATACTTTACAATATTTGATGACATCGAATAATATTTTTAAATTATTACGATAACCCATTCTTTGGTTACAAATTTGAATTTATGATTTAAATTATTTGATAATGTTAAATACTCATTTAAACTATTATCTTAATCAAATTATTAGATTAAGACTATATTTATTTTGATTTAAGAGTTGATTTGAATTTAAAATAAAGGAAAGATTTATTTGTAGGATTTAAAATCCTTATCTAATCAGGAGTTATATCTATCGGTCTCTCCCTATTTAAAGGAGAGCTGTAGTTCCTACAACCAAGCACTCTTAACCAGCTCCGAACCTCTACGAAAGTCTCCACGACATCTAACATCCATCGCAACCGTATCCGTGCACCGTATGTGTGTCCACCCTTCTATTATACTATTCCCATTACATTTATAATTTCCTTTCGTACCTAACATGCCAGACACGACCTCGATTCAATTCCACGTGACACATCGATACCATCCCGACACTCTAATACAATCCTCCCAAAATCCCTAATCCAAACCCTAACACTAAAAATTTCTCGACCGCCGCCCTGGCAATCATCCGACGCGAACTCCAATAACACAGCGCCACCTTGCTTGACCAGTACCCCCGCCTCCTTGTTACCCGACTTTCTCCATCGACCACCACCACGACACCATCTCAAGCATCACCACCACCAGCACCAGTATAAGTCATCAACACGGCCGCCCCCATCATCATCATGACCACCAAAATCAGGACCACCATCACCACTTACCTGACCGTCCGTTGACCCAAGCCTCCGTGACTTCGTCGCTGGCATCCTAGCCAAGTGCCCTATCCGACCGAGCTTCCACGACCGTCCAAGAACTCCATCCGCCACGTCTCTTCCATCCACCTGCTACACCATCGTCAATCTCTGCCACCGCTCACCGTGTTCCCCCGTACACCATTGTCGCATCGTCAGCCCTGCGCTAGCGTTTGCTGTCTGCACGCGAGCGCCGAGCCCCACCTTCAGATCCGACCACCTGTCGGGTCTTTGTTTCCAGCAGCAGATCACCCTTCCACCCGAGTGTCTACCACTGCCATCGCCTGTGCAGATCCGGTGACTTCCATCGAGCCTCGTACGGGGAGCACGACCTTCAGGGCCGCCGACATCGTTCCATCATGCCCTCGTCGTCGCAGAAACTCGAGCACCGCGAGCCGGAGTCCCCAAGCCACCGCATACTTACGTCAGCCCAGCTTCGAGCTCCGCCGAAGCAGACTCGCGCTCCGCCAGCAGAGTTGCTAGGCCAGCCGGAGCGACGTGCCTCCTATTGAGATAGCTCTGGTGAGCTTTCCTCTTGTATAGATCTCTCTAGCTCTCTTTCCTCTTTTCACTCTATGTTCTTTTCCCCTCTCCTAATTCCATTCTCTCTCTAATTCTATCTGGTTCGTATCATTTCATTTTCATTTTCTTTTTTATTTACCCTTTGTTAATTTGGAAAGAAACAGCAGGTGTTGTTAATTTAGGCTATAATATTATTGGGCCGGGCTCAGGTAAATCGTTTTATTTATATTAACATTTTACTTTGGCTTTTAAGTCGTTGGGCTATATAAGTAATATATAAGTATATGTACATGCATAGGTATGGAGATTATTTTGAGGCTTTTTTTATATATATGTACATAGCATTATTTGAATTCTATGCTTTATAATGGTTGGTAACTGAAATATATATAGGCTCTATATAATAAAACTATTTTGGGTCGAGAATGGGCTCTAATATATTTACATTTTAATTTATATACTTAGACATTATCTTTTGGGCTTTTTAGATTTGTTTCCTTTAAAATTTTAATTTGGGTTTTATGGGTTTCCATAAGTAGCTATGGACCTTGTGCTTGGGCTTCTGGATAATATTTTAATATATTAAATTATTTATTTTGGGCTTTATTAATTCTTATATTATATAATTTTGGTCTATTTATACGTATGTTTCCTATATAATAATTAATAAAGGAAATAATCTTTTGTGGACTTTTATATTATTGTATGTACAATTATAATAATTGTAAACATTTATATAATATCCTTCGATTATCATCTTGACCGTGACTAATCATATTTCCTATTTTCTTGCGAATCCGAACTTCTTTACATCGACCCTAGCCAATTGGACTATTCTGAACTCAACAGAATTATCCGTTTCATCAGCTAAGGACTCCATGCGAGTACATTTCTTGTTTGTTTCCAGTATTGTTAATTACTATATTGCATGATTACTAACGTTATATTTGATTCTTGACACGCTCGTTACACGGATTAGCAACATATGGACCTTTAGTCATGATACTATGTCTTCATGTTTTGTCGAGTTGCTCATGATCATCGTGCTTATATTATCATATTTCATGATTTATTAGGGGTGTAAAATGGACAAAGTAGTCCGTTGTCCGTACGTGTCCGGTTCGATAAATGGTTCGACCGCGGGCCGTCCGATTGATTAACGAACAAAACTTGGACATATTTTTTGGTCCGTTTAAAAATTGGACACGGACACGGTCATATCCATGTCCGGTCCGAATTTATCCGCGGACCGTCCGATAGTGGAAACTCCTTTTGGTTTTGCATCAATTATGTCGTATCATTTTAGTTTTGCATCAATTTATTGTTGTCCGGTCTCGATTTTTTTTAACCTTTTACCATTGTTTGTTGTATTCTATAACCTTCCAATATATTTTCTTTCAACTTGATTTTTTTTAGCAACTATCAAGTAATCTTGATAAAATAATAGCTTTTGATAATATATTTAATTTGTCCGCGGACCGTCCGATTGAATTAACGAACAGTAGTTGTCCGTGTCCGTCCGGCCCGAATTCGAACAGTGGACTGTCCGTGTCCGTCCGTCCGAACTCATTTTTATTTTCGGACCGAACACGGACAGTGGACTGTCCGTGTCCGTCCGACCCGTTTACACCCCTATGATTTATTGTCGTGACTTGATCTATATGTAGTAGTTGGATGGGGCAGTACTAAGTAAATATGTGATCAGACCTTAAACCTTACTTTATTTTATACTTCATGCATATTAAACCTTGGGGATCAAATCCTATGTAGATTGTATGGTGTAATGTCCCAACCCAATCACGTATTGAAAGGTGTACTTCAAATACGTTGACTATGTTAGTCGATCGACGATGACCCAGATGGCATCATTTTCGCTTAGCGTCATCAGCAGACCAACAATAAAATCCATGCACACCTGCTCCCACTTCCATTTTGGAATCTCCAGGTTCTACATCTCCCCGCCCTGTCTCTGATGCTCAGCTTTCACCTACTGATAGGCCATGTATTGCGACACAAAGAGTGCCATATCTTTCTTCATTTCGTGCCACTAAAAGGTCGTACGAAGGTCCTTATACATCTTGGTGCTATCTGGATGCAAGAAGTACTTTGTATAGTGCGCTTCCGTCAATATTTCTTTTCTAAGTTCTGAATCATCCGGAATGTATATCCTACCCTTCAATCGAACCATATCGGTTTTATATTTCGTAAATTCGATCATCCTACCCATTGAGATTAGCTCCCTCATCATGTTCAGGTACGGATCATCCTTCAAAGCGGTCTTAGTCTCTTCCCACAAGCTCGACTCTAGCTGCAACAGCACCAGCTACACGTTCGAAAATCGAACCTGGAGGTCGATACCCATCTTTTCTAGGACCCGTAGCAACTGTTGTCGATGGATAGCGAGGCAATATACTTCCGACTCAGAGCGTCTTCGAAATGTTTCCTTCGCCCGGCGTATAGTTAATAGTCAAGTCGTAATCTTTGATTAGTTCAAGCCAACGCCTTTTGTCGCAAGTTCAACTCCTTCTGCGTGAAGAGATACTTGAGGCTCTTGTAATCCGTATAAATCCTATATGACATACCATAAAAGCTAGTGTCGCCACAGTCTCAACGCGAACACAATCGCCGCTAGCTCCAAGCCGTGCATAGGATAGTTCTTCTCGTGCTGCTTCAATTATCTCGAGATGAAAGATATCACCTTGTCTCGCTGCATTAGCACACATACCAAGCCCTGGCCTGAAGCGTTGTTGAAGATTTGAAAACCCTCTACCCTATCCAGAAGTACGATTATATGGGCCAAAATGAGTCGTTGTTTCAGCTATTGGAAAGAAGCTTCGCAGTCATCCGACCACTCATAAATGACTCCCTTTTGAGTGAGGCGAGTCAATGGTGCTGCAATTTTTGCAAAGCCCTTCACGAACCGTCTGTAGTATCCCGCCAAGCCAAGGAAGCTTCGAATCTTGCTGACTGACGCATGTTGTTTCCAATCAATAATGGCGTTAACTTTTTTCATATCGACGATAATGCCTTCAGCAAAAATGATGTGCCTAAGAAACAACACGCTTCTCAGCCAGAATTCATACTTTCTCTGCTTCGTATACAACAGATTTTTCTAAAGGGTCTGAAGCACGATCCACGGGTGCTTAGCGTATTGCCGCTTATCCTTCAAGTAGACGAGTATATCGTCGATGAAGACTACTACGAACTTGTCGAGGAAGGGTCAAAATACCTGATTCATTAAATCCATGAAGGCAGCAGAGGCATTCACTAGGCCGAAGAATATTACCAGGAACACATAATGGCCATATCGAATACGGAAGGCTGACTTCGACACATCGTCCGACTTGATCTTTAGTTGATGATAACTCGAGCGAAGATCAATTTTAGAAAACACCGAAGCGCCTTGTAACTGATCGAACAAGTCATCTATATGGGACAATGGATATTTGTTATGGATGGTGGCCTTGTAAAGCTCTCGGTAGTAGATGCGAAGTTGAGCTATCCTTCTTCTTGACGAACAATACGGGCGCTCCTAATGGCGAGATGCTAGGCCGTATGAAGCCCTTATCGAGCAGTACTTGTAATTATACATTGAGTTCCTTAAGCTCTACAGGGGCCATTCCGTATGGAGCTTTGGAGATCGATCGGGAGTCGAAGAATGTGTCGATGGTGAACTCGATCTCTTGATCTGGTGGTATGTCGGGTAGCTCATCCGAAAACACGTCAGGGTATTCTTCCTTAACGTCAGTTTAACCCGCATTTGCACCATCCTAACGTATATCTCAAACGGACGCCAAATAGCATTCACATCCGGAATGAAGCATTCTTCGAGCAAATATTGCCGAGATTACCATACAGGTCGGCGATGCTTCACTATACGAATAATAGAATTTGGCCATCCTAGGTATGCGGAAGGTGACTGTCTTTCTAGTACAGTTGATGGTAGTGTTGAAAGCACCAAACCAATCCATTTTCAGTATGATGTCGTAGTCCTTAATGTCAAGAACTATCGTATCAAGATACACTTGTTTACCTCCGATAAAGATGATGTCATCTCTGCAGCCTAAGTATGCAAGTAGTGACATACCAGACAGTACATGTACACTAAGATTCAGGCCTAGAGGTGTCATAGGAAATTTGTGCTCGACGACAAAATTCGTCGATATAAAGCTACGTGTGGCACCTGAATCAAACAGAACGTGAGCAGGCTTATTATTGAAAAGTAATATACCTGTCACGACCGTGTCAGATGTGAATGTCTCATCTCTGGTCATGGCATAGACTCATCCCTGGGCATTAGGATGGTGGTCTTGGCCATTTGTTGGTGCGCCTGGAGCCCGAGGTGTAGTGCCCCGCTTCGATAGGCGACAGACTTCATAATATGCTAGTGCCGAGTCAGATCGGTCGGGAAGTTAGATGGCCATCTGATTCGATCGTTGAGCTTGGTAAACGATAACACCTTGCGGCATCGATCAAATCGATTTGGACGGACGTTACGAGAATCGATCCAACTAATGGAACGACTTCTGTTGGAATAAGTCCTAGATACAGCAGGCTGCGTCTCGACGAGTGAGCTCTATATAAGAGTCCCTTCGACAGGACCAGACTGATGTATAGTTTTCTTGGAGCTTTTGCCACTAGATTTTGATGAAGTGCTTTCGCGTTATTTTTCTGGATGCAATCTACAAATTTTGAAGCAAGGAAAAAAGAAGGAATCCTAACAAAGTGTTGGTGCCATTGCAGGAGCTCGCGTAACTAAAACTTGAACGTTGCGAAGCACTTCGACGATCAGCACGATCAAAGAACCCGGTGGGTGATTCGGCCCCCTTCTTTTCTTCTCTGTCCCGCAAACAAATTCTTTTGCCTCAAATTCATTCAAATCGACGATGCCAAGTCAAATGCATGTCAATCCACTAAGGTCAAGAGCTCGGAAAAAATATATCGATTTAGAGTAATTTACTCTGAAAATATAAGTTTTGCACATAAACGAGAAAGTTTAAGGTTCTAGTAAAAAGATAGACTATTTCACGTGCTGCAAAATAATATGAAACGTCGATTGTGGCCTGCGGTGCCGCGGAGAATTTGGTGCCTACAGGATGTTAAGTCGGAAGTACGGCTCGGGGAAAATGATTCGTTGCATGAGTTGGAAGAAATGATAATGTCGCTCAATACTGTCCGCGCTATACAAATCTGTCTGCACATAATAAACAGTTCACGCATTAGCATGGTCATGGACAGCTTGTGCACAAGTTGAACTTTCTTCAATGCGGTATTCGGGGCATCGAAACCGAATCGACCTAGGGAAATAAACAAATTCATGCTTCGGTGCGAGGCATTGCGAGACCTGCAGCAGGGCTTGCAACCCAAGCTAACATGCACATCGTAATGCCATGTAAAAGTCCATCGTGATGCATAGCATCACTGACCGGACATATAAAAATAGTAGCATGCTCACCTATTGTCTTATGCAGGTAGTAAATATTATCTGTGTTTTATGCAGGGACGAGCACGGTCGTGGTAAGAAATGGGATAAATTGCTATGTTTTACTGTATGCTTTATTATTCAAAGATGGCTATCGATATGAACTGAATTCATTTAGTTCTAAATAGAAAGACAACTCTAAAGCATGTATACCTTAACAATCAGAGTCGGTTTAGACGTGTGGGTTCGTCTCGTTCCCTTAGCAAGTGTGCTAATCCCCTCCCCCAATTTTTTCAGCTGCAGCGGGCGCTCTAAACTGAACCTGAAGTACGGAGAGGCATTTTGAAGCTCTTCCTATGCTGAAGTATTTTGAAGCCAATTCAATCGACGACTTATGTATAAAGGGGCGAATTTATGGAACGGCAAGTGTTAGTTCAGGTAGCTTGTCGAGTGTATTTCTTTCTATTTTCAATCAATGTAGCCGCAACGGCATTTCTATCTTCCTATACTGCGTCTTATATTCTGATGTAATTTGTGAAGTTTCAACTTGGCATATTAATATGAAAATTAATGTAACGTTCTTGCCTTGTACGAGTGCAATTCCAGACACGTACGGCATCACGCCTTAGCGAGGACGATCGAATCGGCAAAGTAACACCGGGGACGAACGGTTTGTCGACTTGGTGCGTGACAAATTGGTATCAGAGTACAGTTATGTTTCCTCATGATTTTTGAAAGATGTTTCGTTGTTGGAATGTCCGTTGCGATGGCTCGATTGTATGCTTGTCGACATGCTGCATGAAATAAAAGTTCTATACAGGTAAGCCCGTAGATATTTTTGAAAAATACTAACGGGTTTACTCTGTTTTGTAGGAATGACTAAGAAAAAGAACAATCTCGACACAACAACCCAAACAGAGGATAGTACGTTGAGCTCCAAGAGCATTGGCCCTAGCGAGACGACCATGGAGAAATTGCTACAGTTGATGGAACTACAGCAACAACAGCTTCAAATGCAAATCAAGGCCCAATTTGATGCGCAGCAGAAGCAAATGAACGACCTAATGCAGATCGTAAGCAAGATGAACGGCAATACCAAGGCAACAGTCGTGGTATCCGAAGAGAGGTAAGATGTTTAAGACGAAGTCGAGGAAGAAGTCCTACCGCAAATGATAAACTCTTCTTCCATGTTCAAAGTAAAGGAGTTCTGCAAGATGAACCCGCCGAAGTTCAACGGCCGAGCAGAGCCCGATGTGATAGTGGGATGGCTCACAGAAATGGAGGACTTGTTTGATCTTTTCTGCATCGAAGGGTCCCAGAGGGTGGCCTGTATGGCGCTACAGTTACAACTGAGAGCATACGACTGGTGGGCGGCGAAGAAACAGGAAATCTGTGAAACCGATCCCAACACCAAGATTTCCTGGGAAATGTTCAAGGCAGCCTTCCTTGAGCAGTACGTTCCTTGCGCCATCCGTCGACAGAAGGGGGATGAGTTCATGATGTTGAGGCAAGGGAACATGACTGTTGAAGATTATGATGCAAGCTTCTCAAAACTTACAAAATTTGTCGGCGCCTTCCTATCCAATAAAGAAGAATGGTACGAGCATTTTCAACAGGATCTCAACAACGAATTGCGTAGGGACGTCATGAATCAGCGATGCCGAACTAATCGTGAATCCTACGAAGCCGCACTTTATAGCGAGCAGATCTTTGGCCGTATGTCACAAAGGGCCGTGTCTGTCGTCCGCAACAATTTCAACAAGCGTCCTAACGACGCTGGAGGATCGGGGGTACACAAAGCGTCCAAACACATTTGAGGATCGACGCCCTTATCCAGGATTACACTACAATATCTGTGGCAAGCATGGGCATCGCTCGAGCGATTGTTTCCACAGAAAATGTCATGGGTGTGGCGAGAAGGGCCACTCAAAGCCGCAATGTCCAAGAAATGTTTCGAATCAATATAAAGCGCCTACACTACAAGGCGCAAATACGGTGCCCGTGAACCCGCAGAATCAACGCCATGGAGCTCAAGGCCGAGTTTATGCATTAACTCGGATGAGGCGTTCGCATTCGATACTGTTGTGACAGGTATATTACTCTACAAAAATATACCTGCTCGAGTACTATTCGATTCGGGTACGATGCATAGTTTTATATCTGCTGATTTTGTGAAAGAAAATAAAATAACCATATAATCACTAGATATGGATATTAGCGTTAGCACTCCGTTGGGAGTCGATATGCCTGCAAACTTTACTTGTAGGGATGGCCACATATGCATCGAGGGAAGAGATATATCCTTGGATGCCGTCGTACTGGACATCAAAGAGTACGATATAATCCTGGGCTTGGATTGGTTGGGCACTTGTCATGCAATGGTCGAGTACGTCAAGAAAAGAGTACTGTTTCGTCTTCCTGGCAAGACAGAGTTCTCATATTCGTGCGGTACGGTCTCGAAGACAGTAATGATGGTATCGGCAATCTCGGCGAGGCGTATGCTGCGTTCCGGCTGCGCGGGATACTGGCCATCAGTTCGAGACACGCGGAAGGATAATATGAACACAATACAGACTGATGTTGTGGCAGATTTTCTTGACTTTTTTCCTGACGAGATGCTCGGGATGCCGCCGGATCGAGAAATAGAATTCAGCATCGACACCTTTTCGGATACACGGCCGATATCAAAGGTACCTTACCGAATGGCTCCAGCAGAACTGAAGGAGCTGAAGGTTCAATTACAAGAGTTGCTAGACCGTAGATTTATTCGCCCTAGGGTCTCTCCGTGAGGAGCTCCCGTACTGTTTGTGAAGAAGAAGGATAGATCGATGCGGCTATGCATCGACTATCGAGAACTTAACAAGGCGACCGTACGGAACTAGTATCCTTTACCACGAATCAATGACTTGTTTGACCAACTGCAAGGCACATCAGTATTTTCAAAAATTGATCTTCGTTCAGGCTATCATCAGTTGAAGATCAAGTTCGATAACGTATCAAAGTCTGCCTTCCGCACTCGATATGGTCATTACGAATTCCTAGTCATGCCATTCGGTTTGACGAATGCCCTAGCCGCTTTCATGGATCCGATGAACCGAGTCTTCCGACCTCAAATCGATAAATTTGTAGTCGTGTTCATCAACGATATCCTTATCTACTCAAGGAATCGGGAAGAGCATGCAGAACACTTGAAGACGATGTCGCAGATTCTACGTAAAAACAAACTATATGCCAAACAGAGTAAATGTGAGTTCTGGATGAGTAGCGTGACATTCCTCGGACATGTAATCTCTGACGAAGGTGTCGTAGTGGACCCAAAGAAGATTGAAGCAGTGGTAGATTGGAAACGACCTACCTCGGCTAGCGACATTCAAAGTTTCCTGGGCTTAGCGGGCTACTACCGAAGATTCGTGCGAAGCTTTTCAAAACTAGCGTCGCCTCTGACTCGCCTCACCCAGAAGGGAGTAGTATTTGAATGGAGTGACGACTGTGAATCCAGCTTTCAAGGGTTGAAGCAACGGCTCGTCTCAGCTCCAATCCTTGCACTTCTACACGGTCCAGAAGGCTTTCAGATATTCAGCAACGCATCGGAAACTGGGCTCGGGTGCGTACTCATGCAGAGAGATAAAGTCATCTCCTATGCCTCACGGCAGTTGAAGCAGCACGAGAAAAACTATTCGACGTACGATCTAGAATTGGCGGCGATCGTGTTTGCGTTGAAACTCTGGCGGCACTATCTCTATGGTGTGGCTTGCAAAATCTACGCCGATCACAAAAGCCTGAAGTACTCGTTTACGTAACGAGAACTCAACCTACGGCAACGACGTTGGCTCGAACTCATAAAAGATTACGAGCTAACGATCGAGTATACGCTAGACAAGGGAAACGTGGTAGCCGACGCACTTAGCATAATGTTTATGGGAACACTTGTTTGCCATAAAAATCAACAACAGGTATTACAAAACGCTGGAATTGATTGCAAACTCGCTTGTACAAAGAAGAACCTAGAAAGAAAGCTTAGGAAACAATCTAAGTACAATTATTTAGTTTTGATTCTGGGAGGTGACGGTGGAGGCTCAGAAAAGTGCTATCAACTCTGCCTTACTCCGTGGACTATCTGATGTAGTCTCTAGCTCGTGAAGATATTGCTTTTTCTTGAAGGTTGCCAGCTGTAACGCCCCAGTCCCAAAATACGTAGGACTAGGAATGTAGACATGCCAGCTGTATACATACGAAGTACACTCCAATATATGGAAACCTCGTATGAATACATAAGCTGTAAAATACAGTAGAACCATAACTAATCTCATCCACACAAAAATAAATGAATAAAAGATATCATATAATTAACTAAGAATTGTCTTTCGTGCATGTAGTTGGGCGGAGACAAATCTACTACCAACAATGAAAAGAAATACATGATATACAAAAGAATGATTTTGGCGAGCGAAGTGAAGACAATCAAAGTACAATCATCCTCGAAGAAATAGTAATGATCACGGCTAAAGCTAGAACACCTGCGAAAGACAAGAGTACACACCTGGAGAGATAACCAGGTCCTCTGAGGGACGTAACAAGACACATAATATCATACCATATAAACTGAATAAATATTGCTCAAATAATTAAGTCGATTGAATTATAACATGGTCCAATACACACCTATTGAACTAGCTTACCATCCCCCCAACTAAACAAGGACAGGAGATGGTAAACTAATTCACGGTGACGTATCTTTCCATGCTATGAATCCAATATGGTATCCGAACCCCAACAAGGTTCAATACCTTCTCATCGAAGTAGTAAGTCACACCTACAACCAAACAAGGATAAGATGTGACAAACTAGTCCGCAACAAGTTATTGTTCCAAGCCACGGTCAGATATAAGTACCCAAACCAAAAGTACTCGTACCTAACGGATAAGGTAGCCTAACCGTTCTAAGTGAAATGTAGTTAAGGACAATCCTTCCTACGTATAGGCCATGGCTAAATAGGATCGGCATGGTCCCCCCTTGGGGCACCAGAGGCCCTATCAATAAGAGCATGACATTCCGTAGAACATCAGTGGTCATCAGTAATCATGGGTCATTAACACCGTATCTCCAGCGGAGCTTCCGGGTCACAAGGGAAAGTGCATCGAAGCCCATACGCTAAAAAATTGTCCTCCCCGCCCAATGCCTACTAAGTTGTATCCACAACTGAAAACCTCTATAACCGCTAAGTCAAACTAAGCATGCAACCTCTATTAGCGGTTATTCCTATCGCACGGCTTGTACGCACTGGTGGCCAGCCAATCACGCACGTCCGTGTTCTACATGCGACACACAACTTCGTGATACAACATGTCAAGGCCATGAATGCAACACACAAAGGTGGTCCCTTAAATCTAGGTTTAATGTGTAAGAAAAATAATACATAGCAGAAAATATAAATGAACAATAAGTTCTAACAGGTTATGCCATGTATCACAGTTTATTTTACATAAAGAAAATAATGAATAATGCATGGAATATGAGCTAAAATAAATAAACAGCAAATGGCATGGCGTCTTGCCTGGTAGGATGCCTGGTGTGCTGCGATGATCAATGTGGCATGAACGGCGACTTTGATGTTACAACGACTCAAAGGTCCTCGGATGAGGGCATGGGCTGTTCTATCGTGTCCAGGACGATCAGATTTAGTTAGGGTCAATATAGGGAGGTTAAGGATTTCCAAGAAGATCGAAATACGACTAGCCAGGGACAAGATTAGATGTTTGAGGAGATTTGGTAGAAAGAGGTAAGTAAAACTATGTGAGAAAATTAATTATATCTTTAAAATTAAGTTTTTGATTACTCAAAATATTATAAATAAATACTGGCAAAAATCTAAAAACATCGTTCAGGCTAGAACTAATTTTGTAAAAATATAATAAGTTTTTGACCAAATTCATATTCTTAAACTAGCATAAAGGTAATATAATAATAATATATATAGATATCATAATATATATTGAGAATAAATAATAATTTAGTATAAGTAAAACCAGATAATAATAATAATAATGAATAAATCAAAATAATAAAAGTCCTACCGAGTTCAAAGTCCAATACTTTACTTTGTAAAAATATTACTATAAGAGAAAATAATAACAATACTACTTGTAATAATATATATTCCTAGCAATATGCTATCCATATAACAAATATATAAAATCAAAGAACCAGAAGAGAGGATTGTACTATACTGTATACAAATATATAACAAATATAACAAATATAATATACTATTTCTAGAAAATAATAGCAATATACTCTACTGTATACAAAACAAAAATATAAAAATCAAAATCAAAGATCCAGAGGGCTGTTGTCTTTTCTTCTATTCAAATAAACAATCAAATGATAATAATAATAATAATATTATAATAATAATAATAATAATAATAATAATAATAATAATAATAACAAAATCAAACTAGAATGTTAAACGCAGCATAACAGCTGCTTCCTCCTTTCTGAGAAAATTAAGAAAGAGGGAGTGAGAGAGGACGAGAGGGAGAGAGAGTAGTTGAGAGGGAGAGAGAGGCGAAGAAAAGAGGGAAAGAGAGCGGAGAGGGCCGAAATGGGTGGCACGGCTGGGCAGATCTGAGCGCTGGGCAGCGCTCGACGGTGGAGGGTGGATCGGGGTCGCCGGCGGCGGAAGGAGCGGAGTCGCCGGCGAGGCGCGCTGGGCTGGCATGGTGTTCGCCGACTTGCCCTGCCCCGGCGGAGCGTCGCGGTGGAAGAGGTTAGTGATGGGGTGGCCGATCTATGGCGACGCGCGAGTGAGGGGAAGAGGGCGGAGTTCGGTGTTCGGCGGTGCGTCTCCGGCGGCTTGGCACGGGGCGCGGAGGTGAGTTTTAGGTTTAGGTTTTTTTTATTTTCTTTTTTTTTTTGGCCGGAGTTGATGGTGGTCGAGTTTTCGGCCAGTGGCCGCGGTCGGGGGTTGTGATGGTGACGGGGAATGGTGGAGGTGGTTTTGGTTGTGATGATGGCGATGGGAGTCGGCGGCCACAGAGGTGATTGGGGCGAGGCTGGTCGAAGCCGGTGGTAACGAAGTCAGGTTGTGGCGGCGGCCGATTCCGTGATGGTGGTGGTGGGTTGACTTGGCGAGGGTGCTGATGATGATAGGAGTTTTGGTCGGGATGCTGACGGTGTTGGTGTGGTCGGTTGGCTCGGCCTGGGCGTTTGGCCGAGAGTCGCAGGCGGCGGGTTCTACTGGTGGCAGGGGCACTTTGGTGGTGGTGTAGGAACGACGAGGAGAGGATGATGGTGTTCATGGCTAGAATAGGTTTAGATTTAGGAAATTTGATTTTGTCGGGGGGTGTCCGACAGAGAAATTTATGTAAATGTAAAAAGATTGGAATAAGAATTGGACGGGCAACACTGACACGATGCACTCACGTTTGGTTGTGGAATTTTGGAGCTGGAATTTATGGATGAGTACCTGCCTATTTATAGGATGTGAAAATTCCCAGTTGGATAATGATTAGGGAGATTTAAAACCCAATTATATAATTCATCTATTAATTTAAATTAATTCAATAAATCCAAATCCAAATCAAAATCCAATTTAAATCTAATTAATTCTACTTCTATACTATTTAAATTAAATCCATAAAATTAAATCGAGATTTAAAATGCCCACAATAATTCCCAAATATATTTTCCAAAAATGCCAATAATAATAATTTCAAAAATAATAAATATTTTTATTTATCTTTTTGAGTAATAAAATATTAATATTAATAAATTTCAAAAATTATATTTTTATTTAAAAATAAACTAATAAAATATTTATGAAATATATGTATGCACTAAGAATATTATTTATTATTAATAACTGTTATAAACCAAAGGCTTTTTATAAATAAAATTATAAACTTGAAAATTTTGGTACGATAGCTAAAAATAATTATTACATATATTATTTTGAAACGATACAAATAAAAAATGTTTTTCTAAAAATATGTACGCTCGCACATAATCGCACTCGTCGAACAAATTCGAAAAATAAAATTTTGTGCGCGACGTACAATCCGACTACGCGACGTACAATACAAAATTTTAAATAAGTACCAAATAATAATAATAAAATAGTAGAAATTTAGGAGTTTTACACCAGCCATTTGCAGGGGTGTAGCACCCTACTATTTATAATAAGATGTATTTTGAGCCGCATAGACGGCTTGCGGCCACGTTGCTGATTAGATCGCGAAGACCCGCTCTTGGGCTACCATCTGTCGATTTGTTGGGACTTTATTGCAGCAAATCTGGGTAGTTAAGGAATTGGTCAGATTGCCACGTGTCCCTTTGCGTATAGCATTCTCAGTCTTCGATCTTGCTGGGTCGCATGAGACTCATGCATGCGGCTTGGATCATACTTACTCCTGGCTGCATAAAGTTAAAGAAACTTTGGGGCCACATAACCTGAGCCGCATAAGTTTCATGCGGCTTAGGTGACACTCTTCTGGCCGCATGGAGGCATACGAACCCTGCTTTTGAGCGACGTCTTACGTCTTATCTTTCTTGTCGAAGTGTCAGAACTGTCATATTTTGCCAGGACTTGTCAGCTTTATCATGAACTGCTCCTCCTTGGTCGCATACTTTCCTTCTGCAGCTGTTTGTCGATGGGCCGTATATGTCTTTTGAATAGTCATACGGCTTTCTTTCATGCGGACCTGTTTAGTCCAGGGTACCTATACGGCAATTTGTAAACCGCATGAACCACATATTTTTTTATGCTTCTACAACACTAGCCATAAATAAGAAGATACGGCGAGACCTTGAAGCGATGGGTATCGAACTCGGAATTGAGTATCGACACCTGCACCTAGCTCAGTTAAAGTTAGAATCGAGCCTGCTTAGCAAAATAAAGACTGCACAAAAGGACGATTCATTCCTGAAGAAGATGTGCGAGCTGATTCCAACAGGAAGGGCGATGGACTTTGCGAAAGACGGAGACGGGACGATGCGACTAAAGGGAAGGCTCTGTATTCCTGAAACTGTCGAACTCAGAAAAGAAATTCTGACGGAGGCACATTATGCGAAGTACTCGTTACATCCTGGAAGCACCAAGATGTACAAGGACTTACGCACAAACTTTTGGTGGCACGACATAAAGAAAGACGTGGCTACATTCGTGTCGCAGTGCATGGCGTGTCAGCAAGTGAAGGCAGAACACCAAAGGCCAGGTGGAGAGCTGCAGAACCTCATCGTTCCAGAGTAGAAGTGGGACAACATCTCCATGGATTTTATTGTAGGATTTTCGAAGACGCCACGGGAAAATGATGCGATTTGGGTCATTGTTGATAGATTGACCAAGTCGGCTCACCTCATCGCAATTAAAGTCGGGTGGAGCGTCGATCCGTTAGCGCAAATCTACATCGACGAGATTGTTCGACTGTACATCGACGAGATTGTTCGACTGTATGGGTTACCGACTTCAATAATTTCGGACAGAGACAGGCGATTTCTATTGTATTTTTGGACGAGCCTACAAGCGGCGATGGAGACCAAACTAAACTTTAGTTTTGCGTACCATCCCCAAACAGACGGTCAGATAGAGAAGGTAAATAAAACCTTAGAAGATATGTTACGTCTGTGTGCGATCGACCTAAAGACTAGTTGGGATACACATTTGCCGCTTGCGAAGTTTCCGTATAACAACAATTATCAGTCGAGCATTCAGATATCTCCATATGAAGCGCTCTACGGGAGGAAGTATCGTTCGCCAATATGCTGGGACGAAGTCGGAGAGCGACAAGTGCTTGGACCAGAACTGGTGGAGCAGGCCGTCGAAAAGGTCCGCTTGATTCGAGATAGACTCCGTATCGTACAAAGTCGACAAAAGAGCTACACAGATCTTCATCGACGACCGCTAGAATTCTTGGTCGGGGACCATGCATTTCTGAAAGTAACGCCCATGTGCGGTGTGATGCGGTTCAACGTTAAAGGCAAGTTGAGCCCAAGATTTGTAGGCCCCTTCGAATTCATCGAACGGGTTGTAACGGTTGTTTATCTGATCGAACTACCTCCTGCCTTAGCTGATGTGCACGATATTTTCCACGTTTCACAACTTTGAAAATACGTGCACGATCCAAGTCATGTGGTTAGCTTCGATCAGTTGGAGCTGCGTACTGACTTGTCTTACTCGGAGGAGCCTATTCAAATTTTGGACCGTAAGGAGAAGGTGTTACAAAATCGGTCGATGTCTTTGGTCCGCGTGCTTTGGCGGAACCATTCAGTTGAAGAGTCGACATGGGAAATGGAGGCGGAGATGAAGGAGAAGTACCCTTCGTTGTTTGCCTAATTTAAGGTCAGACCCTTGTTCTTAAGTTTCGGAACGAAATTTTTTTCTTAGTGGTATATTATGTAGTACCCCACTTCGATAGACGACGGACTTCATAATATGCTAGCGCCGAGTCAGATCGGTCGAGAACTTAGATGACTATCTGATTCGATCGCTGAGCTTGGTAAACGATAACACCTTGCGGTATCGATCAAATCAATTTGGATGGACGTTACGAGAATCGATCCAACTAATGGAACGACTTCTGTTGGAATAAGTCCTAGATGCAGCGGGCTGCATCTCGGCGAGTGAGCTCTATATAAGAGTCCCTTCGACGGGACCAGACCGCTGTATGGTTTTCTTGAAGATTTTGCCGCGGGGTTTTGATGAAGTGCTTTCGCGTCATTTTTCTGGATACAATCTACAAATTTCAACGCAAGGGAAAAAGAAGAAATCCTAACAAAGTGTTGGTGCCATTGCAGGAGCTCGTGTAACTAAAGCTTGAATGTTGCGAAGCGCTTCGACAGTCAGCACGATCAAAGAACTCGATGGGTGATTCGGTCCTTCTTTTCTACTCTGTCCCATAAACAAATTCCTTTGCCTCGAATTTATTCAAATCGATGATGCCATGTTAAATGCATACCAATCCACTAGTGTTAAGAACTCGGGAAAAACGTTTCGATTTAGAGTAATTTACTCTGAAAATATAAGTTTTGCACATAAACGAAAAAGTTAAGGTTCTAGTAAAAAGAGAGACTATTTCACGTGCTGCAAAATAATATGAAACGTAGATTGTAGCTTACGGTGCCGTAGGGAATTTGGTACCTACTGGATGCTAAGTCTGAAGTACGGCTCTAGGAAAATGATTCGTTGCATGAGTTGGAAGAAATGATAATGTCGCTCAATACTGTCCGCGCTATACAAATCTGTCTGCACTTATTAAACTGTTCACGCATTGGCATGGTCATGGACAGCTTGTGCACAAGTTGAACTTTCCTCGATGCAGTATCCGGGTCATCGAAACCGAATCGACCTAGGGGGAATAAACAAATTCGTGCTTCGGTGTGAGGCATTGCGAGACCTGCAGCAGGGCTTGCAACCCAAGTTGACAAGCACATCGTAATACCATATAAAAGTCCCTCGTGATACATAGCATCAATGATCGCACATGTAAAAATAGTTGCATGCTCACCTATTGTCTTATGCAGGTAGTAAATATTATCTATGATTTATGCAGGGACGAGCACGGTCGTGGTAAGAAATGGGATAAATCACTATGTTTTACTGTATGCTTTATTATTGAAAGATGGCTATCGATATGAACTGAATTCATTTAGTTCTAATTAGAAAGACAACTCTAAAGCATGCCTACCTTAACAATCAGAGTCGGTTTAGAAGAGTGGGTTCGTCTCGTCCACTTAGCAAGTGTGCTAATCCCCTCCCCTAATTTCTCCAGATGCGGCGGGCGCTCTAAACTGAACTTGAAGTACGGAGAGGCATTTTGAATCTCTTCCTATGCTGAAGTATTTTGAAGGCAACTCAATCGACGGTTTATGTATAAAGGAGGGAATGTATGGAATGGCATGTGTTAGTTCAGGCAGCTTGTCGAGTGTATTTCTTTCTATTTTCAATCAATGTAGTCGTAACGGCATCCAATGTGATTACGACTTGCACTTCGTTGCAAGCTATGAATAAAAAGCAAAATTCTATCTTCCTATACTGTGTTTTATATTCTGATGTAATTTGTGAAGTTTTAACTTGGCGTATTAATATAGAAATCAACGTAACGTTATTGCCTTGTACAAGTGCAATTTCAGACTCGTACGACATCACGCCTTAGTGAGGATGATCGAATCGGTAAAGTAACACCGGGGACGAACGGTTTGTCGACTCGGGGCATGACACGAGGTGCCTGGCCTCAGTTCTGTTGGTATTATGGTTGTGGAGGGCGTTGGTTCTGCCTAGCTTTCGGGCAGTTGTATACGATGTGGTCTATTCGACTGCACACAAGGCATGCTCCACTCTTCATCCGATATATGTTAGCCATGTGCCCCTTCTTGAGGTTACTCATGAAGGTACTTCATTAGTGAAGGAATCCAAAATCTCAAGACTCATACAAGAGTATCAGGCATTCAAATGAAGCCTAATGAGACTATTACAAATATGTTTACTCGATTCCTAGACATTGTTAATCCACTATCTTCCCTTGGAAAAGAATACAATAATCATGAGAAGATTCGGAAGGTGCTTTGCGGGCTAACCAAGAACTGGAACCCAAAGGCAACGGATATTATTAAGGAAAATGATCTCACAACAATGGCTCTTAAAACCCTTATGGGAAAGCTTATGACACATGAGCTAGACCTTAAAGACTTTGAAAAGTCAGCTTCAAAAGAGAAGGAGATAGCATTTAAAGCAAATCACAGGACAGCCTCCAATGATGAAAGTGAGTCAGATAGCTCAAACAACGAGCAAATGGCCCTAATGACAAGAAACTTCAGAAGATTCCTCAGATATAAGAAATCGAACAAAAAGAATAAAGAATCCAAAGACGACGAAGAACCTATCTCCTTCAGCTGTAAAAGAATAGGTCATATAAAGAAGGATTGCCCAGTCATAGGGAAGGAAAGCAGGCATGATCAGACAAGCAAGAGAAGGTCAACAACTAGTAACTATGCCAACCTTAGTATCTGGTGTAAGAGCGAAGCTAGTGATTCTGAAGAAGAAGAGAAGCCTCACAACTCAGCAAACCTATGCTTCATATCTGCAGATACTAAGATAATAACAAACCTTCTCTATGAAGAATTCACTTTTGATGAATTATGTGATACTTTTTCTGATCTATTGGCCGATCAAAAGAAAATGATAAATATTTACAAAAGTGATAAGAGAAAGCTAAAATTTGTACAATCTGTGTTTTTAAAGCAATCTAGAACGTTAGAAGATACTAAAGATTCTTCTAGTGGCACCAATAAGATAACTTCTCTAAAGTTAAGCTTACATGAAACTCTTGAGAAGCTTGAAAAGGCAAATCAAGAAAATATAAAACTTAACGATCCCTATGAAATAGAGAAAAGAAAGTATAACGTTGCTGAGAGAGTATATGCACTCACGGCCAAGTACAATGAAGCCTATGACAACTCTAAAAATTTAGAGATTAAACTAGGCAAACAGGTTGCTAAACCTACTACTCAGGCAAACACAAGTCAGATGGCTAAACACAAACACAACACTACCAACACTGCTAGAACTGTTAAAAGTCATGCATATATGTATACCTTTCCACACAGTAAGAAAGCACACATGTCTTCAAAAACTCATATACATGATTTTCAAACAACACCTAGCACTAACAGTTTTGCTACATGTCATTATTGTGGATTGAAAAGACATGTATCACCTCAATGTAAGATTAGAAAGCTAGTAGAAATGAATATTTATATGTGGGTTCCAAAAACTAACACTTTAGGACCCTCAAGAAAGTGGGTACCAAAGGTTACATCTCCAACTCGTGTTGTAGGTGGACCTTCCTCCTTCCATTAGAAGTGGATACTCGATAGTGATTTCTCCAGGCACATGACAGGTGATAACAAATTGTTTGCAACTCTATCGATGAAAAAAGAAGGCTATGTCTCATTTGGAAACAACCTTAAAGGACATATTATTGGAATTGGTGACATAGGTACTTCTTCCTCACCTATTATTAAAAATGTATGCTTAGTGACAGAATTAAAACATAACCTACTAAGTATTAGTCAACTGACTGATCATGGTTATGGAATTAATTTTGTTAAAAATAAATGTTTTATTTATGATAAATCATCTGGAATAACCTCCTTCGGGGGAATAAGAGGGGACAACACATATATTACTTATCTCTCAGAAAAGACTAACAATGCAGGAAAGTATTTGTTCACAACCCAAGACGAAAGCTGGATATGGCATATGCGTCTTGGACATGCGAACATGGACACTATTGCAAGATTGTCCACTAAGAAACTGGTAAGAGGCTTACCTGAAATAACTTTCAAGAAAGATATGGTCTGTGCCGAATGTGAGAAGAACAAGACATCTAGATCATCTTTCAGGTCAATAAATGATGTAAGTACCTCTAGACCCTTGTAATTAATTTATATGGACATGTTTGGACCAAGTAGAGTCGCCAGTCTTGGCGGAAAGCTTTATGCTTACATGATAGTTGATGACTACTCACGATATGCTTGGGTTTACTTTCTTGCAAATAAGAATGAGGCTTTTTCTGAATTTGTATCTTTTTGTAAAAAGGTGCAAAATGAGAAATGATTCATGATTACTTGGATTCAAAGTGATCATGGAGGAGAGTTCGATAACCATGAGTTTAAATCCTATTGTGATTCAAATGGGTTATCAAATGAATTCTTTTGCCCCTGGACTCCTCAACAGAATAGCATTATGGAGAGGAAGAATAAAACTCTTGGCAATATGGCCAAAATTATGCTTAACCAGTATAATCTTCCTAAGTATTTTTAGGCAGAAGCTGTCTATACAGCAGGCCATTTCTGAATAGAGTTCTAATTTGACCTATATCTAAAAAGACTCCTTATGAATTATGGTTTAATAGAACTCCTAACATCATCTATTTCAAGGTCTTCGGTTGCAGATGTTTTACTTTAAGTACAAAAGACAACTTGGAAAAATTCGACAAAAAAGTTGATGAAGGTATATTTTCGGATATACGACAAAAGATAAAGGATTCAGAGTATTCACCAAGAGGTCACTCGTTGCTGAAGAGTCAATAAATGTCACATTCGATGAGCTGAACAATAAACGGAATGACAATAGTGACAATAAAGAAGATAAAACTCCCACCGATGGAACATCCGGTGATACCCAACCAAATGGCACACTACCAAGAGATGCACCATCCACATCCAATCTGAAAAGTCTGTCGAAACGATTGTGGTTTACGCCAGACCATCCAAAAGAACTGGTAATTGGTGATATATCAAGAGGTGTAAGTACTCGTTCAAGCTCAAGAGAATTAGTAATAGCTAATATTGCATTTTTTTCCAAAATAGAACCCAAAAATGCTTTAGAAGCTTTTTCTGATGAATTTTGGACTTTTGCAATATAAGAGAAACTTAACCAATTTGAGCAGAATCAAGTATGGAAAATCATTGTCAGACCTACTGATCACCCGATCATTGGTACCAAGTGGGATTCCGAAATAAGTTACATGAGAATGGCTCAGTCACATGCAATAAAGCACGTATAGTAGCTCAAGGCTATAATCAAGAAGAAAGCATTGACTATGATGAGACATATGCTCCAGTTGCTAGATTAGAGTCTATTCGTATGCTTCGTGCTTTTGCAAGTTTTCATGGTTTCAAACTTTTTCAAATGGATGTCAAAAGTGCTTTTCTAAATTGTTTTATAAAATATGAAGTTTTTGTAAAACAACATCCTGGCTTTCAAGATTTCAAAAAATCATGATCACCTATTCAAGCTTCGTAAGGCTCTCTATGGTCTCAAACAAGCACCTCATGCGTGGTATGAGCGCCTTAGTTCCTTCTTACTTGAACACAATTTTTTAAAAGGAAAGGTTGATTCTACTCTATTTATAAAATCTTTGAATAAAAATATTTTATTAGTACAGATATATGTAGATAACATAATTTTTGGTTCAACTAATGAGATTCTATGTAATGCGTTTGCTAAGTATATGTAGAGTGAATTCGAAATGAGCATGATTGGAGAATTAACATTCTTCCTTGGACTATAAATCAGGCAGGGTTCACAAGGGATATTCACCAATCAAACAAAATATACAAACGATTTGCTAAAGAAATTTGATATAGATAATGTCAAACCTATTGGTACACCCATGGCAACGTCAACAAAGCTTGATACAGATGAAAGTGGTACACTAGCTGACGTACGTAAGTACAGAGGTATGATTGGTAGCTTATTGTATTTAACTGCTAGTCAACCTGACATTATGTTCTCTGTATGCTTATGTGCATGGTATCAGGCTTGCCATAAATAATCACATATGAGCGCCATTAAGCGTATCCTGTGATACCTTGAAGGAACTTTTCACTCTTTCTACTTCTTTCAATTTCATAGCTCCTAAAATTCCTATTTCTTCGAAAAAGAAAAGGAAGGTTGATGAGAGTTCATCCTCTACTCCTCATGAGGCGGCCTCATTTTTTACTTTATGCTCCTTCCAAACCCAACGAAGATTTCTTTGATGAATTTAGATTTGTGTCTCAAGAGGCATCAAATGAGTGGTTTAATAATTTTCATAAAAGAAAACTTTGTCCGGGTGCTCCTATCAACATTATATTATTTTTAGATCTTATGAGAGCTTTTGAATATCATCAATTGCTAGATTTAGTTCAATCTAGTTTTTCTATTTACACAAATTCTATTCGTATGTTTTATTGTAACCTATCGGTCACAAACGGGAAAGTAAGATCAAAAGTTGGCGGAATCGATATTGAGTTTAATGCTGATGACTTGGCTATCATACTTAACATTCCCAATGCCGGGGAAGCTCTTGTCGATATCACTTTTGTCCAATTTCCCGAAGGGACAACTTTTTATTCTATTCGTGATTCGTAATGTGAACCAAATCCTCGACCGAAAGGCACCCTTCGCCCTAGGCATCTGAACAACTATTTCTATGATCTTCACAGAATGGCATTCTCCACCATCATTCCAAAGAATACTTCTACAGATGAAATTTTTTATTTAGTGCTTCAGCTATTTATAATCACTTTCATGTACCTTTTAGTCTAACCAAGACATTATCTCCGCTATGGAATAGTGTTGTAAGAAATCACGACGTCTTCTGTATGCGATGTATCTCCCGTATATATTTCAGTACTTTGAGATCAGTCTTGAGGATAGTGCTGAGGATGGTGCTCCTACTTATCTTCATGAGCATCGTCGCTCTGCTCCTGCTCCTACTGCTCAGGATCCACCTCCTACAGTTGACCCATTATCTACTGACTCACATCCTACTCATCCTCCTAGTAGAATTACTCTTGAGTCACTTCAGGCTCTTATGATGGAACAGTTTCTCTATGGATTTTTGTACTACCCTCCAGCACTAAGCCATCTTCAACTTGGTTTGGGATATGTCCTATAGTCTTTCTCACAACCTTAGTGGCCCCATCCCTATGGTTCGTGATCCTAGCAGACTCGGATACCGCATTGATGATCCAAAGGCTCAGCGTTACTTTGACCCAGCTGCTGCCCGATTTAATCACAACCGTTCTGCTGAGACCGGTCCTTCTAGTGCTGCTGGTGCTACTGTCGATGATGATGAGGATGACTGCTGAGGATATGTTTCCTTGTGATAGCTCACTCGTTACCTTTTTTATTTCTTTTTATATGTATTAGTAATAAATACTTCTTTCAAGCATTATCAGTTTATCACTTATTTTCTTAGTGATGTATGAACTCTAATTATTTCAGTTTATGCTAGTATTTCCTATTTTTTAGCACTATGCATTTTCCAATTTTTTTTGTGCTGAGTACTTCTACTAGTTGGGCTACATTATTTTGTTTATATGACAAAACGGGGGAGTAAGATAAAATGAGACACTTATAATGTCTTAAAATATTATATTATTGCTAATTGTGCATCTTGTTCCTATTTTTAAGATTTTTTTAACATGACTAAACAATTGGTTTGGAAATTTTGTTTGTTTTTAGACTCTACCGATATTCAGCAAACATGTTTTGTTATGGGGGAGTAACGAGATTTGACCATACATTACGGGGGAATAATTGTATTGTACCAATACTTGATGGCCAAAGCCACTATCGTACCCTCATTTCCAACTCAATCTGAACAGATTCTTAAGTATCAATTATAGTTTTTGTCATACTATCAAAATAGGAGAGATTGTTGGCCCATTAAGCCATGGTCAAACCGATTTCGATAATTGACTTAAACTCCGAAATTGATATGAAAAGAAACAAGTGCGTAGATTTCGTCTTTGCTACCTTTTCACATTTATTATGTATTTTTTTTTATTAAGTCTAGATTATTTTATGAGTCGGGATCACTGGCATTTAGAAGTTTATTCCTAAAACCTATCCTTGATCAATTTTCCTGACCCAAATAAAACCCAAACTAAACCCACATCCAAAAGCCTAAACCAACTTAGGTTGACCAAGATTCCTGGTAACCGAACTCGGCCAGAGTTCTGCCCGAACTCGAACCGAAATCGATTACCTGGAATTACTCCTAGTCAGCAGCTTTCCCTATTACTTTGGATCACCATCGTTCAAAAATACGAACATTAGCCTACCGAGTTCTGCCTGAACTATATCTCAAAATTACCTATAAAAAGAGAAGTAATTCCCATTTCTATTGACTTATTCATTCTTCATCTTCTCCATACATTCCTAATCTTTCTATTCAAGTTACAGAGCTTCAATCTTCAAAATCCCCAAGACAACTCCCATCTTTCTAGTGCCGGTAGTTTTCGATTAGGAGTATTCGAGTTGTACAAGTTTGGAGTATAAAAGCTTTTGTCAGAAAAAGTGTTATTGAAGTTTGATCGTAGGTTTCGGATAAAACATGATGGTGTTGAAGTTGGCGTGTCCTTAGGAGTAAAGCATGCGGTGTAATCTCTATTCAAAATAGTGGATTAGAGCGAGCAGGAGTTCTCGCGAACTAGACTAGTCCTCTCAGAGGGAAACCAGTATAAACTTGCTATCTCTGCATATTGCTTTCTTGTCTCCACTACTTAATTGCTTTACTTGCATTTACATTTATATTTTTGCTTCACCTACTTAGATAATCTTTCTTTGGCAATTATTTTCCAATGTACTCTATTCACCTCCTCTAGAGGTGCCATGACCGTTTGCAATCATGTCAAGTTGCCCTTGCTACATCTTGAACTGTACTTCGAATCGGACTTCAAATTGGTCTTGTCGCCTCTCAGACTGCAAGCACATATTTTTGCTTTCTTGTTGGAATGTTGCGGCATGCCTTTGTTGTATTTCGAGCATCCAGCTTCGAAAGGTATGCTCCCCATCGGGTTGACGGAAGGCTCGACTTCAGAACTACTCGAGCTGCTGGAAGTGCTTGCCTCGCCCTCTGTTGAAGGTTCTACAACTTCTGGGATAGAAGTTAACTCTCGTTAGTTTCAGAAAACATCATGGGTTCATCGTATGGAATAATTCATTTCATTGACACGAGGTCAACGATTCAAGACATAAGACGCGTGACTGGAGAATAATGACGTAAAGCCGTCCTCTGATACAATTATGTCATGTCTTGATTCCAAAGAATCGATAGTCATCACCCAGGCGTGATGCTGTACGAACCAAAGTTGCGATCGCACAAGACATAGTTATAAGATTATCCGAAATACAACATCTAAGAGAGTGATGGAACTGGGGAATACCAGGACCCTTACTTCGGTGTGCATATTGATCGATAGAAAGTTAAACAGATTTAATACGTGTTCTAACCCTTCATAGGTGGAAACTAGGGTTCACGAATTATACTTGCGGTGGGAAGAAGACAAGTAGTTCCTGGCAATCTCGAACGGACGACCCTAAGATCTTCTGCACGTATTCCTTCCTCGAGTTGGACGTCGTGTGGGCGACGATCTCCCAACCATTTCTTCTTTTGGTAGCCCTCTCTTTCTCTCCTTACATGAATCACGAATTTAGAGAAAGCTTCAGATTTTTGATCAATTATTTGGCGGCCAGAGAATAGAGGATATATAGGCTACGGCAGGGACCATGAGGAGAAATTAGGGTTAGACCTCCTAACGGATCTGGATATCCCATTTTTAGCCCGAAAACACAACTCAGGCCTATTAACAATAGCTCGATCCACTAATGAGCTATTGTTGCAGTACCTCCCTAATCCTAAATTATGTTTGTGGGCTCCTTTTATTATATGCTCGTTTAGCTCCCCATGTTAAGATATCGAATGTCCGTCGATCAAATTAAGTTACTGACAACTATATTGATTCGACATCTTTTATCCTTAAGTAGTACCGCTCAACTTTATTTGTCATATCGGATATAATCAACCTGCAGGGTTTATATGACAATCCTTATGAGCTCCTTAAGGGGACATCATCAACCAGATATATCGGGACATCGATTCCATTTATAATCAACAACCCATCATACATACAATGTTATTACCTAATTCATAGAGGTTGTTGACCCATAATGAATCTCACTCTTTCATAAGTCAAAGTAATGCACACTGCATATACATGTCTGCTATTATATCCAGATTAAGAGCGCAAGCATCCATAATAACAGAGGTGTTTGTTCACTTATGTAGTCAGTACAAAGAGAACAACCTCAAGTGGTCCTATTTAATACACACAAAGTATACTAGTGTAAACCTATAGTCAAGATAGACTAATACCAGATTACACTACAACCATTCCAATAGATTGTCCAAGTTCATCTAGGTTGTGAACTATTTATATACTCCATAGAGAACTAATAATAAGATCTTCTGTGTGACACCACACACCATATTATCTACAATATAGAATATCAGACATTTGCATTAACACTTGTAACAAATACAATATGGAAACATTTGCCCATATGATTCTCATTCAAAATTTAAGGAAGTAAGGTTACTACAAAAGTGATGCTTTTAGTATATAACCCTAACATAGAGTATGTAGAGAAATTGAACAACACATCAAGTACAGAGAAATTTTTGTATTTTATTGATAATAGAAATTATTTACAAGACTCTATTACAATTATGTCGCTGAGAATACAACATGACTCGTTTACAAAAGGAGCGCTGATGAGATAGTCGTTTCATACATTACATCCCTCTATTTACAACAAAAGTATTCCAGCCACCTGGGATGAAAGAAAATCGAGACATATTCTTAGACTATTTGCATATAGTCTTCAAAAGTTGTGCAGCAAGAGTCTTTGACGCACGGTCAAAGCTTCAAAATGCGAACGTCGCCTGGGTTAGTTGGTGCGTTCCTCCTGATTCGGAGAACCTGTTGAGAACGAGGGTCAGTATGATCTCATGTACTGGTGGGTGATTAAACCTTTGTTTAAGAAGTTTTATAAAACACGTTCGCTATTTTGTGATCTTTCTAACTATCCTGATCGATTTGCATGTTAACATGTTAAGAGGCAAGCAAATAAAAAATTTATACATTGAGCTGTTTGCCATTGATTGTAAAAGTACAGAACAATTTTATGGGAGGACTGAACTTAGACTCACAATACAAACTCGCTTGTACAAAGAAAGCCTAGGGACGAAAGCCTAGGTACAGCAGACTAAGTACAATTGTTTATTTTAGATTCTAGGGGGTGACGATAGAGGCTCGGGAAGGCGACGACAGCCCTGCCTTACTCCTTGGACGATCGGTATGCAGCCTTGGCTCCAGAAGATTTGCTCGACGTTGAAGAAATGCTCTCTTTGCTCCCTCTCTGCTTTTTTTCTCCAAGTCTCCTAGTGCTCTCTGATCTCGAAAAGGGGTCTCTCTGGTCACACTCTCTCCGTTGTGTATATTGTCAGGGAATGTATATCATGTAAGGGAATGGCACCTTGCTATTTATAGGAATGGGATGTGATCATTAGGGTTGCAAATGATTGCTTCCTGGAAATGGCGACGGCCTGTGGATTAGTCAATCTAGGCCATTAGTTTTTAGTGTGATGAATCTGGACCAATAAGTATAGATTACACCAAATCTCATCAGCAATTAATGCTGATTGGAATAAATCTTCCTCATAATGATCTTCTGATGTCTGCGAATAAATTTAATTTATTCTTCTGCCACGTGTCCCAGATTATTGGGATTTGACTCAATCTCAGATTGCAATAAATTTGGGAAATTGATCGGCTTAGGACACGTGTCCTAGGAGCCACTGGGAGGATCTGAACCGTATGAAGATTGAGCCGCATAAGATTTGGGCCGCATAAGGTTTGGGCCACGTGCCAGTGCTGCTTGGGTAGTGGGCCCCCCTCGAACCTTTGAACCGCATGGAGATGATCATTACGAGCCGCATAAGGATGCATCCGCCTGAGCCGCATAGAAATGGTCCTCTTGAGCCGCATGGGAAGGCCTCCGCTTGAGCCGCATGAGACTATTTCGGCCTGAGCCGCATAGGACGGCTTCATTCTGAACAGCATGGGAAGTCTTCGCTCGAGCCGCATGCGAACACCTACGTGGCAAGGCCACGTGGCATTTTTATGGATCTCGGGGGATTATGTCAGAGATCTCTTTCTCTTCCCTAGGGGTCTGTCATTTTGACAGAGTCATAATTGCCTCTCTTGTGTCAGGGCTGTCAATTATTTTAGAGTTGTCAGCCGCCAAAGTAATTAATGCAGCATAGGGCGGAGGGGAACACTGTTGCGCCACATGTCTTCTGAGCCGTATGGGATGTCTTGGGCCGCATAGTCCCTTATGCCGTATGACTTTCTGAGCCGTATGGGCTTTATGAGCCGCATGGGATTTCCTAGCCGCATGGATCATTTTTTATGCTTCTACAAGACCCCCTTCAAAGTTTTTAATTTACAAAATTGAAATATTTTGAATAAGAAGCATGGCTGTATATTCTTCTGGCCACATAGGAAACCCTGACCGCATGGATATCTTGGCCTCATAGATTGTTCAGCCGCAGAGATGTTAGCCGCAGAGACTTTCGAGCCGCAGAGACTTTCGAGATGTTAACTATAAGAGAAAGCGGAGAAGAGGTCAATCCCGTGTCAGAGGTAACCAAACCGCTCCGGATTCTTCCTTCCTTCTTTCCTTCTAGCTTTGATTTTAATCATCTTCTTTCCCGCTTGTAGGTGTCAAGAGAAGAAGAGGAGTCTCAAGATGCCGAGGTGGTGACCCGGGATGGCGGGGGCTTCCGTGAGTCTGTCTCTGGGATCGCAGAATCTCCTCGAGACGATGTCGATCGAGCCGTATCCCCCTTCGAGGTGACGGGGATAGAGGACGCTGCCGAGTTTAACTTAGAGATTGCGGATGAGGAGACCATGCCGACTGTGAATGAGCTGCAGCCTCCATGCTCCACCCTTGGTAAGATAAGCCGAATCTTAACCTGTGAGGAGGCCTCTCTGCTCTATCATCATGTCCTTCGGGTTACGTCGATTGATTATTATTCTGGGCGTACAGGTCCTGTCTCTCCAGTACCGAGGATGGACATTGTTGAGACAAACCCAGCCGAAGGGGCAGTTGGTGGAGAGGGGTGTACCCCCTCACCTTCCGACTCGTTTTGATGGGCCTTCTGGGGGCTCGAGTTTAGCGGGCCAGGTATCGGGGCAGTCGGGGCAGGGAACGATGGTCCTTGCATCATCCTCTGCTCCGGTGGCTCCGAGAATCGACCTTTCTGCCCTACCGAGTATCCAAGCTCTCCGGGCTGCGGAAGACGAGTTAGCCGCCATTCACGCATCGTTCTGCTCATACTCTGTTCCCCTGGTGGCAAGCTCCAGCGTCACTCCTCCGATGTTGCCGTCCTCGCTTCCTCTGACGCCATCCTCTGCAGAAGTTTTGGACGATGCGTTACAGGACATGGTTGCCACTTTTCAACGTCATTTGAAGAGGGGAATAGAAGCTGCTGTGGAAAGAGGGACCTCCTTCACCTTGGCCCGGCAATGCACCCAGGGTCAAATTGATATCCTTAGGAATCTCCCTAGTGATGCAGGGATGGCCGCATTTCTGGAGGCAAAATTGTTAGAGACTGATCAGCTGGTGGCCAAGCTCCGGGTATTACGGCAGGCTGATCTGTCTGCTGTTATAAATGAGGAGCGGGGTTCCCTTATTGCCGCCATAGAGAGGACTAAAGCTGCTCAGTATAAAACCAGGTCGGCCATACTGAAGGACCTCAGCAATTTATCTGATCGGTATGATCAATTAAGTCACGCGAATGAAGACGTCACAGCTCGGGAGGAGACTGCCTCTCTTGAGATTATTGACACGCGGGAGCAAATTCTCGCGCTTCAGAGGAAGTTGACTTTCTTGGAGTCCGAACTTGAGGTTACCTGTACTGACAGGGGGCTAATTATTCGGGAGGCTGACAGGGTTAATCAAGCTTCGACCTGGAAACTGCCCTGAGGAAGTTGGAAGGCGACTGCCAAGCGCTCATAGATTTGGACAATGGGGAGCGGTTATCCCGGGAGGCTGAGCGTCGGGCTCGACAGCGGATTGAGCGGGGGACCACCTCAGTGAGAAACTGTCTCCTAGAATTGAGTAATGCCGAAATGTAGTCGGCTTTTCTTTCTTTTGTTTTGTTTCTGTTTTCTTTTTGAGAGGGACGTGGTCCCAAATGATGTAATGCTTTTTTCTTCTTTCAAATAAAGAGTACTTTCTATTCTACTCTTCATTTGCATTGCTTGTTGCACCTGTGATATGATGGTGATATTTGCCCCGTGCAGGGGACTTGTTTGTGGACTCGTCATCCATGGCATACCTTGGTTTTAGGTGCGGATGACAAGTTTGGTTAGGACACCTGGGAAAGCCATGGCAAAGTGGTCATAGATGCTCCTGGTATCGAAAAAAGGAATGCCGTAGAGCAGCTGGGCTCCCTGGGCATGATGAGATGGGGGGCTTGTGCTAAGAAACTTAGCAGAGGATATTTATGGGCCTATTATCCTTGGCGTACCCTGGTTTAGGATACAGATAATAGGATGAAAGGGAACCAACATATTTGATCAGAGGTAATGAGGACATGGCAAGTATGAGGGTTTCATCGTAGAATCTTCCTACTCAGAGGTAATGAGGACATGGCATGAGTGAATTCAACGGAGACTATTTGTGGTCAACAGAGGACATTTGTGGACCTATTATCCTTGTCGTACTCCGGTTGTGGGTACAGATAATAGGTTGAAAGGGAATCGACATACTTACTCAGAGGTAATAAGGATATGGCAAGTATGAAGGTTTCTTCTACGGAGCCTTCCCACTCAGAGGTAATGAGGACATGGTAGGAGTGGGCTCAATGAAGATGGGGTACATAGAACGACTCAGAGGTAATGAGGAAATGGAAGTTCTATCTAGGGGTAATTTGTTTTTAGCGGAAGTGAGATGACTCAGAGGTAACATCGACATGATCGTTTTGGAAGTTTGTGGACCCGTTACCCTTTTTGTGCACTGGGAGTACGGGTAGTGGATCATGAGGGAGGATCTCTTATAGGAAGAAAGTTCAGAGGTATGATCATACATGACTTACTATCTGAAAGAGTGACCCGAATGTGAGTTCAGAGGCACCAGTGGGTACATGACTCGATATTGTGAAAGTGTGAGTTCAGTGGCACCAGCGGGTACATGACTCGATAATCTGGGATGTTATGGATGTGAGTTCAGCGGCACGAGAGGGTACATGACTCGGGAATCTAGAGAATGGTGAGTGTGAGTTCAGTGGTAGCAGCGGGTACGTGACTCAATGATCTGGGAAAATTGTAAGGGTGAGTTCAACGGTGCTAGCGGGCACGTGACTCGAACATCTGGAAAATTGTGGATGTGAGTTCAGCGGTACCAGCAGGCACATGACTCGATGATCTGGAGAATATCGTTTAGACATAGTATTTCTTCAGGAACTTGCCGTTGATGGGCAACACGAGCAAATCCCCATTCTATTTTACGAGGCGGTAGGCTCCGTTGGAGAATACAGCCTCAATGATAAATGGGCCTTCCCATTTTGGCTAGAACTTGCCGGCGGTCTTGTGAGTCATAACCATCGATCTCCGGACCGCCAGAACGAGATCACCCACTTGGAATATTCTGATCTTGACCTTCTTGTTGAAGGCTCCGGAGATGCGTGCTTGGTATAGTTCGATCATTTGCTGAGCTAGGAGGCGCTTTTCATCTAAGGCCTCCAACTCTTGTAGTCGACATCGGTAGTTATCATTCGTCGTCAATTGATAAGTGAGGGCGACGCGGAGTGAGGGTATTTGAGTCTCTAATGGGAGAACTGCCTCACTCCCGTACACCAGAAAGAATGGTGTGTTCCCGGTAGCTATTCGGACCGTAGTATGGTACGCCCATAAACATTTACCGAGCTTCTCGTTCCAGTCGCGTTTGTTGGAAGAGACAAATTTCTTGAGGAGTTTGATGATTGTTTTGTTGAATGCCTCTGCCAACCCGTTTGCTGCTGGGTTGTATGGTGTCGAAGCAAAATTCTGGATGCGGTGCTTATCGCAAAACCGATAGAAGGCGTGGCTTACAAACTGCGGACCATTGTCGTGGATGATCCTTCGGGGCAGTCCAAAGCGATAGATGACGTGATGCTTGAGGAAGCTGATCACGTTCGAAGTTTTGACTTCTGCAAGTGGAACAGCTTCTGCCCATTTGGAGAAGTAATCCATGATCGCAAGTATGAAGCGATGTCCACGGGAGGAAGGTGGAGTAATTGGACCAATGATATCCATCCCCCATGCTTCGAAGGGCCAGGATGCCACTGTCGGATGTAGAAATTCAGATGGCTGGTGGATGAAGTCCGCGTAGACTTGACAGGCTTTGCATTTTCTTGCGTAGTCTATCGCATCCGCTACCATTGTGGGCCAGTAGTAGCCCATTCGGTGAAGACGGTCTTGCAATTTAGGACCAGGCTGATGGGCCCCGCAGATACCGTCATGCGCTTCTCGTACGGCTTCTTTGGCTTCTGCGTTTGACAGACACCGAAGCAATAATCCATCGTAGGATCGCCGATACAGCATTTTCGTCTCTGTATCGAAGAAAAATCTGAGGAAATGTCGTCTAATGGAGGTGGCCTCCTTTGGGTTCTTGGGGAGGATGTCGTAGACGACGAAGTCGATGAATGGTTGTCTCCAATCTGGGGCATCATTAATCGCCTGAGCGGAATAACTTGCCACGAATTGAACATTGTTCTTAGGGCAGACCAGCTCGTGGCCTATCACATCTACCGATTGATGGGTATGATTCGACACTGGTAGGGAAGCGGCCAGGCTGCTAAGGCATCGGCTTCGATATTTTGGAGTCTGGGGACGTATTCGATGAAGAACCCCTCGAACGCCGAGATGATGTCGATCGCTATTTGTTGATAGGGGATCATGTCTTCGTGGCGAACTTCGTATGAGCCCCGGATTTGATTGACGATTAACTGAGAATCGCCGTATGCTTCAAGATATTCTATCCCCAGCTCCCTTGCAAGTTGGAGGCCAATGACCAGAGCGTTGTACTCGGCCACATTGTTAGAGCAGGGTTCTGTGAGGGAGTAAGCGCGGTTAATCACCAATCCGAAAGGGGAGACTAGCACCACCCCAACTACGACAATGATGTTGCCCTTGGGTCCTGTTCTTGAAGCACCGTCGAAGAACATCCGTCATATGTTATCGTGAGAGGCTGTATTTGAGTCGACGACTTCATTTGGAATTTCTTCATATATTCTGGACGACTCCGAACCCGGGTGGGCTGCCAAAAAGTCTGCCAAGGCTTGACCTTTGACAGCCTTTTGCGGGACGAAGATCATATGATAAGGGGACAACAATATTGCCCATGTAGCGAGGCGAGAGCTGAGTGCCCCTGGTTTAGTCATGAGGACCCTGAGAGGGTTGACTCGTGAGATCACATGTATTGATTGCCCGGTGACATAGTATCGCGTCTTCTGAATAGCGAACACCAGGGCAAGGCATTCCTTCTCCACAGCGGTGTATCGGTGCTCTGGCCCAATCATCATTCGACTGAGGTAGTATATGGCTTGTTCATGGCCTGCATCATTATTTTGTGCTAACAGAGCACCAAGGGAATGTTCCATTGCTCGTACGTAGAGCAGGAATGGTTTTCCAGCAACCGGGGCCACCAGGACTGGAGGGTTTGACAAATATTCTTTGATGCTGTCGAAAGCACGCTGACATTCCTCGTCCCATACGAATGAAACGCCTTTCTTCATGAGGTGGGTGAACGGTCGGCACCGCCCGGAGAGGTTAGAGATGAATCTTCTGATGTAAGCTAGCCTCCCTTGAAGGCCTCTGAGTTCGGGGAGATTTTTCGGAGGACCCATCTCCATAATTGCCTTCGTCTTCTCAGGGTCTACATGAATACCCTGGGCGGTAATGATGAAACCCAAGAACTTTCTACTGGATATGCCCAGGAAGGACTTTGTGGGATTCATTTTCAAATTGTGCACTCGCATCAGATCGAATACCGTCCTTAGATAATGTAGATGGTCTTCCTTACGGTGACTCTTGACGGCGATGTCATCAACATAGCATTCCACCGTCTTGCACAAGTGTTCTCTGAAGATGATACTCATGGCTCGTTGATATGTGGTGCCAGCATTCTTTAAATCGAAAGGCATGACTGTGTAACAGTATGTGCCAATTGGTGTTCGGAATGATGTATGCTTTTCGTCGTCAGAAGACATCTTGATTTGGCTGTACCCTAAGAATCCATCCATAAATGACATGCGTTCGAAGCCGCAGGTGTTGTCAATCATGATGTCTGTGATAGGGAGGGGGAATTAGTCTTTGGGACATGCCTCGTTCAGATCGTGAAAGTCGATGCAGATTCGGATCTTCCCGTTCTTCTTGAGGACCGAAACTATGTTGGCGACCCAATCCGGATGTTGTTCCTCACGAATAAAGCCGCTGGCTATTAGTTTGTTGACTTCGGCTTCGATCGCATCCATGATGCCTGGACGGAAGCGTCGCTGTTGCTACTTGACTGGCTTTGCATCTGGCCGAATGTTGAGTTTATGAAGAGCAATGTCGGGATCTAACCCCGGCATGTCTTCATAACTCCATACGAACACATCAATATATTCTCTGACAAGTTCCAGCAGCGATTCTCGCTCTTCTTTTGTTAAGCTTTTACTTACGAAGATTGGTTTTGGAGAAGATTCGCTGTCGAGAGCTACTCGCATGACCTCATCTTCAGTGGGAGGTTCTCTCTGTTCGAACCGCTTTTCCCATTGTGCATCCAGCTGCTGGGCCCACGGCTCTAGCTCGAAGATTTCGGGGATGTCTTCATCTTCTTCATAAGCGTCGGCGAATGCCATGTTGACTGACAAGACTTGTCTGAATACATCTCCGATGCTGGTGTCAGAGTCAGAAGTTGGTGACCCGGTCGAATGTGAATGCCAGTCACATTCTTCATCTGAACTTTCAGGAGTCGTCGTGGGTGTTACATACCCTAATCCATATCGAGTCTTGCTATAGTAGTACCGTAGTTTGCCTGCCGGGACCGGTGGCTTCAAAGGTAATCGTCGCCTCGTGCCGTAGTTAAAGCCTGGCGTAGTCTCTAGATCATACCCTTGTTTTTGCATGAGATATTTAGATTGGGAGCTATAAAGATACAGAGGCAGTCTCCCGACATCTGATCCAAGGTCGACTTCTTCTATGGTGAAGGGATGAGGATCGTCCTTTCGGCCGAAGATGATTGGGTGGTCCCCTCCCTCGATTATGCGATAAGCATCTTCTGCTGGAGTAAGATGGATTGCGGTGTGCACATTTGTTACCTGTGTGTAGAGGTGAGTGCCTATACCGTATTCTATAGCATACATCGTACAGAGCTTATTAAGCTCGAGGTAGTTCAAAGATATCCCTTTATTGATGAAGTAAGGTATCTTTTCTAGGGGGATTACATCATCTACGGAGGGAACATCAGTGTGGGCAGCCACATACTTGGTTAGCTCCGGTTCCTCTTCAGCTACCCCCTGTATAAACGAAGACTGAGAGGACGACCTGGGCAGCTTGATCGTCAGCGGTTCAGAGCGTAGAGTTGTTGGCAAACTAGCGACCCCCAAATTGGCACTCGATGCTGGGCGGAGAGTGGTTGGTTCGCTAGAAGTTCCAGGCCTTGCATCGGGGTGACGACCCTTCTTGGGAAGGCATATCGTCATTGTCTTGTCGAAGGGATTGAGCTTCTCCGTTTGAGGCTGGCCGACTTTCGGCAGCCTAATTGTCAGCGGCTCCGTTGTGGGTCTTGGCACTTGGCCAGACCTTGGCAGCCAGATTATCATCTGCTCTTCTTGTGCTGAGAGGCTGATTGCGTCCTTACGCAGAGTGGCGGTAAGGGGTGCTGACTTGCCAGGTTTGCGAGCTCGGAGGTGGATCGTCAGAGACTCTTCTGATCCTGTGGTTGTCTCGGTACTAGCTTGTACATCTCCTTCACCAAGATGCTTCTTCGACTTTTCGTACAGGCAGGAGTCTGAGTAGTAGGATTCGACCCCTTTGAAGGGATCGATATCAGCAAATTTCGTCCTCACGAAGCCGTATTTGTCGACATATTTAAAGCACTGGTGCAGCGTGGAAGGCACGATCATATAATCGTGTATCCATGGGCGCCCCAAGAGGATGTTGTAAGAAGTGTCTGCATCTATGACGTAACAGGTGACTTCCGACTGGAGATCGCCAATTTGGCACTTCAAACGAATCTTTCCAATTGGGTAGCTCCTGCCCGAATTGAAACCGCTGATGGCGGTGCTTATAGGCGTCAGGCGATGCATAGGGATGCGGAAATGATGTAACAGACCCTTCGGGATAATGCTTATGGAGGAGCCAGGATCGATGTGCATCCGATCCACCTTTACGTCACCGATGTATCCAGTGTAGTATAGCGGGCGATCGTGCAGGTTGGTTTTGTTGAGCATGTCCTGCGGAGTGAAGACAATGTTGGGCATTGCTCCTGTGCAAGCGCTGTCTTGGAGATCTGCAGGCGGATTTTCTTCCGTGAGGTTGACCTGAGCCAGGTACGCGTCGGCATTTTGGAGTGCATCGCTCAAAGCTGCACGAACATCTTTTGAGAGTCTCAGAAGCTCGTATAATGACAACTTGGCCGGTGTGTTAGCTAGTTGCGCCAAGATGTCGAAGTTGTAGGGCCTCTCCAGCCCCTGTGGTGTCTCTTTTCGGAGGGATTTGTCAAAGCGAATCTCCTTCGGCCTAGGCTTGTCGGTCGTCGGAGGCTGAGCCAGTTCCGGAGCGTCGGTTGTAGCGGGCTGATGATCTTCAGCCGAGTTATCATCCACGGGTTGGGATTGTGCTCCAGATCGAGTGACGATGGCTGTAGCTTCTTCGATATCTGTTGAGATTGTGCGACAGGACCTGACTTTTTACTCTTCTTCTTACAAATGGAAGATGGTGTGGGCTGAGTCACTTCTGATACCAAGTCTGGATGGACCCACATGACCTCCCCTCATAATGTGGTGAGGGGCACTAGACCAGCAGCCTGATCTCGGGGAGGTAGAAGATTAGCAATCTCCATTATCGCCAGAGGGATGGGGACCACACCGTCCTGAGTTTCCGTCGGAGGAAAGCTGCCAAATTGTACTGACACCATATTGGCTGCCACCGTTACCTCTTCAAAATCGATGGCTAGTGCGTTCGAATCAATGAGATTTTGGATGTACCATTTTAGTTGGTAGCAGTCGTGTGTAGCATGGTGGACGTAGCGGTGATAATGGCAGTATTTTGGGTTCTCCATCTCTGCCGGTCGCGGTTCCCGTCTTGGTGGAGGAAGCTGGATTCTGTCTCCTTGTATGAGCATGTCCAATATGGGCTTGACGTGACCGTCTTCAATGGAGTAAGTGATTTGCGGCCAATGTTTGTCTGCTGGTTTTGGCTCAGGTTTTTGTGCTGTATCGGCTACCATAGCCTGCTTTTTCCTGCTGTCCCGATTGTTGGAGAGGCTACCCCCATTATCGTTGTTGGGATGCTTGCCCTTGTTCTCTCCGTCCGAGATATGCAATCCCAGTTGGCGAGCCTTCTTCAATCGTTCTTCGGCGCTTATGGCACTGATGATGAACGTCTTCCAATCCTTGAATTGACTTTCGCCCATCCAGAGACTGATTGTTGGAAGCAGTCTCTTTTGGCAAATTTCAATCAAGGAGGAATCCGGGTTTCCAGAGGGCAACTTTATGGCGGTTTGGCGGAACCTCTCGATGTAGTTCCTTGTCAGCTCTTTCTTCCCTTGGATGGCGTCCATGAGGGTAGACATAGTGATGTCCTGCCCTACTTCGTAGAATCTCTCCAAGAACATGCGCTTGAAGCCGGCGAAGGAGTGGATGCAGTTGTCCGACAGATTGCGATACCAGTCGAAGGCGACTCCTTCCAATGCCTCGATGAATAATCGTGTGAGAATGGCATCGTCATGGGACAGATGGTCGGTGGTGACCTCGAAGTAAGTGATGTACCGACTTGCTGAGGTCTTGCCATCATAAGAATTGATGTTGAACGGCTTATATCTTGGTGGGAATGGAACATCCCTCCATGCAGCAGGGTATGGTTGCCGTATCCTGAGGTCTTGAGAGTTTTCTCGAGCGTGGAACATGGCTCGGAGCTCTTGGACCTCTCTTCTTGCTTCGCAGGCCTCATCCACAGTGGTAGGGGCCGTTACTTCGGGAGGACTGTTGCCCGGGTTCGGTACCGCTGAGTTCGAGTCTGCATTGACAGCGGGACCCGCACTTGTTTGGCTAGGCGTCCCTCCTTGGAGAGTTGGAAGGGCCGCTTTGATCTCGTCTACAGACTTGACCAAGGCGTGCAGTATGGCCTCTAGAGTGTCGATGCGTTGGCGATCACTGGAACCACCTTGGTTGCTGTCTGTCATGAATACCGTCTTTACATGAGGAGAGATAGACGGAGTGGTGAAGGAAGCGCCCTCCGAATCGTACCCCTGTAGTGAGAAGTCATCGGGGTATATGGGTATGTTCCCTTCTGATTCAGACTCGGAAGGAACAGTACCTCCAGTCTCCGAGTTTGCCTCGTCTTGAGAGTCATGGATGTCCTCGGGGACATCAGCACCTGTTGTACCTGATGGGAGAGTGGTCTCCCCGGGCTCGTCTTCTTGGAACATCAGATTGCTGTAGAGGCTCGGAGGGGTACTACCCCCAGCCCCAGCAACCCCCTGCATTGTGGACGACGAATCTCCCACTGTAGCAGATTTCATCTTAGAGCGAGTACCTTGGAAAACTCCGGTGGTGGGCACCCGTTTAGACGACAGTCTTTTAGTCGCAGTGGTTGAAATCTTCGGGTTGGGAACATTTTTCTTCTTCCCCCTTCCATCAGCGGGGACTTTCCGAGCGGAGTTGCAGGAAGCGACGGGTAGTGCCTCGTCTTCTGAAGATGGCTGTTGCAGTCTTTGAAAGACAGACTGCCGATCTCCTCGTATCGTCGTGCTGTTGCAGCAGCAGTTGACGATGACTTGGGTGCTGTGATGTCCGTGGGAGGACTCTTTGCACCCCGATGCATCTTCTCTTTCCTTGCGTTTGTGGAGGATGGCCTCACGCAAGTCAGATGGGTCTGGACCGACCATATTTGTTCCCGGGATTTTAGAAGACTTTTGCGAACCTCTTTGTCCGTCTGCCGCCGGGGCCTGGACTCGAGTGGTTCTGTACAACTTCCCATCCGAGGCCCGCGTAGCAGTATACGGAACGCTCGGATGGTCAGAGGTCAGATCAGCGGACGGAACTCGCCAGGCTCGCGCTGCTTTAGACTTCTTCGCTCTAGTACGTACGGGCATATAGTAGGAAGAGTCTAAGTGATACTGGAGAGAGTCAGACATATCTTCTTGGGAGCACAAGAGATCAGGACCGTACGAGAGGCGGTCGACGACAGAGCTGCGAGGAGCAGGCGTCATGCGGCTGTCATCGTTGGTCCGTATGCGGCTGGCAGCCGTAGCCGCATAGGCTTTCTTCATGCGGCTGGAAGTTTCAGCCGCATGAGTCTTCTTTATGCGGCTGGATGATCTGGCCGTATGGATTTTCTTCATGCGGCCGGTAGATCCACCCGCATGAGCCTCCTATATGTGGTTGACAGATTTGGCCACAGGAGTGCTCGGCTTCTTCTTGGGGCGCATAGAGTCGCTCTTTGTCCCTGCAAGTCCAGCATCGTAATGCTTTCCTCTGCCGAACTCGGGGACAGCAGAGTTCTCTACGGCTCAAAGTGGAGCCGTTTGAGAATCACCTTTGCCGCCTTGGGTAGCAGAGAGTACCCCGTCCAGAGCTTGTGGAGGAGTAAACGATTTTGGCCTCCGCTCGCAGCGAGCTTTCTTTGTGCGGGTTCGCTTCTGGATCGGGCCAGCACTTCTTTCAGAGAGCATCTCTTCAAACGCTTGTTGGTCGAAACGGACGACCATCTTCTGTTGCGTGGAGCCAAGCTTGGCTGCATCCGACTGCGTCACCAACTCCTCAGCCGTGGAGAAGTTTGTCCCCAGCAGAGTCGCCATCGTATTTGCCGTTGATTGTAAAAGTACAAAACAGTTTTATGGGAGGACTGAACTTAGACTCACAATACAAACTCGCTTGTACAAAGAAAGCCTAGGAACGAAAGCCTAGGTACAGCAGACTAAGTACAATTGTTTATTTTAGATTCTGGGAGGTGACGATAGAGGCTCGGGAAGGCGACGGCAGCCCTGCCTTACTCCTTGGACGATCGGTATGTAGCCTTGGCTCCAGAAGATTTGCTCGACGTTGAAGAAATGCTCTCTTTGTTCCCTCTCTGCTTTTTTTCTCCAAGTCTCCTAGTGCTCTCTGATCTCGAAAAGGGGTCTCTCTGGTCACACTCTCTCCGTTGTGTATATTATCAGGGAATGTATATCTTATAAGGGAATGGCACCTTGCTATTTATAGGAATGGGGTGTGATCATTAGGGTTGCAAATGATTGCTTCCTGGAGATGGCAGCGGCCTGTGGATTAGTCAATCTAGGCCATTAGTTTTTAGTGTGATGAATCTGGACCATTAAGTGTAGATTACACCAAATCTCATCAGCAATTAATGCTGATTGGAATAAATCTTCCTCATAATGATCTTCTGATGTCTGCGAATAAATTTGATTTATTCTCCTGCCACGTGTCCCAGATTATTAGGATTTAATCCAATCTCAGATTGCAATAAATCTGGGAAATTGATCGGCTTAGGATACGTGTCCTAGGAGCAACTGGGGGGATCTGAACCGCATGAAGATTGAGCCGCATAAGATTTGGGCCACATAAGGTTTGGGCCACGTGCCAGGGCTGCTTGGGTAGTGCCCCCCCTTCGAACCTTTGAACCGCATGGAGATGATCATTGCGAGCCGCATAGGGATGCATCCGCCTGAGTCGCATGGAAATGGTCCTCTTGAGCCGCATGGGAAGGCCTCCGCTTGAGCCGCATGAGACTGTTTCGGCCTGAGCCGCATAGGACGGCTTCATTCTGAACCGCATGGGAAGTCTTCGCTCGAGCCGCATACGAACGCCCACGTGGCAAGGCTACGTGGCATTTTTATGGATCTCGGGAGATTGTGTCAGAGATCTCTTTTTCTTCCCTAGGGGTCTGTCATTATGACAGAGTCATAATTGCCTCTCTTGTGTCAGGGCTATCACTTTTTTCAGAGTTGTCAGCCGCCAAAGTAATTAATACAATATAGGGCGGAGGGGAACACTGTTGCGCCACGTGTCTTCTGAGCCGTATGGGATGTCTTGGGCCGCATAGTCCCTTATATCGCATGACTTTCTTAGCCGCATGGGCTTTATGAGCCGTATGGGGTTTCCTAGCCGCATGGATCATTTTCCATGCTTCTACATGAGCAGCTATCCATATTCATCCTGTGTCACGAGTATTAGTTCGAGCAATGAAAGAGTATGAAGGTCACTGGCAATGTCAAGCCAGTATGGACAATAGTTGGGTTAGATGGCGACCCTTTTGGCGACGGGTAGCAAGCCCTATACGAAAGTTCTCGAATCACCCGTGCCAGTCCTACTGACACTTGTTATACTTGTTCCTCCCGGATCGAATCGATTCCTTTGTCTAGGAAACCGTTCGAGGAAACTACACCTTGTGCACAAGTTGTCCAATGACCGTACTATTCTTCCTTGAAACTTAGCCCATTTTTATGCACTTAGCCTTATCGTTGCGAAATTCGTTATTAATTGAATCTTTATTTTGCATAGGACTAAGTAAATGTTGAATAAGAGAGCATGTGTCATTTTTTGTTTCATGTTTGATTTGAAACCATAGGGTCGAGGGGTAGGAGGTCAGTCACTCACCTTAGTCTTACTTGAGGCGAAGGACTGGTTGGCCATACTTAGACATCGCCAACGCGATCACCTAAAATCGTACAAGCAACTGATTTGAATAATGTCCCATTCAATGAGTTCGATACGAATGTGAAGATCAAAAATGCAAGCCATAAAACCGTCGAAAACATTCACGAAAACCAAAGCCAAAGAGCAAGTGTGGTAAAAAAAGAAGAGCAACGGAAGGTTTCCCCGACTCAATCGCGGAGTCTATCCTCGAGGAGCAACCCGCTTAATATGGGACTTGATTCCGAAGAAGCCTTTCCATAACGAGAAAAGGATCTTAATTAAATCATTTTCGTTCGACCGATTTAAACGATCTCGATCTATCGGTTTCGACTGAATCAGTATTAACAATGTTCCTTTTTCGTGCACCCCATAGAGGAAATAGGGCATGATGTAGGGATGGGGCACCACAAAAATGATGCTATATATGGCTGAGGAGGTTTTAGACGTGTTGGGCCTTTTCTTGAGTGATATTACCAAACCTTTAAGCGTATCACCGGATTTTGATCCTTTTCCTTTGAGCCCATAAGCAAAAGTGGCATATAGAGGAGTGGATGCTTTTCGTCGATAGTTTCACACTTCGGGTGTGGAGACACTCCAAGATCTTACAGATGTGATCAGTGTTTCGATTAACAAAATGCCTGGGAGGAATTGGCTTTTGAAAACAAAAATAAGAAAAAAAGTACAAGAAGTACAAATTTGATTCTGGAAAAGTATTGCTATGGAAGTCTGATTCGTAAATGATCACTTTGTTCCTTGGACCATATGATAATGATGAAGATCACTGCTTGAAGTAGAACAATTTGGAAGAACTAATGCACCAGAAAGGTATCGACACACTTGGGCACTGATGGCGAGGCCGAATGCTTTCCTGCTTTGCTTCACTCTGTTCTGGAAGAAAAATTGAAGAAGGATGCTCTAGAGAATCAAAATCTCGAAGTTCTGATCTCTGTATTCTCTCATGTCTCTCTGTGTGTCCGTTGTATGAGAAAAATGAGTCTATTTATAGACTGGGGCTTCCGTGCGTAAAAGGGCATCAAAATCTGTCTTTACGCTAACAACTGCCATCCACGATCAGATTCATCCTCTGTATATGCTGACACGTGTCCCATCATTTCAGTAAGAATAGGATACATGTACACACGTTCTTCGAAATATGTGGCATGAAGACCACGTAGGCACACCACGTTCCAAACTGGCCAGAACGAATAGGGCGTATAAAGATGAGCGTAAACTAGCTCTGTCATAGGTTTCCAGCGTAAAGTGGTTATTGAATAACCTTGAGCGTAAAATGGCTCAAATAGACTTTACGCACACCTTGTTTTTTATGAGCGTAAGGACTCATGTAAAACTCCGTGCGTAAAAGAAACCATTCAGTGAGCGTAAAGTAGCTCGATCTCTATAAACGACAACAATGGTCTTTGTATGAGACAAATTCTATTGAATTCTGTGGTAAATGCCATCATTGATATCTTCATGTCAAAGTCTGCATTAAATGTGAGATTTGATAGCTTTTGTCCAGCGTGAAAGAGGCTGCTCAGTCCTTGGCGTAAAATCACCGGTGTAGACCCAAGCGTAAAATGATCAATCTGCTTAGGTGTAATACAATTAGCCTTGTCTTGGGCGTAAAGAAATTACCCGTTCTGTTAGGCGTAAAGCAGGCCACTTACGAATGAGATGACTCTTTCTTTGAAGCACTTTTTACGCTCCTACAATCAGTTCTTCTGACTGATCTTCACCCTAATTGTTTAGGGTTCTTTTTGGCCCTCTTCTGCTGGCCATGTTTTATAAACCCTTATCATTATTAATGAAAGTTTTCTTATTTTGTTAAAGTGCTGTGAATAGTCTATTGCTCCGTATGTAAGAACACACTCACAAATGTCACGTTAGTTTTGACAAATAGAAGATCGCTGATAACTTGACGCCTGAAACACATCCGATTATGATTCAATAGCCTCGATGGTGATATAGGACTTACAAGATTGACGAAAACGCATATGCAAACAATCTCCTTTATGCTCCTCCCAGGACTTTAAGAGAAAATGACCGCATAGAATCTTCTTAGAAAAGAAGTTCAATTTTGGCGACTTGTCTTTGATATGTGGATTTGTTATCTATGTTGTATGTATAGATAACTTTTAAGAGTTATTCGCACTGTTTGAAGACAACATATGGAGATATATTTTTTGTAATTCTTTTTCCTTTCTTTCTTTTCTAGATGATGATGAAAGTATCATGTATCTTCAATGAATTTTGAAAAAAAAGTGCTTTTCATCTTGCTGGGGATATTTTGTTGACCCAAACTGGATCGTAGTCAACCTAATCTTGATAACTAACAAATCGATATTTGACATGATCCAACTCGACACATAAATTGTCATCAAGCTACAAATAAGACGACTATCACATATCAAGTCAGAAAATCATCATCGACGACTGCTCGATGAATACTGCTGGAACTTGTCATCGAAAGTCTGTAATTTTTTTACACTTTTATTGAGTCTAGGCTAATGTACGTTAAGTCGCACTGAGTGCCTCAACCATAGACTAGATAACCAAAAAGCTCCACAAACAAAAAGCTAAACTGCCAAAGCCCATGAGCATTCTGCCACCAAGGAGGCAGAGTTCGGCCCGAACTCTGCCACACAGAGTTCGGGCCGAACTCTGTCTGCTAATTTCTAGGAGCTAATTATTAGGGATTGCTTATTGCAAGTTGTCAAAACATCTATAATTTTGATTTTTTGGACAGAGTTCTGGCCGAACTCTGCCTCCCAAAACTAGTATATATATGCACCCTTTTCTTCCATTTCAAATCATCCGGTCTTCTCTTCTCTTCTACTCTTATAGCCTATAAATCCTAAAGAGCCATTCTCTTTTCATCTACTAGCCACAAAACTTCTCCAGCCTACAAGGTGCTCGGTGCGAGTCAATTAGAAGTTTGTGTGCAAGAGTCTTGAAGAAGTCACTTGGAAAATTCCAAGTTTTGCCTCAGCAATCTTTCAAGAAGTTGGCATGCTCTTCTGAGTAAAGGCACGTAGTTGTAAAGCTATTTCACAAATAGTGGATTTCAATCCTGACCTAGAGTTCTCAGGCCTGGACTAGTCCTCTACGAGGGAAACCAGTTTAAAAATTGTTGTATCTGCGTATGCTTTCTGATCTTCTTTTAATTTTCGCAATTATACTCTGATTAATTATTTGTTAGTTGATATTGAATAGAGTTGAATTTTTAATTGATTATTATTGTCACAAGTACTCTATTCACCCCCTCTAGAGTTGCCTATACGTACTTTGATTGGTATCAGAGCCCTGTTCTTTTGATACAAGATTTACATCCTAGAGTTGATCCATGGCAACCACACAACCCATCTCTACCAACTATGGTGAGGGTCAATCCACAAATAGGCCACCCCTATTTGATGGGAACAACTACACATATTGGAAGACTATAATGAGTTTTTATCTTAAGTCTCTAGACTTTGACATGTGGACTGTAGTCTCTGATAGCTACAAGAAACCCCCCAGAAAAACTGTCGAGGGAGTCTTGTCGAGAAACCCTACAAGTATACAGATCAGAAGAAAAAACAGGCAAGTCTTGACGCTAGGGCTATTAATGCTCTTTTATGTGCCATAGACAGGACTGAATTCAACAGGGTCTCCACATGCACCAACCTCGCACGAAGTATGGAAGCTTTTGGAGGTGACTCATGAAGGGACCATACAAGTCAAAGAATCAAAAGTCAGTCGTCTGACACATGAGTACGAGGCTTTCAAGATGAAGCCAAATGAGATGATCACTAAAATATTCACCAGATTTTTTGACATCGTCAACCCGCTATCTTCTCTTAGAAAAGATTATTCCAACCATGAGAAGATACGCAAAGTGCTAGGAGGATTGCCGAAGGTCTGGAACCCCAAAGTCACGGCGATCATCGAAGGCAATGATCTCACCGTAATGTCACTAGAAACGTTGATGGGCAAGTTGATGATGCATGAGCTCGATCTAAAAGATTTTGAAAAAATAGCTCCAAAAGAGAAGGAAATTACATTGAGAGCTCATCGCCGAAGAACCAGCTTAGAAGATACTGATGACGACGACTCTGAAGGTGACGATCAAGCTCTCTTAGTTCAAAACTTCAAAAAGTTTCTACGTTTCAACAAAAAGAAGAGAGAAAAAAAGACGATGAGGAAGAACCCACCTGCTTCAGATGAAAAAAGATGGGACATGTCAAGAAAGATTGTCCCTTAGCAAAGAAGGGAAGCAGATATGAGAAGCCGTATAAGAAGCCAACTACAAGGAAGCGAGGCTAGTGATTCAGACGAGGAAGATGACTCTCCGCAAAACACGGCTAACGTATGTCTAATGTTGACTTCAGAAAAGGTAAAAGATTCTTTTGATAATTTCTCATTTGATGAACTTGGTGATGCTTTTAGTGATCTACTTGAAGATCACAAAAAGGTAACCAATAAATATAAATATGCAAAGGATAAGATCAAGGACTATAAAACCGAGATCCATAGACTTTCATGTTTACTAGAAGATGTTAGAAACACTACACCCATGGAAAACACTAAAGAGGTATCCAAGCTTAAATTAAGCTTACACGATGCCAAATCAATAATTGAGAGACAGATACTTGATATCACGGCTTTAAACAAAGAACTTGCTGAAGAGAAAAATAAGTTCAAAATTGCTACAGGTAGAATACATAGTCTTACTGCTAAAAGTGATGAGTTAAATGTTGTCTCTAAGAAATTAGAGATTAAAATGGGCAAGCAGGTTATTCAATCGCAAGTTCAGTCTCATAGTCACAACACTTACAAACACGTGCCTACTCAACACAAAAAGGCATGTCACCACAAAAACACTCATCCACATGCTACACAAAATCATGCTTTCATGTACACCTATTCACATGCAGCATGTAAGACACATACACGTAATCATTATCATCATCATGCTGCTGCACACAGTCACTATAATTATTATAATTACCCTGCTGCTACACACAATCACCATACTTACTCTACTGCTGCATGAAGCTATCATCACCCTACATACAGACATCACTATCAACATGCTCCTAGCATAAACATGCATGCTAGATGTACATATTGTAACCTATATTGACACATTTCTTCACAATGTAGGATTAGGAGATTAGTTGATAGAAATATATATGCATGGGTACCAAAGTATAACCTCTTAGGACCCAAAAGAATCTGGGTACCAAAGGTCACATCTACTCGTGGTGTAGGTGGACCTTCCCTCTTCAACTAGAAGCAAATGGATTCTCAATAGTGGGTACTCGCGATATATGACTGGGAATGTAAAACTATACGCAACACTATCGATGAAAAAGGAAGGATATGTTTCCTTCGCTAATAACCTTAAAGGCTACATCATAGGTAACAGTACAATTGGTTATCCTCCCTCTCCTGTCATTAACCATGTCTGTTTAGTGATCAAGTTAAAGCATAACTTGCTCAGCATTAGTCATCTTGCTGATCATGGTTATGATATTAACTTCAAAAAACTAAATGCTTTATCTATGATAGATCAACTGGAGACATCACCTTTGAAGGAATAAGGGAAGATAACATTTATATTTTCTATCTATCTAGTGATACTAATAGTGCAGGAAGATGCCTTTACGCTCACAAAGACGAAAAGCTTCTATGGCATCAGCGTCTTGGTCATGCCATCATGGATACTATATCCAGACTATCAACCAAGAAGCTAGTCAAAGGATTGTCGGATATCACATTCAAGAAAGACACGTACAGCTGTCATTCCCGACGACAATACTTCGACATCTATAAATATAACGTCTGAAACCAGCTCTCCGAAGGAATTACCAAAGAAGTTCCAATTCACTCCCTCTCATCCAAAGGACTTGGTAATAGGTGAAACATCAAAAGGGGTAACTACTCGATCTTCTCTAAGAGACACTATAACTAGCACTGCATTCATTTCTCAAATAGAACCTAAAAATATTTTAGAAGCTTTTAATGATGAATTTTGGATTTCTGCGATGCAAGAAGAACTCAATCAAATTGAGAGAAGCCTTGTTTGGGAACTTGTTCCTAAACCTACTGGCCACTCAATAATTGGCACTAAATGGATTTTTCGTACCAAAGTAAACGAGGACGGCTCTGTCACTCGCAACAAAGCTCATCTCGTAGCCCAAGGATACAATCAAGAGAAGGGCATCGACTATGATGAGACGTATGCTCCTGTTGCCCGACTTGAATCCGTTCGGATGCTTTGCACATTTGCAAATTTTTAAAACTTTAAACTTTTCCAAATAGATGTGAAAAGTGCTTTTCTAAACAGTTTTATCAAGGAAGAGGTTTTTGTCAAACAACCACCTGGTTTCGAAAATCATAAATTTTTACAAATATATGTTGATGATATTATTTTTGGGTCTACTAATGAGGGTCTATGCAAGGAATTTGCAAGTGTATGTAGAATGAGTTCGAGATGAGCATGATAGGGGAGCTCAACTACTTCCTTGTACTGCAAATCAAAAAACTCTCACAAGGCGTCTTTATCAGTCAGTCAAAATATATAAAGGACATGCTGAAAAGGTTTGAGCTTGACAGCATTAAACTAATCAGCACCCCTATGGCTACTACCACAAAGTTGGAACCTGATGAAAGCGGCAAACCGGTCGATCAACGTAAGTATCGAGGTATGATTGGTAGTTTATTATATATAACTACTAGTCGCCCCGACATTATGTTCAGTCTTTGCTTATGTGCTAGATACCAAGCCAATCCTAAGGAATCACACATGACCGCAGTTAAGCGTATCTTTAGATACCTTAAAGAAACTATTATGGTAGGCTTGTGGTATCCCAAAACCACTTCCTTTGACTTAATCGGATATTCTGATGCTGATTTTGCGGAATGCAAAGTCGACCGAAAGAGTACTAGCGGTACGTGTCATTTGCTAGGAAAGGCGTTAGTCTCAGGGTTTAGCAAGATGCAGAACTCTGTCGCGCTATCCACAACAGAAGATGAATACATCGCAGTTGGTCGTTGTTGTGCACATATCCTGTGTATGAGGAAACCCTTGAAGACTACAACTTATGTTTCAAGCACATACCTATTTTCTGCGATAACACTATTGCCATTAATCTGACAAAGAACCCAGTTTGTCACTAATCCACTAAACACATAGAGATTAGACATCATTTTTTGCCCGGTCATCAACAATAAGGCACGATTAATTTTGAGTTCATAGACACTGAACATCAGCTAGCAGACTTCTTTACCAAACCAGTGGCTGAAGAGCGCTTCAACTTTCTTTATCGTAAATTAGGAATTTTAGATAAAACAGTCATAAAATAAATTGGCCTGCGTAAATAACGATTATGACATATATCTTTATGGTGACTTTGCTATGGGTACAAGCCGAAAGGGTCCTTCTGACAACAAGGCGTAAAAGCCTAAGCAACATGGTGCACTATTCTTCGGAGTATCGCTAGCTGGGATCCGGCCCCTACAGCTAACCCATGGCAGTTTCATCATAATGGTCGCTATCTTAAATCCTTATTTATTATATGGTTTAATTATGTTTATGACTTAGTTAATTCAAACTTTCAAATTCTATTCATTTTCCATCAAAACTTGGCCATTTTCAAACTTTCCAGTGTTCTGTGCCTATGGAGGCAGAGTTCGGGCCGAACTCTGTATCCTTGCTCATAGAACCTTATGGTCCAGATTTAACCCGACTTGCCGCTCCTAAACTCCTTAAACACGAGAAAAAACCCTCTCTCCTCACTTTGTTCTTCTTCCACCTTCCTTCAAACACAATTCTCTCAAACCCTAACCCTAGAAACTCCAATTTTAGGGCTCTTTTTCTTCCCAAACTCAAAATCTAAAGCTTTTGGGGGGATCACTTCCATCTTTTCTCATTTGTGTGAGGTATAATTTTATATTCTTCGTTACTTCCTTCTCAATTTTTAAAATTCTCCATGGTTCCAAGGCTCTTTGGAAGAGGCAAGAGAAGAAGGAGTGATGGTGCATCATCTTCCAATCCTCCTCCTCCTCTTGCTCCTCCAATCCATCCTCTTTTTAATCCACTACCACCAAAAGACCCCAACACATTCAATGAACAAATTTTTGTATCATTGGAGGCTTCCAATGAATGGTTTGCCGATTTTCGTTCACGGAGTGTGTATGCGGGTCATTCGATTAATTTTATAATTTTTCGGCTTATGATTTATTGTTCCATGACCTTTGTTTAGATGAGTTAGTTTCTACCTCATCTATAGTTTATTTGAATGCTATCCAAATGTTCTATTGTAACCTAACCTTTGACGACACACGAATCTACTCTCGTGTCGCCGATATCGACATTACTTTTGATGATTTTGAGCTTGCGGAATATCTTGAGATCCTGGAACCCAATTCTTAGAAGAAACTTGTCGATGCCCGCAACTTTTAATTTTCCGATGGATCGTCACTTGAAAGCGTCAAGGATGACTTGTGTACTCCCAACACTCGTCCATGCAAGCTACGGGCTAAATATCTTAACCTGTATTTTTATGAACTTCATCGCATTATTTTTTTCACGATCTTGTCCAAAGCGGGATCGACCGATGAAGTATCTTATCTTGAGATCTCTGCTCTTTACCATCTCCACTTCCATGTCCCTTTTAATTTTCTGCACACGAGGATAGACTGGATGATTAGTGCACGGAAGAGACCCCGATCATTGGTCTACGCCCATATTTGTCGATGATTTTTCATTCGTTCCATATTCCCCTTGATGAGTGTCAGTTTCTTCCTGCCCCTGCCTATCTGTCTAAGGCACGGCGGCTTCTAGCAGCTGTTAAGTCCTCTACTGAGTCTGAGCACTCCGAGTCTGATGCTCATGCTGATCCTCATGTTCTTGGCCAACCTGTGCCCGAGCCTCCTGCTACCCATGAGTCCATTCAGACTATGCTGCGAGATCGTTTTTGCTTGGAGGACGATCGTTGGACTCAGATGGATTATCATACCACCTTACAGATGACGGCCATCAGCAACACCGTGCATGACATCTAGTACTCCCGGGCTACTCAGCCTACGGTGTCTTACCCCATCGTACGGGACCCTTCTCGCGAAGGTTACCATATCAACGACACTTGGGTCAGGAGGTATTTGGTTCCGGATGCAGCGTTTGTTGATCCTCGTCGCTCTGCCAGCCGTCCATCTGACTCTGATTGACCTTCTCGTGCTCCGTGATGGCCATGGTCCCTTTTATGATGCTGGTGATGCTTGGGATTTTTTTTTTGTTTCTGTACTTTGTCATTTTCATTCAGTGGTTATGTAGTTGAACTCTTTGCTTTGCACTACTTTATGCTTATATGGCTTCTATTTGGATTATTTGTTAGTTATCTCTTACTTTGGATTTGAGCCTTGGTTGTGTGATTGCATATTTTCTCTATGGTTATTTTTATGGGGGAGCCTATATTTTATTTTGCTACATGTGAAAGGGGAAGAATATGTGATATTTGTTTAATCATTTTGGATAAATACTTGTGCTATGTATTCTTTGGACTAGTACTTGTATCAGGACTTCTCTATTTACGAGGGAGCCGAAATGTCCATCTACGGGGGGAGCTATACATGTGTCCCGGCATGAATGTTGCGACATGCAAATATCGCAATTTTGTTAATTATCAAAATGGAGGAGATTATTGACCCAAACGGGATCGCAGTCAACCTAATCTTGATAATTAACAAATCGATATTTGACATGATCCAACTCGACACATAAATCGTCATCAAGCTACAAATCAGACGACTACCACATATCAAGTCAGATAATCATCATCGATGACTGCTCGACGAATACTGCTGAAACTTGTCATTGGAAGTCTATAATTTTTTATACTTTTATTGAGTCTAGGCTAATGTACGTTGAGTCGCACTGAGTACCTCAACCATAGACTAGATAACCAAAAAGCTCCACAAACAAAAAGCCAAACTGCCAAAGCCCAACAAAGCCCATGAGCATTTTGTATCCAAGGAGGCAGAGCTCGGACCGAACTCTGCCCCCACACAGAGTTCGGGCCGAACTCTGTCTCCTAATTTTCAGGAGCTAATTTTTAGGGATTGCTCATTGCAAGTTGTCTAATGGCCATAATTTTAATTTTTTGGACAGAGTTTTGGCCGAACTCTGCCTCCCAGAACTAGTATATATAGGCACCCTTTTCTCCCATTTCAAATCATCCAATCGTCTCTTCTCTTATACTCTTATAGCCTATATATCCTAAAGAGCCATACTCTTCTCATCTACTAGCCATAAAACTTCCCAAGCCTACAAGGTGCTCGGTGCGAGTCAATTAGAAGTTTGTGTGTAAGAGTCTTGAAGAAGTCACTTGGAAAATTCCAAGTTTTGCCTCAGCGATCTTTCAAAAAGTTGGCGTGCTCTTCTGAGTTAAGGCACATGGTTGTAACGCTATTTCACAAATAGTGGATTTCAATCCTGAGCTAGAGTTCTCCGGCCTGGACTAGTCCTCCACGAGGGAAACCAGGTTAAAAATTATTGTGTCTGCGTATGCTTTCTGATCTTCTTTTAATTTCCGCAATTATACTCTGATTAATTATTTGCTAGTTGGGATTGAATAGAGTTAAATTTTTAATTGATCTTTATTGTCACAAGTACTCTATTCACCTCCCCTAGAGTTGCCTATACGTACTTCATATTTGACATATGATACTTATCTAGAGGTAATATGGACATAGAAAAGTATCATATTTGTGTGGACCTATTATCTATAACATGCTTAATTTGAGCATAGATAATAGATATAAAAATTGTTCACTATCAGAGGTAATATGAACATGATAGATAGTAAGTGGACCTATTATCCTTGGTATACCTGATTAGGTATAGATAATAGATTAATATAGAAATTGATTACTATCAGAGGTAATATGGACATGATAGATGTTATAGGTGAACCTATTATCTTTAGCATACCTGATTGAGTATAGATAATAGAATAAAATGTTTTGTCAGAGGTATTGTGGACATGACAAATAGACTTTAGTGGACCCATTACTGATGGTGCATTCGACTATATGCAAGTAATAGGATATGATCGAAAACTATATCAGAGGTAATATGGACTTGATAGTCGTTCCTGGATAAATTTTCTCAGAGGTAATATGGACTTGGTGAATTTTATAGAATTCTATAGAGAGAAAGTTAATGATATAGAATATTTCAGAGGTAATATGGACATGAATATTCATTCAGAGTAAATTTATTTAGAGGTAATATGGACATAACAAATTTATAAGTCTCTATAGTGGGTAGGCGTCGTACAATAATTCAGAGATAATATGAACATGAGTATTCTTTTTACAGATTATTTTGGTTCCAGCTAGGGAATTGAAGTAAAATGCCTTTACAGCAACTTCGCTTTAATGACGGTTTTTTATAAATTGGAGAGATTGTTTAGCAAATTTCTCTTACAAGAAAGTTTTGTAAAAATAGAGGGTGATTTCCCAAGGGAATTTGTGTGGACCCATTATTTATGACTTATCCAACGCTGTTGGGATAAAATAATGGTTTAAAGTGAAAGATATGTTGATATTATTATGTAGGATATTCATTACTCCAGAAAGAAAATGTAAACAATGTATAAAAAAACTTGATGGAGAATACAAGGAAATGTCTATTGTAATTTAGACAGTAATTTTTCAAGAATTTACCATTAATAGGCATCATTAGTGAATCTGCATTAGGCTTTGCTAGCCTGTATTCTCCATTCGAATACACTGATTCGACAACAAAAGGTCCTTCCTATATAGCAACGAATTTTCCTTTTCTTTTATGTGTCATCACCATTGACCTTCTTACTAAGAAAGAACCAGGTCGTCGACCGAAAAAACTCGCTCCTTCACCTTCTAGATTGAAGGCTTTAGAAAAGCGGGCTTCATTAACTTAATACGTTGTTAAGCTATGAGTCGTTTCTCGTTGCGTGCTTCCAATTTTTGTAATCATAGACGATCATTGTCTTTAGTTGTTAATTCATTTGATAAAACGACTCAGAGAGAAGGGATTTGAATCTCTAGAGAAAGAATTGTTTCGCTTTCGTAGAACAAAGAGAACGGCATTGTACCGGTCAGATTTCGTACTATAGTACGGTATGCCCAAATACATTCACCAAGTTTCTCATTCTAATTACATTTGTTAGATGAAACGAACTTTTGAGCAACTTGATAATAGTCTTGTTGAAAGCTTCAGTTAACCCATTAGCTACGGGATTGTAGGGTGTAGAGGCTATATTCTGGAGATGGTTTTTATCACAAAATTGATAGCATTTATTGCTCACAAATTGTGGGCCATTGTCATGGACAATTCTCCGAGGAAGTCCAAAATGATAGATCATATGATGTTTGATGAAGCTGATGACATTAGAAGTTTTTACTTCAACAAGTGGTATAACTTTCGCCTATCTAGTAAAATTGTAGGCCGTTGTCATGGACAATCCCTGAAGGAAAGAGGATTGATAGGTCCAATGATATCCATTCTCCAAGCTTCAAAAGGCCATGGCACGACCATTGGGTACAAAAACTCTAAAGGTTGATGTATGGAATCTTTATGGATTTAAAAAGCTTTACATTTTCCTGCGTAATCTGCTACCATAGTAGACCCATAATAACCCAAATGCGTTAATCGATCCAATAATTTCAGGCCAGGTTGATGGATACCACAAGTACCATCATAAGCTTCACAAAGGGCCTATTTAGCTTTTTCTTCAGATAAATATCTTAGAAGAAGTCCATCATATAATCTTTGATAAAATATCTTAGTAGCTGCATCATAAAAGAATCGAAGAGAACATCTCCTTACTAAAATAGCCTCTTTTGGATCACTGGGAAGAGTTCCATAAACATTATATTCTATAAATGGAAATCTCCAATCTTTGAAGTCGACATTCGCTGTTGTGGAATAGCTTTGGTGAGCATCCATATTATTTTTAGTACAAAATAATTCTCGACCAATCATTTTGATCGACTTCTGGGTGTTGACTGGGGTGGCAAGTGATACTGTCAAACCTGCTAGAGCATCCGTTTCAGTATTTTTTAGCCGAGGTACATATTCAATAAAGAATTTGGAGAAAGCAACAATTTTTTCGAGAGGTGTTTGATAATATAGAACAAGGTCTTCATGACAAACCTTGTATTCTCCTCGAATTTGACTGACTATCAACTTGGAGTTGCCATAAGCTTCCAGATAAATTGTTTGGCCAACTGGAGTCCAATACATAGAGCATTATACTCTACAACATTATTGGAACAAGGCTCCATTAAAGAATAAGCACGATGGATGAGTAGATTATTAGGGGATATTAATACTACCCTCACTCCTGCTACGATGTTGCCTTTGGGACCCGTTCTTAAAGCTCCATCGAAGAACAACTTCCAAACAGACTATTTCGTTGTTGTATTAGACTCCAATACTTCATCCGGAATTTTATCATAGAGTTTAGAAGTTTCTGCTATTGGGTGTACAACTAGGTAATTAGCAAGAGCTTGCCCTTTAACTGCCTTCTGGGGTATATAAATCATATCATAGGGAGATAACAACATTGTTCAAGTAGCAAGATGAGAGTTGAGCGCACTTGGTTTGGTCATGAGAACTCTGAGAGGGTTAACCTTAGATATAACATGGATAGTTTGTCCCATTACCTAATGACGTGTCTTTCGGATTGTAAAAATTAAAGCATGACATTTCTTCTCAATGGAATTATATATATTCTCTGCGTCGATCATCATACGGCTCAAATAATAGATAGCTTGTCCATGCCCTTGATTATTCTTTTGAGCTAACAGTACACCAAGAGAACGTTACATTGTACGAATATATAGCAAGAATGGTTTACCTACAACTAGAGCCACCAATATTGGAGGATTATTTAGATATCTTTTGATATCTTCGAATGCTTGTTGACATTTTTCATCCCAGACGAAAGGCACTCCTTTCTTCATTAACAGAGTGACGGGTCGAGATCGCCCGGACAGATTTGAAATAAACCTTCAAATGTTGGCCGACCTACCTTCTAGACCACGAAGTTCTTTATATTCTTTGGGGGCTCCATTTCTAGGATAGCTTTAACTTTGTCGGGGTAAATACGTATTCCCTTTTAAGTTATGACAAATCTAAGAAATTTGCCATTGGAGACTCCAAAAAAAAACTTTGTAGAATTCATCTTGAGATCAATTCGAACACCGTCCTCAAGTCTTGGAGGTGATCACCCTTTGAACGACTTTTAACGGCAATGTCGTCGATGTAGCATTCTACCATTTTTCGCAAATGTTCACAAAAAATCATGCACATGGCGCATTGATATGTAGCTCATGCATTCTTTAAACCAAAGGGTATCACCGTGTAGCATTATACCCCCAACGGTGCTCGACATGATTTATGTTTCTCATCAACTGGGATTTTTTTTAATTTGATTGTAGCTTGAAAACCAATCCATGAAGGACATACTTTTGAAGCCACAAGTGTTATCAATCATGACATCTATGATTGGATGAGGAAACTCATTCTTTGGACAAGCTTGATTAAGGTCCCAATGATTAATGCATTTCTGAATTTTTCTATTTTTTTCATGATCGGGACTATATTAGCAACCCAGTCAGGATGTTGTTCTTCTCGAACAAGGCCACTACCTATAAGTTTCTTTACCTCAGTCACAATAACTTCCATCATATCGTGACGGAACCGCCATTGTTGTTGCTTCACAGGTTTAGCATTAGGAAGTATATTAAGACGATGCATTACTATTTGTGTATCAAGCCCAGGCATATCTTCATAGCTCCAAGCAAACACATCTACATACTCTTTAATGAGCTCAAGAAGAGAATGTCTATCTTCGTCAGATAAACTTTTGTTGATGAATATTGGTTTAGGCGATTCTGAGTCACCTAAATTAACTTGAACAACTTTATCTTCAGCAGGAGGTTCCCATTGTTCAAACTGTATTTTCTATTGGGTCTCAAACTGTTAAGCCCAAGGCTCGATATTAAAAGTCTCAACAGAGATATTATCATCCTCTGTTTGATCGTTGATACCATATAAGATGAGAAAATATCTCTAAATATTGCTCCCACACTATGATCTGAATCCCATACTGAAGAATCAAAAGAATGAGAATGTATATCACTATCTTCTTCGTCTAAAATTTTTGGTGTAGTTAGAGGAGTTACCTATCCTATTCCAGAATGAGTACGATGATAGTAGTCTTGTGGTTTCCCTTTTGGACTTGGGATACGCAATGGTAGACGTCGACCTTTACCAAAATTGAGACCTTGTTGATTATGCAAATCATAGCCTATTCTTTGAATGATATTTTTTGCTTGAGTAGTATACCTATAAAGTTGCATTCTATTGATATCTGGTTTGGGATTGTCAATCAAAGCTTCTTTAGGAATCTCGGTTCAGCAAAAAATGATCAATATTTTACCAATCGATCTAGCTGGCACGTCAAAGTAAGAATCCTTGCATGACAGACATGGAGTGCTACTTTTAGAAGAAATAGATGCATGTAGTTACAGCTTCGTATCCATGATAAGTGAACACAAAGAGTCTACAATTTTTAGACCAATCTTAGGAGCACCAAAGTAATCAAAAGCAGAGCCTATTTCATTAGGTATGTACATGATTTCTTTTTCCGGGAAAACATCCTCAGGAAGTTTAATATATGGAGGTTTATTCACAACATTTGCTCATGTAGCGATTACAGCATGAGTCAGATCAATCACGAAGGGCTCATCCGTTTCAACTGGATACTTGCTTCGACGAAGATCAACTACAGACGGTTCATCATTCTTGGTCCTTAGGTCGATCACCAGAGGTTCCTCTTTCTTTGTCCTCAGATCAATTACTAGAGGCTCCTCTATCTTGATGTTTATTTTGTTTTTGCGAAGATCAACAACAAACAGTATACTACTACCTGCATGAACCTACTGTAGAGTTTTGACACGCTCCTTCTATACAGGACCTTTCAAATCTATAGCTAATGGTTCTTCAACTACCTCTTTCAACACAAGGGCCTTTAAATATATTGCTAAAGGCTCTTCTGTGGTTTGATTAGTATATGCTTCTTCTAGCTCGCCTTTAACATCTTTCTTCTTGTCCACCATAAGATGCGATGGTTTATTTTCAGAGGGCCTCTGATCTAGAGGTTTATACAACCTTACGTCAGATATGTACACTTCAACCCCTTGAAAGGATCGACATCTGCAGATTCTATATTGACTACTCCTTTATTAACATATTAGAAGCACTGATGAAGAGTAGATAATATAAGAAGACTGTCATGTATCCACAACCGTCCTAACAAAACATTATAGGACATATTGGCATCAATAACATAACATGGGACTTAAGTCCAGAGATTCCTGATATGACTCTTGAGAGGGATCTTCCCAAGGGGATGACTTTATCCGACATTGAAGCCAGTGATAGTAGTAGAGGTAGGTGGCAACATGTGCATTGGAATCCCCAACACCTAAAGCAAACTTCAAGGGATAACAGTGACAGATGAGCCAGGATTAATTTGAATACAGTCTACCTTACAAGCCCCGACGTACGTTTAAAGTATTGGGGTCTATCATGGCGGTTATTTTTCAAGAACATGGCTCCTTGAGTAAAGGTGATATTGGGAATCTTCTCTGACATAATATGACAATGAGGGTACAAGTCACAGGATCATCATCTAGTTCCGCTATCTGAGACAAATACGAATCTACTTGCTTATCGAAATTGGAAGGTTTTATCGAGTCCAAAGTTATTAGATTTCTTTAAGAATTTGTCAAACCTCACTTCTTTTATTTCCTTTTTTCTCTTGAGGTCTGCTTTAATGGTCCTGGATCAGATGGAGCCAAAACACCAGTAGATTAGAAGCAGGGGGTGTAGGAAAAGGATTATCCTCTTGCTTCTGATTGGAAGCACATAGCTATGCTTTTCTGAATCTTGTTTCTCTGACTAGAGCTTCATTTATCATGTTACATGGCTTACTCTTCTTCTTTTTCTTTTTCTTCTGAATTTTAAAGTGGAAGAGGCAAATTTTGAATCCATATCTTGAAGGAGATCATGATGGATCCACAAAACCTCACCACGCTGAGTAATGAGTGGTACAAGTTCGATTGTCTGGTCACAAATTGGAGGAAGGTTAACAACTTGTAAAGTTGCCTTTGGTATCTGTATGACACCATCTTAAACTTTAATCGCAGGAAGATCCCCAAACTGAAGGAAAATAAGATTTATAGATACTTGTTTCTCGTCAGTATGCAATACGATGGCCTTGAAATCAAGTAATTGCTGGATGTGATTCTTTAATATATGGCAATCCTTTGTCGGATGATGCACATATTGGTGATAGAAACAGTACTTCGGATCATTAGTTAGCCCTACCTTATCTGGCCTTCGAGGGGGAGGTAATTACAACTTGTTGCCCTTTATGAGTACCTAGAAGATGTCCAGTGTGAGGACTTCATTGAAGGTATAGTGTGGCTCAGGCCATGGAGCAGTTGGAGCTTTTGATTTCGGTTGGAAAGCAGCTGCAGAAATATCTACCGTAAAGAACTACTTTCCTTTGGTAGTTTTCCTAGAAGTAGTATTATTCTGGGGATACTTCCCTTGTCTCTGGTGACTTGAGCCTAATTAAATATAAAAACTGGACGGATTCTTCAGCCTTCTCAGCAGCAACGATGAAAGCTGGACAATCATTATAGTCTATAGGCCCATTGTAGAATCTGACTGTGGGTAAGAAATTACCCCTACAGGTATCAATCAATACTAACTAAGGAGTCCAGGGGTGTAACTTTATTGTCAATCTCCTAAATCTTTCAATAAATTTATGATCTGGCTCTTTGTTATATTGTTTCGTTGCAATGAGCTTTGACATAGAGACATCATCCGTCCCTTCGTAGAATCTGGTCAGGAACAATTTATCCAAGTCTTTGAAGGTTTTAATACAATAATCAGGTAGATTGTAAAACCATTCAAAAGACACTCCCTTCAGGGTACCAATAAATAATTTAGACCAAAGTACATTATTCTTTGGTATGTGAATGGTCTAAAAGTAAAATTATGTCAAATGTTGTCTGGATGAGCTTGTTTCCTCATAAGAAATTAGATATTAGGGTTTGTACTTTGGAGGACAAACCACATCATCCTATTCTGAAGGGTAAGAGGATAATATTACCATTTGATGGTGCTCCTCTTTTGAAGTCATATTATCTAATCGAGCATTGATGCCTCGAATAGCTTCGAGAGTATCAATTAGTTGACTGTATGATAGTCGGTCGTGCCTGTTGTAATACTGATATAGAGACATTTCCAACTATCGATGATAGATTAGAGTTCAATGATACCCCAGTTGTATCTTGATTAGCAGGAGATTAAGTTGATGGATGAGATTGATGTAGAGCTGTTTGCAGGTTCATGGTGGTTTGTATCTGTTGCATCATCGTCATGACATTTTATATAATGTTCTCTACATTATCAATTTATTGTCGATCACAACTACCTCCTTCCTCACTACCAGTCACATACACAAATGTTGTATATGGACTGCCAGATGGAGAGGTACGCAAAAAAAGTATTACTAGAACTAGTACTGCTCGACTATGACTGTGAAACTACATCATCTTTTTTTGAGATTCAAAGTACTCTATCATCGGACTGAGATGTAAAATGATCGAAAACTGTGAGAGTGGTAGCCCCAGTACTATCTTACTCTAGAACTTGAGATACGCCAGAAGAATGTCTAGATCGAGAACGAGTTCTTAGATAAACACCTTCTAGTGAAAGAAGCTCTCTAATGTCCCCTAGATGAAAAGGATGGAGAAATTTGATCTTCCTTTCGACTTTATGTTGCATAATCTGAGGCCACCAACAACTCATCTTAATTATTCGAAAGTTATCGTCTAAGACACGACAAATCTGGAAGGTTTGGTTACAATCTTTGAAAGACAGATCGCCTAACTGGTTGTTCATCTGTCTTTGAGAAGCAATAGTTGATAACATCTTTGCACAGGAATATATTTGATGAGACGCAACTATGTTTGATGACGCCTCTGTTAATTTATGCTTATGTCAAAGCATGTCACGCAAGTCAATAGAAGGGTGTATAACCTCCTTTCCCTTTTTATGCGACTAGATAAAGTCCGTGCATGGAAAAGTTAGTTTTTGAACTCATAGACCTATTTTATGTACTTGGAAAAACTCAGTACTTAGGCCTTGAGATGTTTTGTCATGTGAACTCATTTTAGGTACATTGGGAGGCAATATACATGAGTTCACAGCATGTGGAAGAGAGGCTCATGGACTACTGGGCGCATGGATTTTAACTTGTATAACATTCTATCACCTACACGCATAACATGGAGAGGCACATGAATTGGGACTTCTTTGTGATGCATGGAATCTATCGAGAAACAATGTCTGTGGAAGATAGACTTCTTATCTCCAATCATGCGTCTAGAGTTCTATATTGAGGCAGAACTCTCATCTTGGTTAACCAAGTGTAAGGCAGAAATTCCAACATTTGAATCTTTGGCATCATAGTATTTTTCTCTGCTAAAACTCAAATATTGTGCATTCTTTTTGCCTAGGCTGGAATAAGCAATTTTGTCATAGATGATAGCCTTATTCTTAGACGCATGGTTGGCACGCGCCTTCCTGGTGTTCTTTTTCTTGTGAGAAGCAAAGGTCTTGGTTGATGGCTCATTGGCAGAGTCTCTCCTAGATGCATAGTGTATATCATGCATCTCAGCAGCAAAAACTTCCTTCGACAGAATTATAGCTGCTACTGATCCATGTGCCCCTAAACTGTTACTTTGGCCAACAGTAGCCAGAGCTTCCCCCTTGCCATCAGTGGCATTAGAAAAAACAGAGAGAGACTTTGGTGGCATAGGCCTTACGAATCCACTTTCTCGTAGGTGAAGAAAGTCGTCCCTAACAGAGTCGTCATTTTTGTTTAAACACAAAAGGAGTCCAGAAATGTAGAATCTTTTATATTATTGTAAAAAAAGTACAAAAAGAATTATAAGTAAAATAGAATCTGGGGTTAGGGCGATGGAGATTAATTATACTTTGATTTCTTTACCTCATTGACGATCTGATGTAGAGTTAATGAAGCTTGGTGGTTGATGAACTCTCGCTAGTATGGAGGAACTTTATCAATTAAAGCTCTCTCTTTCTGAAAGTTCTTGACAAAGATGTAGCATATATAGCCTCTTTCTGTGCCTATGTGTTGTGTGAGGAAGAAACTATCCTCTATTTATAGCTTTTCTTCACTACAATAGCTATATGCATATGTGCAAAAAATCCACAATCTTCTATCTCAGAGATGCATTAAACTAGGTAGGCACATGAGCCTTAGGGCTTAGTGGAGAGCGAACGTGTTCGTGAATCACGTATAGCTCGCCACGTATTTTGAGACGTGCTGTACGAAACACTGCCATGTCAGCACACAATCTGTTTACTGTGGATCAGCTATACATCAAATAACATTAGCACATAGCATCTGGTTGCTTACTGCAAGTAATACATTTCCTTTGAATAAGTATGTGTCAATCAACACTTTTGAATGCATAGCTTTTTAACAGCATACTGCAAATAGTGTTCTAGAAGTAGTCGCATACAATTGCTCCTCGTAGTTTGAACACTAACATCTTCCTCGTAGTCACTGACATCTTCCTCGCAGTCTGAACACTGCACACTGCCCGACGTTTATCTTTCCATACAAGAGACAAAAATACGTCATGCGTCAAACGAACCATGCGTCCCTTTGACTCATCTTCGAGTATGCGTCTTCAAAAGCTCATATTGCTTCAGAGAATGCTTTAACTCTGGATTATTTATATTTTATGCGCATGAAATATTTTTTATGCTTCTACGGAGATTTTGAAATTCTAATTTCATTGGAGTATTATTCAATGACTGGATTTTTATTATTTTGAGGAGTTTCAATTTTAGGATATGAATTAAATTTAATTTTGAAGGATGAATTGTTCGATGTTGATGAATACCTTGCTAAGCTAAGGATAAAATTGAGGTAATTTGTGATTGAGATGATGATAAGAAGATGAAGATTGCATTAAATTCGAAGAGGTTATCACTAAACCTATTTGGTTATCCGTATGGATTTGAAATTTATGTTTTGAAAAATTGAATTAAAGATGGAGATTAATTATTGTTTTGAGCAATAGACTTAAATTTGAATTTAAGAACTGAAACTTTTAAATTTTGAGGTCACGACTTATCTAGAGGGTTGGCAAAACTAAAAAAAGCATACCAAGAGTTGGATCAATAATAACACTCAAAATTTTAAAGGATGGTTATGAAATAATAATTTGATTTTAGATAGTTACTAGATAGTGGCACAATAACTATAATCGATATTGAAAGTTGCTAAATTAATATAGAAGGTGATTTTAAAATAGATGACCTTGTGATCTCATTTATAATAAAATAAACACAATTTCGAGGATAATGGAATAAAATATTATGATAATGGAAAACCATGACTAAATATTTGCACAGAGTCAATGATATGTCTGTAGCCTAGTAATTATATTTTGGACATTGATATGAAATTGAGGAAAGTTATAAAATATTCTTGAGGTTAAAATTTTATAAAGTTGATAAAAATTTAAATGTTGGCTGAGATGACAAGGATAAGTCTTTGAGGTAGTTAGGGGGTACTTTTCTAGACTATACGCATTGGTCTTATTTTTCTAGTTATCTAAATTCCTTTTCTCGCTATCTAAATTCTGCCTTCTGTAAGAACTTTCTAGAATTTAAGGAGACAACCTATATCCTAACATCAAGCCAAGCCATATCTGTTTACTTCTTTCCATTCCATCAACGTTTGATCACTAATTATTATTAAGAGACTCTCACTATCTTTTAACCCTAAGATTGAAGTTTTTTTCTACTAATATTTCCAATCTTGTTCACCAACTAACCGAGCATGTCCATCATAGTCATTCCTTAAATTTTGAGGGTGAAATTATTCTAAGGTAAGTAAATTTGTAACCCCTCTTCCCAAATTTTCAAAATTATTGTTTTATTTTAATTATTTTTTTTGAAAGTAATTTTTTGTCGAAATATTGTGACAAAAAATTTGTTATTATTTTTACCTCAAAAACTAGTTTAAAATTTATAATTTGAAAATGTTATTTAGTTTATAAAAATATATGTTCTTTAATTTTGTTATTGGAATCATAAAATATGTTGTTATTAGTTTTGGTCGTTCAAAAGTTTGTTTCAAAAATAGTTTTAAAAATCATAATTATTTTGAATAATAAAAGGGTTTACCCATATATTTTAGATCTGGGTTTATAAGAAAATACTTTACAATATTTGATGACATCGAATATTAATTTTAAATTATTACGATAACCCATTCTTTGGTTACAAATTTGAATTTATGATTTAAATTTTTGATAATGTTAAATACTCATTTAAACTATTACCTTAATCAAATTATTAGATTAAGATTATATTTATTTTGATTTAAGAGTTTATTTGAATTTAAAATAAAGGAAAGATTTATCTGTAGGATTTGTAATCCTTATCTAATCCGGAGCTATATCTATGGTCTCTCCCTATTTAAGGAGAGCTGTCGTTCCCACAACCAAACACTCTTAACCAGCTTCGAACCTCTACGAAAGTCTCCATGACATCTAACATCCATCGTAACCGTATCCGTGCACCGTGTCTGTGTCCACCCTTCCATTATACTATTGCCATTACATGTAGAATTTTCTTTCGTGCCCAACATGCTGGATACGACCTCGATTCAATTCCATGTAACACATCGATACAATCCTGGTACTCCAATACAATCCTCCCAAAATCCCTAATCCACACCCTATACCAAAAAATTTCTCGGTCGCCGCCCTGGCTACCATCCGACGCGAACGCCAATACCACAGCGCCATCTTTCTTGACCAGCACTTCCGCCTCCTTGTTACCCGACTTTCTTCATCCACCACCACCACGACACCATCTTAAGCATCGCCACCACCAGCACCAGTCGAAGTCATCAACATGGCCGCCCCCATCATCATCACTACCAAAATCAGGACCACTATCACAACTTACCTGACCGACCGTTGACCCAAGCCTCCGCGACTTCGCCATTGGCATCCCAGCCAAGTGCCCCTTCCGACCGAGCTTCCACGACCGACAAAGAACTCCATCCACCATGCCTCTTCCATCCTCCGGCCATCCACCTGTGTAATGCCCGTATTTCAAAATACGTATTATAAATTTGGCGTATATGTATTTTGGACCTGTATTTATTTTCTCAGATTCTGGCCTGTAATTGTGTTTTGGCTTAACTTGCGGATTTTAGTTTTCTCGTAAAATGGGTTTTTGGACCTGGTGTGGTTTTATTTATGGAGAAGGAATTGGTTTGGTTTGGTTTAGTATGCATTGAACTACCTTAGCTAACCTCCACCCTCAACACAACATACCCTCCCTCATTAAAACCCCACCTAACTTTCTCTCTCCTCATAACTTCCATTAATTTTTCTTCATCTTCTTTTTCCTTCCTTCACCAACACCATAGGCAAGTGCACCTTGCCACCAAATAAGTACCCTATTTTATTTGTCCATTAGCTAGATTAGGCCAAGGTGAACAACGTTAGAACTTGGCATTTTGTGATTTGGATATTCCATTTTTCTAGATCTAAGTTTTAACAATTTTTGGATTTTCTTGGTTTTGATCTATAAAACTTAGATTTTTCCTTGTTTTAAGGCTTCCATGTGGAAGAGAATTCAATTTTACACAAGTTAGAACTTTGAAAATCTAAATTCGGTTTTATTTTGGCTAAATTATGAAGATTGGAAATTTGGTGTTCTTGGGATCTTCCTCTCAACTTGGTGGAGAAGATGATCCTCGGCCTGCACTCTTTAGCGCAAGGCCGGACTCCGCAACTCCTCGGCCAGCGCATTACACTGAGCTGACCTGCGCTGGCGCTCTTTAGCTCCAGCGCCTTCCATCCCCTAGCGCACTTGACCGCTGCGCAAGCCGACCCCAGCGCACTTGACTGCTGTGCAGCTCGCTCTCAGCTCGACTCGGCTCCAGCGCAACTCAATCCTAGCGTGGCTCATCCCCTGCACAGCTCGTTCCCTGCGCAACCAGACCCAGTACAACCCGACCCTAGCGCAACCTAACCTCAGCGCAGTTCATTCCCCTGCGCAGCCCACTTCCCCAGCGCAATATGACCCCCTGTGCAACCCACTTGCCCATGATGGTTTGGTTTTATTTCTTGGACTTGGCTTCTCTTTGCGGATTGGAGTTTTGAGATCTTGTTTCACACAATACGACTGTCTCGATCCAACACGAACTGGCACGGTTTTCGGTGTTTTGCTTATGACTAGTACAGTTTTCGTGAATTTTGTGATTTATGATCCTAGTGCTTTCTGATCTTCTTGATAGTGACCCGATGGGGTGCGCTCTTAACTTGTAACCTGTGATTCGTAATTATTTTATGTAACTGGATAACTTGATAGTGGCCCGTGGTGGCGCACTCCTGACTTGTAACTTGTAACTTACAACTTGACTTGACGTGATGCTGTTGCGATGGCTAACTTGACTCGTACAATCAATTCTGACTCCGTGGGTGTCCATTCTTGTTGCTTCGTGCAATCCACTTGTCTTGTCTTGTCTTGCATCATGTCTAGGACGTGACTCCCTGGTTACCACGGTCAGGGATTCACACTGAATATGGATTAGGCTAATGACTAGATCAAACTATAGTTCATGGAGAATTTCCAGTCACAGGCAATCTCGTTATCTGGGCGCTTTAAATGGACTTGTAGCCTGCCGACGAGTAGGGCACATTTCCAGCACACTGTCATGTGTTTCACCCTCTAAGTCACCTAAGGGTATATCGTCTCCTGGGCGATGTACCCAACCATACTCTCAACCCGCGGAAGGATATCCGGATAGTCTGCAGGGCTTGGGACTGAGAATTTCTCATTTGCATCTTGTTAGTAATTAGGCTTGTGATAACCCTAGTTAGTTAAGTAGTAAGCCATAGTATTTGCTTGGCCGCTTGTGAATAGATGGTGTCCAGCCTTGTCCAAGTCCCGTCTAGTCCCTGTACCTGGTACTCTTGTACATGATTGTTTTACTTATCTTTAACAATAAATGGGTAGAGACATAGGGCTATTCAGGCGAAGGGTTACAACCCCGGTCCTTGTTTGGTTTACGGGTTGTAACCTGGCTCCCAGAATGGTTCCACGTCCCTAGTCGTTCATTGTCCTGTTGTACTCTTTATTACTTGTACTTTTCTTCCATTTTCTTATGTTATGATATGCTGGCTTTTGTTCTTATTTCGTGGCCTCCTTGTGGCACTTGCTCCTTCTGGGGTTTGACCCAGCTAGTTTTGTGTGGCCAGATTTTGGAGCAGTACCCGAGGATCTACCGAACCTCCAGCCCAATGGTGGCGACTAGAAGGAACCCAAGCTACGAGTGGGTTTTCCATTTTGTTTCGCTCACTACGTTATAAATTTATTCTTTTGAGGCGTTTAGCCGACGAACACCTGTTAGCTCGATGCATATTTACTTACTGTCTGCCTACGGGCTGTAAACATGATTAACAAATCCTAGGTTTGATCATGTATGACTTAACTCTTGCTAGTCCTCGTATTTTGTATGACTAGCTTCATGATCAGCTAAATATGTAATATTTGTGACGCCTTTTATTGTATATTTGGTGGTCTAACATCTTGTAATTATATTACTTGCTTGAGATTGAGACAATAGGCTTGACCTTAAGAGACCGTTGGTTTGTAGTAAACCCTCATATCTAGACAGCCGTGACCGTATAGCGAGGTGGATTCTATTTCAATATACGTAGCTGGCTATGTACGCCCCCGCTCTCCAGTATTCTGGTTCTGGGCGTCACATGGTTTAAGTGGTTGCCCATGCAGGTCTTGGCATTCAAGAATATGAGGGTTTACCTAATAGATGTCTCAATCAGTATTCGCCCTTGATCTCTGCTCGTATCTTCAAATCCCTGAGAATCTTGACCTGATCACATGCTTGTATCATTGATCTATCCTGGTCCTTCCTTATTGTTTCCTGTGTCGTCTTCTTCAGCGGCATTGTACCTGACCCCACCGATCAGCGAGGTAGAGCACTTCCCGTGGACCAGCAACCCGGAGATCAAGCCCAGCATTCCGGAGTAGCCTCCAGAGTTGTACCTACTGGAGGAGAGCCCCCAATTCAACCCGTTCGACCTGTCGAGCCTGACGATGGCACCTTGGTAGGTCTCATCAGGACCCTGATAGCTTCCCAAGATCGTCGAGGAGACGCCTTGCACCAGGCAGTAGCAGATGCTTTGAACAGAGGCGGTCATCCAGGGAACAGCGCGGCCAACAGCTTCAAGCGCTTGAACCCTCCTTTCTTCGACGGCAGCGAAGATGCGATTGCCGCGGACGCTTGGCTTCAGGATACCGAGGTGGTTCTGGAAGTAGATAGGACACCTGAGAATGAAAAGGTGGCGGTGTTACGCCTAGAGTTGCTATACTTAGCTCGCAGTTGGTGGACGGCACAGGCCGTGGGATTAGCAGCGCCGGTTACTTGGGCGATGTTTAGAGAAAGATTCCAGACGAAGTATTTCGATGTTGTAGCTCGGTACGACCTACAGACGAGATTTACCAACTTAAAGCAAGGAGGCAGAACGGTCGACGGTTATGCATCTGAGTTTTCTAGACTCAGTAGGTTTGCCCCCACCTTGGTGGCAACCGAGCTTGATAGGGCCCAGCAGTTCCAGTAGGGATTGCATTTGGAGATCTTGTTGGCAGTTGAGCAGTTCGAGCACCAGACGTTCGATACAGTATTGAGGGCAGCTAGGAGGCACGAGTACACCTCCCAGAGGATCGTGGATAGGATCGGAGGTAGGAAACGGTCCCACAATCAGATGCACCAATCATCAGCTCCAGCTCCGGCAGCTAGAGGTTTGACCATAGGAACTCCGAGGAGGGCGCCCTCAGTAACGTCGGTTCAACATTCAACCCCGACATACCCGCAGCAGCAGAAGCAGACTTCCACGGTGGGATTTTCTCATTGCGGGAAGCCAGGGCACGTGGTAGCAGATTGTCGCAGGACGCAGGGATTGTGCCTGGCTTGTGGAACGGCATATCACAAGATAGGAGCCTGTTCGAATAGGGGTAGTTTGTCCTCTTCCAATCTAACCAGTCCATCGGTTAGGGGACCAGCACCTATGCAGCAGCAGCAGTACCCGAGGCCATTGTTGCCTCAGGCCCAGGCATTTCAGCAGCAGAACCAGCAGCAGAATACCCAAGCCCAAGTGCAGAGCAGGCAGAAAGGTTTCCAGCAGAGAGGACCCGCAACCAGAGGACAACGTCAGGCAATAATGATGACTATGGAAGAAGAAGTTGCACCAGGTGAGGTAGTGGCAGGTACTATTCTCGTCAACTTCTCTCCAGCATCGGTATTATTTGATTCTGGTGCATCGCATTCATTTATGTCTGCATGATTTGCGACACGGATAGGATTGAAGCCCGAGTCATTATCAGTGAGGCTCAATATACTTACTGGTAATGGTCTTGTGGGAGTAGATCGAGTGTTTTTCTCGTGTCGGATCGTACTTAGCGGTAGAGAGTTCCCTGCTAGATTCATAGAGTTCCCTATGGCAGACTATGATGTAGTCTTAGGCATGGATTGGTTGAGGAACCAGTATGCTAGGATAGACTGCCATGTTGGCAGGGTTATCTTTAGTATTCCAGGCGAGCCAGAGTTTTGATTTTTCAGAGACGCAGTGGAGCCATCTTCCTCAGTATTGTGGATGGCAGTAGCAGCGGTACAGTTACCCCGGATAGTTGAAGAGTTTCCAGATGTCTTCCCAGAGGAACTTCCAGGAATGCCGCCAGAGAGGGAGATCGAGTTTACTATAGACTTGATCCTCGGGATAGCACCAGTATCAGAGCGAGTCTACAGGATGGCACCTTCAGAGTTGGAGATTTTGTACAAGATGATTGAAGAACTCAGGACCAAGGGATTCATTCATGCAAGTGGATCGCCTTGGGGAGCCCCGATGCTTCTTGTTAAAAAGAAGGATGGTACGTCGAGATTATGTGTAGATTATCGTACCTTGAACTCAGTGACAATCAAGAACAGATACCCTCTCCTGAGGATAAATGACTTGTTTGATCAACTCAAAGGGGCTTCAGTGTTCTCGAAGATAGACTTGCGGTCAGGATACCACCAGATCAGAGTCAGAGAGCAGGACATTCCGAAGATAGCTTTCCGATCTAGGTATGGATATTGGGAGTTCCTTGTTATGCCATTCGGAGCAACCAATGCACTAGCCGTATTCATCGACCTCATGAATCACATTTTCATGCCTCACTTGGATCAGTTCGTGATCGTGTTCCTAGATGATATCCTGGTCTACAGCAAGAGCAAAGCAGAGCATGAGCAGCATCTCAGAATCGTCCTTCAGACGCTTAGAGAGCACCAGTTGTACGCCAAGTTCAGTAAATGCGAGTTCTGGCTCGATCGCATTTCGTACCTGGGTCATATCATTACCCGATGAGGAGTGGAAGTGGATCCCCAAAAGATTGTGGCTATCGAGACATGGCCAGTACCTAGTTCTGTGGCAGAGGTTTGCAGCTTCCTTGGATTGGCCGGCTACTACCGGCAATTCGTTTTAGATTTTGCCAGGATTTTGGCGCCGATGACCCAGTTGACCCACAAAGATGTGCAGTTTGCTTGGACAGCAGAGTGTCAGGAATCATTTGAGAAGTTGAAGCGAGGTTTGATAACGGCTCCTATTCTTACACTTCCAGATGGGACCGGAGGATTCACAGTTTATTACGACGCTTCAGGCAGAGGATTGGGGTGTGTCTTGATGCAGCATAGAAAGGTAATATCTTATTCATCACGTCAACTTCGTGATCATGAGAAGAATTACCCGACCCACGACTTGGAACTGGCAGCAGTAGTGTTTGCACTTAAGTTATGGAGGCACTACTTGTACGGAGATAGAGTGGAGATATTTACTGATCACAAGAGCCTGAAGTATGTTTTCACCCAGAAGGACCTTAACATGCGGCAGAGAAGATGGCTCGAGCTACTGGTGGACTACGATGTGGACTTACAGTATCACCCAGGGAAGGCCAACGTTGTAGCAGATGCATTGAGCAGGAGAGCCGGAGTTTACTTCCTAATAGCGCAACCAGAATTATTGGCAGATCTTCAGAAGATGGGGATTGAAGTGGTTCTTCCTACCAATATGGCGTTGATGGCTAGTCTACAGGTTCAGTCCAGCATAATTAAGAGGATCCGGTTGGCACAGTCTACAGATTCTAAGATTCAGCAACTCAGAGCAGAGTGTAAAGCAGGAAGAAGGCCAGAGTTGTGCATTCATGAAGATGGTACACTTCGGCACGGCACTCGTCTTTGTGTACCCAGTAGAGACATCAGAGAGGAGGTCATGGTAGAAGCTCACAGTTCACAGTATTCTATTCATCTCGGTGGTACGAAGATGTACCGTGATATCCGTCAGCACTTCTGGTGGAATGGCATGAAGAGGGAGATAGCTCGGTTTGTCTCTCGGTGTTTGGTTTGCCAGCAGGTTAAAGCTGAACATCAGAGGCCCGCTGGTTCTTCAGCCCTTGTCGATTCTAGAATGGAAGTGGGAGCATGTGACCATAGATTTTGTGACTGGACTGCCTAGATCCCCGGCTGGTCGAGATGCTATTTGGGTTATAGTTGACAGGCTCACGAAGGTAGCTCACTTTCTTCCGTTCATAGTTGGTCAATCGACGGCTCAGCTAGCAGAAATGTACCTCAGGCAGATTGTCAGGCTTCATGGTGTGCCCGTCAGTATCACCTCGGACAGGGATTCGAGATTCACATCACACTTTTGGCGTAGCCTGCAGGAGAGTTTGGGAACTCACCTTCAGTTTAGCTCAGCTTATCATCCGCAGACAGATGGTCAGTCAGAGCGCACAATCCAGACCCTTGAAGATATGTTGAGATCTTGTACCCTTGACTTCGGTGGTTCATGGGAGGATCACCTACACCTGGTGGAATTCTCCTACAACAATAGTTTCCAGGCCAGTATCCAGATGGCACCTTTCGTGGCCTTATATGGAAGGAAGTGCAGATCCCCGTTAGCATGGGACAATATCGAAGAGAGGCAGATGCTTGGTCCAGAGATGATTGCCCAGACAGTTGAAGTGGTCGGAAGGATCAGAGATCGTCTTCGAGTGGCCCAAGATCGCCAGCGCCATTAGGCCGATGCTCATCGGCGTCCCTTAGAGTTTGCTGTCGACGACCATGTATTCCTAAGGATCTCGTCTAACCGCGACGTCATTCGCTTTGGCGTACGGGGAAAGCTTAGTCCTAGGTATATAGAGTCGTTCGATATCCTGGAGCGAGTAGGAGATGTATCCTATCGTCTCGCTCTTCCGTCGTCGCTAAGAGAGGAGCATGATGTATTCCATGTGTCCCAATTACGACGGTGCATCCCAGACCCGAGCCATATCCTGGACCATTCAGAATTGGTTGTTGGTACCAACCTTTCGTATGAGGAGATGCCCGTGTCTATAGTGGACCAGAGAGAAAAGATACTCAAGAACAAGACTATTAGTTTAGTCCGTGTTGCTTGGGGTCATCACTCTCTAGGTGAGTCAACGTGGGAGCGTGAGGACGACATCCGATCGCGATATCCCGACTTATTTGGCTCGTAAGGTATAATGTCTTCCTTATGCCTTATGCTTTCTATTCCTTGCTTGCATTTATGATTGTTTGATTGTTTGCTTAGTGTAGCTTAATTGTGGATAGCATAGCCGGCTCTTACATCTCTGAGCATCTTGATTTAAATTCTGAGGACATAATTTTTTTAAGGTGGGTAGAGTTGTAATGCCCGTATTTCGGAATACGTATTTTAAATTTGGTGTATATGTATTTCGGACCTATATTTATTGTCTCAGATTCTGGCCTGTAATTGTGTTTTGGCTTAACTTGCGGATTTTGATTTTCTCGTAAAATAGGTTTTTGGACCTGGCATGGTTTTATTTATGGAGAAGGTGTAGAAGCATGGAAAATAATAAAGAAAGGTCCATGCGGCCAGGGAACCCCATGCGGCTCAGATAGCCCATGCGGCTCAAAGATTCATGCGGCACGAGGGACTATGCGGCTCAAGACATTCCATGCGGCTCAGAAGAGAAGACACGTGGCTTGCAAACAGTTCTCTCCTTCGCCCTATACAACATTAATTACTTTGACGGCTGACCGCTCTGACGAAATGACAGGCCTGACACAAAGAGGCAATTATGACTCTGTCATAGTGATAGAATCCTAGGAAATCAAAGAAAATCTCTGGCACAACCCCCCGAGATCCAGAAAATGCCACGCAACCTCGACACGTGGACAGTCATATACGGCTCGAGCGGAGACTCTCCATGCGGCTCAGGCCAAAGTTGTCCTATGCGGCCCAAATCGAAACAGCCCTATACGGCTCACAAGGATCATTTCCATGCGGCTCACTACCTATTATATGGTCCAGATTATCATGTGGTTCGAAGATTCGGAGGCCACTCCCCAGGCAGCCCTGACACGTGGCCAGGCTTATGCGGCTCAACCCTTATGCGGCTCAATTCTTATGCGGCTCAGTGACTTCCAGGACACGTGTCATAAAGCCAATCAATTTCCCAAAGTTACTGCAATCAAAGATTGGGTCAAAATCCCAATAATCTGGGACACGTGGCAGGAGAATGAATTAAACTTATTCATTCAGATTCGCAGACATCAGCAAATCATCATCACGGAGATTTATTCCAATCAGCATTAGTTACTGATAGGATTTGGTGCAATCTACACTAAATGGCCCAGATTCATCACACTCAAGATCAATGGCCCAGATTGATCAATCAACAGGCCGCCGCCACTCTAAGGGACAATCATTACAAACTCTAATGATTGCATTCCCTTCTTATAAATAGCAAGGTGTCATTCCCTTGCAGGAGGGCCCCTTTCCGAGATCAGAGAGAGCACGAGAATACTTGAAAAAAAAAAAGCAGAGAGAGAGCAAAGAGAGCATTTCTTCAACGCCAAGCAATCTTCTGGAGCCAAGGCTGCATATCGATCGTCCAAGGAGTAAGGCAGAGCTGCCGTAGCTTTTCCGAGCCTCTATCGTCACCCCCAGAATCTAAAATAAACAATTTTACTTAGACTGCTGTACCTAGGCTTTCGTCCCTAGGCTTTCTTTGTACAAGCGAGTTTGTAACGTGAAGTAAAAATCCAGTCCTCCGATAATTGTTCTGCTCTTTTATATTTTATGGCAAACACGATGGCGACTTTGCTGTGGACAAACTTCTCTACGGCTGAGGAATTGGTGACGCAGTCGGATGCAGCCAAGCTTGGCTCCATGCAACATAAGATGGTCGTCCGCTTCGACCAACAGGCATTCAAAGAAATGCTCTCTGAAGGAAGTGTCGGCCTGACCCAGAAGCGAATCAGCACAAAGAAAGCTCGCTGCGACTGGAGGCCAAAATCATTTGCTCCTCCACAAGCTCTGGACGGGGTACTCTCTGCTACCCAAGACGGCGAAGGCGACTCTCATACAGCTCCACTTCGAGCCGTAGAGAACTCTGCTGTCCCCAAGTCCGGCAGAGGGAAGCACTATGATGCTGGACTTGCAGGGACAAAGAGCAACTCTATGCGCCCCAAGAAGAAGCTGAGCACTCCCGTGGCCAAAATTGCCAACCACATACAGGAGGCTCATACGGGTGGATCTACCAGCCACATGAAGAAAGGCTATGCGGCCAGATCATCCAGCCGCATGAAGAAAACTCGTGCGGCTGAGACTCCCAGCCGCATGAAGAAAGCCTATGCGGCTACATCCGCCAGCCGCATGAAGATTGTTGAGGACGGCAACATGACGCCTACCCCGCGCGGCTCTGTCTTCGACCGCCTATCTTATGGTCCTGATCTCTTGTGCTCCCAAGAAGATATATCTGACTCTCTCCAGCATCACCTAGACTCTTCCTACTATGTGTCTTTACGCACTAGAGCGAAGAAGTCTAGGGCACCGCGAGCTTGGCAAGCTCGGTCCGCTGATCCTGTCTCTGACCATCCGAGCGTCCCGCATACCGTTATGCGGGCCTCAGATGGAAAGTTGTACAGAACCACTCGAGTCCAGCCCCCGACGGCGAACGGACAGAGAGGTGCGCAAAAGTCTCCCAAAATCCAGGGAGCAAACATGGTCGATCCGGATCTATCTGACTTGCGTGAGGCCATCCTCCACAAACGCAAGGAAAGAGAAGGTGCCCCAGGATGCCAAGAGTCCTTTCACGGACGTCACTGCACCCAAGTCATCGTCAACTGCTGCTGCAATATCGCGACGGTGCAAGAAGACTGCCAATCTGTCTTTCAAAGACTGCAACAGCAGTCTTTAGGAAACGAGCCACTTTCCGTCGTCTCCTGCAACTCTGCTCGGGCGCCCACCACCGGAGATTTCGACCACTTCGACTAAAAGACTATCGTCCAAGCGGGCGCCCACCACCGGAGTTTTCTAAGGTACTCGCTCTAAGATAAAATCTACTACAATGGGAGATTCGTCGTCCACAACGCAGGGGGTTGCTGGGGCTGGGGGTAGCACCCCTCCGAGCCTCCACAACAATCCGATGTTCCAAAAAGACGAGGTAACTCTCCCATCAGATTCAGCAAACCCTGACGTCCCCTAGAACGTCCACAACTCCCAAGACGAGGTGAACTCGGAGACTGGGGGTACTGTTCCTTCCGAGTCTGAACCAGAAAAGAACATGCCCACATACCCCGATGACTTCTCACTACAGGGGTACGATTTGGAGGGCGCTTCCTCCGCCGCTCCGTCCATCTCTCCTCACGTAAAGACGGTATTCATGACAGACAGCAGCCAAGGAGGTTCCAGTGATCGCCAACGCATCGACAGTCTCGAAGCCATATTGCTTGTTTTAGTCAAGTTTGTAGACGAGATTAAAGCGGCCCTTCCAACTCTGCAAGGAGGGACGCCTGGCCAAACCCGGGCAATGATCCTCCTGAAACAACGGCCCCCACCGCCGTGGGCGAGGCCCGCAAAGCGAGAAGAGTGGTCCAGGAGCTCCGAGCCATGTTTTATGCTCGAGAAAACTCTCAAGACCTCAGAATATGGCAACCGTACCCTGCTGCCTGGAGGGACGTTCCATTCCCACCAAGATATAAGCCGTTCAATATTAATCCTTATGATGGCAAGACCTCAGCAAGTCGGTACATCACCTACTTCGAGGTCACCACTGACCATCTACCCCATGACGATGCTATCCTCACACGATTATTCATCGGGGCATTGGAAGGTGTCTCCTTCGACTGGTACCGCAACCTGCCAGACAACTGCATCCACTCCTTCGTCGGCTTCAAGCGCATGTTCTTGGAGAGATTCTACAAAGTAGGGCAGGACATCACAATGTCCACCCTCATGGACGTCGTCCAAGGGGAGAAGGAGCTAACAAGAAACTATATTGAGCGGTTTCGCCAAACCGCAATGAAGCTGCCATCTTGAAATCCGGATTCCTCCTTGATTGAAATTTGCCAAAAGAGATTGCTCCCAACAATCAGTCTCTGGATGGACGAAAGTCAATTCAAGGATTGGAAGACGTTCAATCATCAGCACCACAAGCACCGAAGAACGATTGAAGAAGGCTCGCCAATTGGGATTGCACATCTCGGACGAAGAGAACAAGGGCAAGTGTCCTAACAATGACAATGGGGTATCCCCTCCAACAATCGGAACAGCAGGGGTAAGCAGGCTATGGTGGCCGATACCGTACAGAAACCGGAGCCAAAGCCGGCAGACAAACAATGGCCGCAAATCACTTACTCCTTCGAAGACGGTCACGTCAAGCCATCTAGGACATGCTCATACAAGGAGACAGAATTCAGCTTCCTACACCAAGACGAGAACCACGACAGTCGGACATGGAGAACCCAAAGTACTGCCATTACTATCCCTACGTCCACCATGCCACACACGACTGCTACCAACTAAAACGGTACATCCAAAATCTCATCGATTCGAACGCACTGGCCATCGATTTCGAAGAGGTAACGGTGGCAGCCAATATGGTGTCAGTACAATTCGGTAGCTTCCCTCCGACGGAAACTTAAGACGGTGTGGTCCCCATCCCTCTGGCGATAATGGAGATTGCTAATCTTCCACCTCCCCGAGATCAGGCTGTTGGTCTAGTGCCCCTCACCACATCACGAGGGGAGGTCATGTGGATCCATCCAGACTTGGTATCGAAAGTCACTCGGCCCACATCACCTTCCATCTGCAAGAAGAAGGGTAGAAAAGTCAGGTCCTGCCGCACAATTTCGGCAGACATCGAAGAAGCTACAGCCATCGTCACGCGATCTGGGGCACAATCCCAACCTGTGGCTGACAACCCGGCTGAAGATCATCAGCCCGCTACAACTGATGCTCCGGGACCGGCTCAGCCTCCGACGACTGACAAGCCTAGGCCGAGGGAGACTCGCTTTAACAAAACCCTTCGGAAAGAGGCATCACAAGGGCTAGAGAAGCCCTACAACATCGATATCTTAGCGCAATTGGCCAACACACCGGCCAAATTGTCATTATACGAGCTTCTGAGACTCTCCAAGGATGTTCGTGCGGCTTTGAGTGATGCACTCCAAAATGCCGACGCATACCTGGCTCAGGTCAACCTCGCGGAGAGAACCCGCCTGCAGATCTCCAAGACAGCGCCTGCACAGGAGCAATGCCCAACATCGTCTTCACTCCGTAGGACATGCTCATCAAAAACAATCTGCACGATCGCCCACTATACTACACTTTATACATTGGTGACGTAAAGATGGATCGGATGCACATTGATCCTGGCTCTCCCATAAGCATTATCCCGAAGGGTCTGCTACATCATCTCCGCATCCCAATGCATCGCCTGACGCCTACAAGCACCGCCATCAGCGGTTTCAATTCGGAAAGGAGCTACCCAATTGGAAAGATTCGTCTGAAGTGTCAAATTGGCGATCTCCAATCAGAAGTCACCTGCTACGTCATAGATGCAGACACTTCTTACAACATCCTCTTGGGGCGCCCATGGATACACGATTATATGATCGTGCCTTCCACGCTGCACCAGTGCTTCAAATATGTCGACAAACACGGCTTCGTGAGAACGGAATTTGCTGATATCGATCCCTTCAAAGGGGTCGAATCCTACTACTCAGACTCCTGCCTATACAAAAAGTCGAAGAAGCATCTTGGTGAAGGAGATGTGCAAGCTCGTACCGAGACAACAACAGGATCAGAAGAACCTCTGACGATCCACCTTCAAGCTCGCAAACCTGGCAAGTCTGTACCCCTTACCGCCACTCTACGTAAGGACGCAATCAGCCTCTCGGCACAGGAAGAGCAGATGATAATCCGGCTGCCAAGGTCTGGCCAAGTGCCAAGACCCACAATGGAGCCACTGACAATCAGGCTGCCGAGAGCTGGCCAACCGCAAACGGAGAAGCTCAATCCCTCCGACAAGCCAATGACGATACGCCTTCCGAAGAAGGGTCGTCACCCCGATGCAAGGCCTGGAACTTCTAGCGAACCAACCACTCCCCGCCTAGCATCGAGCACCAAACTGGGGGTCGCCAGTCTGCCAACAACTCTACGTTCTGCTCCACCAACTGAACCCCTGACGATCAAGCTGTCCAGGTCGTCCTCTCAATCTTCATTTATACAGGGGGTAGCCGAAGAGGAACCGGAGCTAGCCAAGTATGTGGCTGCCCACACTGATGTTCCCTCCGCAGATGATGTAATCCCTCTAGAAAAGATACCTTACTTCATCAATAAAGGGCTATCTTTGAACTACCTCGAGCTTAATAAGCTCTGTACAATGTATGCTATGGAACACGGTATAGGCACTCACCTCCACCACAGGTGACAAATATGAACACCGCAATCCAACTTACTCCAGCGGAAGATGCTTACCGCATAATCGAGGGAGGGGACCATCCAATCATCTTCGGCCGGAAGGATGATCCGCATCCCTTCACCGTAGAAGAAGTCGACCATGGATCAGATGCCGGGAGACTGCCTCTGTATCTTTATAGCTCCCAATCTAAATATCTCATGCAAAAACAGGGGTATGATCTGGAGACCACGCCAGGCTTGAACTACGGCACTGGGCGACGATTACCTTTGAAGCCACCGGTCCCGGCAGGCAAACCACAGGACTACTATAGCAAGACTCGATGTGGATTAGGGTATGTAACACCCACGATGACCCCTGAGAGTTCAGATGAAGAATGTGACTGGCATTCACATTCGACCGGGTCACCAACTTCTGACTCAGATACCAGCATCGAAGATGTATTCAGAAAAGTCCTGTCAGTCAACATGGCATTCGTCGACGCTTATGAAGAAGATGAAGACATCCCTGAAATCCTCAAGCTAGAGCCGTAGACAACAGCTGGATGTACAATAGGAAAAGCGGTTCGAACAGAGAGAACCTCCCACTGAAGATGAGGTCATACAAGTAGATCTCGGCAGTGAATCTTCTCTAAAATCGATCTTCGTCAGTAAAAGCCTAACAGACGAAGAGCGAGAATCGCTGTTGGAACTTGTCAAAGAATATATTGATATGTTCGTCTGGAGCTATGAAGACATGCCAGGGTTAAATCCCGATATTGCTCTTCATAAACTCAACATCCGGCCGGATACAAAGCCAGTCAAGCAACAACAGCGACGCTTCCGCCCAGGCATCATGGATGTGATCGAATCCGAAGTCAACAAACTAATAGCCAGCGGCTTCATTCGTGAGGAGCAACATCCTGACTGGGTCGCCAACATAGTACCCATCCTCAAGAAGAATGGGAAGATCCGAATCTGCATCGACTTCCGCAATCTGAACGAGGCATGCCCCAAAGATGAATTCCTTCTCCCTATCACAGACATCATGATTGACAACACCTGCGGCTTCGAACGTATGTCATTCATGGATGGCTTCTCGGGGTACAACCAAATCAAGATGTCTCCGGACGACGAAAAGCATACGTCATTCCGAACACCGATTGGCACATACTGTTACACAGTCATGCCTTTCGGTTTAAAGAATGCCAGCGCCACATATCAAAGAGCCATGAGTATCATCTTCAGAGACCACTTACGCAAGACGGTGGAGTGCTATGTTGATGACATCGTCGTCAAGAGTCGCTGTTAGGGAGACCATCTGCAGGATCTAAGGACGGTATTCGACCTGATGCGAGCGCACAATTTGAAGATAAACCCTACGAAGTCCTTCCTGGGCGTATCCAGCGGGAAGTTCTTGGGTTTCATCATCACCGCACAGGGTATCCATGTAGACCCTGAGAAGACAAAGGCAATTATGGAGATAGGTCCCCCGAAAGATCTCTGCGAACTCAGAGGCCTTTAAGGGAGGCTAGCTTACATCAGGAGGTTCATTTCTAACCTCTCCGGACGATGTCGACCATTCACTCACCTCATGAAGAAAGGCGTCTCATTCGTGTGGGACGAAGAATGTCAGCAGGCCTTCGACAGCATCAAAGAATATTTGTCGAACCCTCCAGTTCTGGTGGCCCCGGTTGCTGGAAAACCATTCCTGCTCTACGTACGAGCAATAGAGCATTCCCTCGGAGCTCTGCTGGCACAAAACAACGATGTAGGCCATGAGCAAGCCATATATTACCTCAGTCGAATGATGATTGGGCCAGAGCACCGATACACCACTGTAGAGAAGGAATGCCTTGCCCTGGTGTTCGCCATTCAGAAGACGCGGCACTATGTCACTGGACGAACAATACATGTAATCTCACGAGTCAACCCTCTCAGGGACCTCATGACTAAACCGGGGGCACTCAGCTCTCGCCTTGTTACATGGGCAATATTGTTGTCCCCTTATCATATGATCTTCGTCCCGCAAAAGGCTATCAAAGGTCAAGCCCTGGCAGACTTTTTGGCAGCCCACCCGGGGTCAGAGTCGACCAGAATATATGAAAAAATCCCAGATGAGGTCGCCGACTCGCATGCAACCTCTCACGATGATATATGGCGAATGTTCTTCGACGGTGCTTCAAGAACGGGACCCAAAGGCAACATCGTCGTCGAGGTCGGGGTAGTGCTAGTCTCCCCTTCCGGATTGGTGATCAACCGCGCTTACTCCCTCACGGAACCCTGCTCTAACAATGTGGCCGAGTACAACGCTCTGGTCATTGGCCTCCAACTTGTAAGAGAGTTGGGGGTAGAATATCTTGAAGCATACGGCGATTCCTAGTTAATCGTCAATCAGATCCGGGGCTCATACGAAGTTCGCCACGAAGACATGATCCCCTACCACCAAATAGCAATCGACATCATCTCATCGTTCGAGGGGTTCCTCATCGAACACATCCCCAGACTCTGAAACATCGAAGCCGATGCCTTAGCAGGCCTGGCCGCTTCCCTAGCAGTGCCGAATCATACCCATCAATCGGTAGATATGATAGGCCACGAATTGGTCTGCCCCAAGAACAACGTTCATTTCGTGGCAAGTTATTCCACTCAGGCGATTGATGATGCCCCAGACTGGAGACAACCATTCGTCGACTTCGTCGTCTACGACATCCTGCCCGAGAACCCAAAGGAAGCCACCTCCATCAGACGGCGTTCCCTCAGATTCTTTTACGATACAGAGACGAAAATGCTGTATCGCCGATCCTATGATGGATTATTACTTCGGTGTCTGTCAAACACAGAGGCCAAAGAAGCCGTACGAGAAGCTCATGACGGTGTCTGCGGGGCCCATCAGCCTGGCCCTAAATTGTAAGACCGTCTTCGTCGAATGGGCTATTACTGGCCCACGATGGTAGCGAATGCGATAGACTATGCAAGAAGGTGCAAAGCCTGCCAAGTCCACGCGAACTTCATTCACCAGCCATCCAAATTTCTACATCCGACAGTGGCATCCTGGCCCTTCGAAGCATGGAGGATGGATATCATTGGTCCAATTACTCCACCTTCCTTCCGAGGACATCGCTTCATACTCGCAATCACAGATTACTTCTCCAAATGGGCGAAAGCTGTCCCGCTTGTAGAAGTCAAAACTTCGAACGTGATCAGCTTCCTCAAGCATCACGTCATTTATCACTTTGGATTAGACCTGTCAATTGGGCCGGGTCGGCCCAGCCCGGCACGAGCTCGGCCCAAAAATTTGGCACATGTGCCGGCCCGGCCCGATTAATCATGGGCCCGGGACGGCCCGGCCCCATATATTGGGTCGTGCCGGGCCACATATATCGGCCCATAACATAGGCCCGGCCCGGCCCGGCCCGAAGCCCAAGCACGGCACGGCACGGCCTGGCACGGCCCACCCAAATAAATAAGAATCTAAGTAGTTTCTATATCAAAAAATGGTTGTTATTAATATTTAGAAAACTTAATCATGTTATTATGGTATGTTAATCTACGTAAATATATGTGAGTGTTGAAAAGAATATATGAAAACATGTTGGATGTTCAATCTTTTGTGTTTAAAAAATAATTGTAATTAATATGAAAAAAATTTGAGAAGAAAAACAAAATTGAATGACCAAATTTCACGTGCCAATCAAGCCCGGCACGGCCCGCCCCGACCCGAAGCCCATTGTACCATGGGTCACGTGCCGGGCTGGGCCGAGATTTCCAACCCTTGGCCCGGCCCGGCCCGGCCCACTACAATTCATGGGCCCAAGAGGCCCGGGACCGGGCCGGCCCGGCCCGGCCCACTACAATTTATGGGCCCAAGAGGCCCGGGCCCGGGCCGGCCCGGCCCACCCAATTTTCGTGCCGGGCCGGCCCGGCCCGGCCCACTTGACAGGTCTACTTTGGATTGCCCCGAAGGATCATCCACGATAACGGTCCGCAGTTTGCAAGCCACGCCTTCTATCGGTTCTGCGACAAGTACCGCATCCAGAATATTGCTTCGATGCCATACAATCTGGCAGCAAATGGGTTGGCAGAAGCATTCAACAAAACCATCATCAAATTACTCAAGAAGTTTGTGTCGTCCAACAAATGCGACTGGAACGAGAAGCTCTGTGAATGTTTATGGGCGTACCGTACTACAGTCCGAACAGCTACCGGGAACACACAATTCTCCCTGGTGTATGGGAGTGAGACAGTTCTCCTATTAGAGACTCAAATACCCTCACTTCGCGTCGCCCTCACTTATCAATTGACGACGAATGATAACTACCGACGCCGACTAAAAGAGTTGGAGGCCTAAGATGAAAAGTGCCTCCTAGCTCAGCAAAGGATCGAACTATACCAAGCACGCATCTCTGGAGCCTTCAACAAGAAGGTTAAAATCAGAACATTCCAAGTGGGCAATCTCGTTCTGGCGGTCCGAAGATCGATGGTCATGACTCACAAGACCGCCGGCAAGTTCCAGCCAAAATGGGAAGGCCCATTTATCATCGAGGCTGTATTCTCCAACGGTGCTTACCGCCTCGCAAAACAGAATGGGGACTTGCTCATGTTGCCCGTCAACGGCAAGTTCCTAAAGAAATATTATGTCTAAACGATATTCTCCAGATCATTGAGTCACGTACCCGCTTGTACCGCTGAGCTCACACTCACCATTCTCCAGATTTTTGAGTCACGTACCCGCTGGTACAGCTGAACTCACCCTCCCAATTCTCCAGATTCCCGAGTCATGTACCCTCTTGTGCCGCTGAACTCACATCCATAACATCCCAGATTATCGAGTCATGTACCCGCTGGTGCCACTGAACTCACACTTTCACAATATCGAGTCATGTACCCGCTGGTGCCTCTGAACTCACATTTCGGTCACTCTCTCAGATAGTAAGTCATGTATGATCATACCCCTAAACTTTCTTCCTGAAAGAGATCCTCCCTCATGATCCACTACCCGCGCTCGCAGTGCACAAAAAGGGTAATCGATCCTCCCTCATGATCTACTACCCTCTGAGTCGTTTCACTTCTGCCAAAAACAAATCACCCCCTACATAGAACTTCCATGTCCTCATTACCTCTGAGTCATTCTACGTACCCCCTCTTCATTGAGCCCACTCCTACCATGTCCTCATTACCTCTGAGTGGGAAGGCTCCATCGAAGAAACCTTCATACTTGCCATGTCCTCATTACCTCTGAGTAAGTATGTCGATTCCCTTTCAACCTATAATCTGTACCCACAACCGGAGTACAACAAGGATAATAGGTCCACAAATGTCCTCTGTTGACCACAAATATCCCCCGTAAATTCACACCTGCCATGTCCTCATTACCTCTGAGTAGGAAGACTACGATAAAACCCGCACGCTTGCCATGTCCTCATTACCTCTGAGCAAATATGTTGGTCCCCTTTCATCCTATTATCCGTATCCTAAACCAGGGTACGCCAAAGATAATAGGCCCACAAATATCCTCTGCTAAATTTCTTAGCACAAGCCCACCATCTCTCATCATTCCCCGGGAGCCTAGCTGCTCTACGGCATTCATTTTTCCGATACCGAGAGCACCCATGACCACTTTGCCATGGCGGTTCCAGATATCCTAACCGAACTTGTTATCCATACCTAAAACTAAGGTATACCATGGATGACGAGTCCACAAACAAATCTCCCGCGCGGGGCAAACACCACCATCATATCACAGGCACAACAAGCAATACGAATGGAGGGTAGAATGGAAAGTACTCTTTATTTGAAGGAAGAAAAAAGCATTACATATTTCGGGACCACGTCCCTCCCAAAAAGGAAAAAAGAAAAGAAAGGAAACAAAAGGAGAAAAGGCCGACTATAGTTCGGCTTTACACAACTCCAAGAGGCGGCTTCTCACCAATGCAGTCCCCCGCTCAAGCCTCTGTTTAGCTCGGCGCTCGGCCTCTTGGGACAATTGCTCTGCGTCATTCAAATACATATACGCCTGCCAGTCGTTCTCTATCTTCTTCAGGGTAAGTTCTAGATTGGCAGAAGCCCTACTAAACTTGTTAGCCTCCTGAATGGTAATCTCTTTCTCAGTACGAGCAGCTTCGAGCTCGGACTCCAGAAAGGCCAGCTTTCTTTGGAGCTCTAAGATCTGTTCCCGGGTGTCGGTTACCCCGCGGGAGGCATCCGCTTCCCGAGTCGTGCAGTCTTCAGTTCGATGACTCCATTGATCGTACAACCGAGTCAGATCCCGACGGTCCTTCAATATAGCCGGCTTGAGCGACTCCCGGGCAATCATCACCTTTTCTACCGCGGTAACAAGGAAATTGTGCTCTTGGTTTATCGCCGCGGGTAAATCAGCTTGCTGCAGCCTGCAAAACTGGGCCACGAGACGATCAGCCTCTAACAATTTAGGCTCCAGAAGCGCAGCCAGTTCCCCTCCACCAGGGAGTGTCCTAAGGATATTGATCTGTCCACCGGCGCATTGACGGGCCAGAGTAAAGGGAGTCCCCCTTTCCACAGCTGCCTCGATCCCCCTCTTCAGGTGGTGATGGAAACTGTCGACCACATCCTGGGACACTTCATCCAAAACTTCTGTAGAGGACGGCGTCAAAGGGAGTGTGGAAGGCAGTACCGAAGGAGTAGCCTCAGAAGTTGCCGCCCCCGCCACCAAGGAAGCAAATTTCGTGCAAAAAGATGCCTGAATAGCGGCTAGCTCCTCTTCCGCCGCCCGAAGAGCCTGGAAGCTCGGCAGGGCGGAAAGGTTAACCCCCGAAATTATATTCGCGGAAGAGGGCGCAGGAAGCATCGTCCCTTGCCCCAGCTGTACTACTATCTGGGCTCCCGAACTCGACCCAGATAGAGGCCCCTCAATGCAAGGAGGAGGCACGCGTACTTTCGTCAGATCCCTTCCGGTAGGGTCCGCCCTAGCAATGTTCGTCACCGGCAATAAAGGGTTGGGACCTAAACGTCCAAAGCAACCATTAAACAATGTAACCCGAAGAATAAGATGATAGAGTAAATAGGCTTCTTCACAAGTTAAGGTTTGACTTGTATTACCAGGGGAAGAGCATGGAGACTGCGGCTCGTTCACAGCTGGCGTAGTTTCCCCACCTGCAGCTTCCGATCCAAACTCAACTGGTTTCTCTATCACGGCCATCCCTGAAAGGGAGCCAGCCAGGACAGTGTCATCCTGTTGGAGTTCAGATGTCTCAGGGACGGGTACAGTAAAACCCCCATTCCCCTGAGTTGAGGTCCCAGCAAGGTGAGACTCCTCGACCGCCTCCGGAAGAACCCCAGCAGCAATGATAGAAGTGCACATATCACTGACCAAATGGGACAGGACCGGATCAACCTCGGCAATCGGGTTCTGAGAAGCGAACTCATCTGACGCCTATAAAGAGCAAAAGGAAAAAACGATTAGGCCATAACATTGAAGAAGAAAAAAGAAGGTAGTTGAAACTCAAATTACCTCAGAAACAACGTCAACATCATCAATAAACAGCCTGCGACGTCTTACCGCAGCGTGCTTTGTGGAGTAGGTTCGGCCATCAGCGGTAATCACGCGCCTGCTTCGCTTACACGAAGGGCCAGGCACAGCAGATGGTTGATCCTCCACCACCTCGTCAGACCAAGTAGGCGGCTGACCCGCCACCCTTTCATCTAGCATAATAGGGGGCTGATTCCCAACTTTCTCGTCCAAAGAATGCGACGAGTCATTGGCGTCTTGCTCATCATCCTCCTAATCCGCCGTAGTGGACTCTGAGTCCGGCGCAGGAACCCTGTTCGCCCCTCTCTTTCTCTTCTTGGATCCCTCTGGTTTCTCAGCCAAGCCAGTGCCAGCAATAAAGCTAGTATTTATATCAAAGTCAACAGGAGGCTTGCTCGCTGCAACATGATAAAGGGTCGCCATGTACAAAATATCTCCTACCGTCTTAGCATCGGGGACCGAGAAGCTAGCTCGGGTATGGACCGCATTGTAATAATGCCAAGCCCGGATGCCATCGAGTACGCTGCCCTCAAAGCTCAGACAAGCACTAGGACAATCAAGGAATAATTGACTATACCCGAATTGACGGGAAAATCTACTGGGCAGATAAGGCTCCAGGTATACGTTATTTCGGTAACGATATACCAGGTGCGCAGGGCGGATGTTGCGCAGCCAAAGAAGCATCTTCTCAGATAAAAGTTGGGGAGGATCAACGCCGTCAACATGTACTCCCCTCACTTCTCTAGTGGTAAACTGAGGGAGAGAGACAAAAAAGTCGGGCCCGTCAACTCGCGCCAACGCCCTCCGACAGGCTGGCATAGTGTCATGCTTCCAACGCTGATGACGGTATCGAAAAAGGAAGGCATCATCAGCAGTAACATCTTCTTCAGTCCCTGGCCTCATCAACGACCGGTAATGCATTAATAACCACCCCATGAGGTAGTGGTATGGTAGTTCTATCCGTTCAAAGTCCAGTGTCGTCTCGCGAGCAATGACTTTGGACGAAAAGGCGCGGAGGCCTGGTGTATGCTACACACCATAGCCGGAAGAAGGGCCAGTCTGACCTTGAAGACCAGTTTCACAGCCGGAAGAATGAAGTGGCGGCTGATTCTTTCAGTAGAACCCGCCCCTCCCGAGACTACGCAATTCCGTAGCCATATCATCAAGAACCCAGCCAAGAGGGCTTTGTCAGACATCTCCCGGGTACCGTAGTGGAAATAACTGAAGGAGTCAGTACGACTCCCAAATCTGTCGCGGGTAGACCTCGACCTTTTTGCCTTCAACTTCAAGTCTTTTACCTCCGTCTGGGTTTGAGGAACCCCAAAAAAAACCCGACCGGAAGGACGTAGTCTGAAAAGATACGCGACCCAGGCCGTGGTATGGGGGGCGTTCCCTTCCGAACTATTATTCTTCTTGATAGCAGTCTGGTGACAGATGCTATGGTGGCACAGCAGTTCCCGGTACACAGCGACAAAACCCGGGAATCGTCGATCCAGATCGTCGAATTCCTCGTTCGTCAGGGTGTATACTTCAAAAGCCTCGCCTCCCCACGGCAGCTTAGAAACAGCGTGCATTTCATGGAGGGCAAGTCCCAACTCCCCTTCGGGCGCGAAGAAAGTCCCCGTACGCCGGTTATACAGCTCCAAAAGTGCCATGAACAAAGGCTTGTTAATAGGCAACCCGTAACAGGTGCCCCGGACGGCATAGTAGAGGTCAATTTTCCGAAGGGATTCTCCATAGTTCCTCAAGATCCATGAGGTAAGATTGGCCCATGGAGGAATGGAGTTTATCCAATTCAGCAGCGTCAACCTGCCCACAGGATAAGACCCCTTGCGAGCGAGCTGATTCAGAAAGGTATCAGCTCGAGTGAAAGTGAAGTTAGGACCAGTCCCATTTATAAAAGTATCAGGGAGTAGCCCCATCACACTCCGACTAACTGAATCCTTGCCCGCAAATGCTGAACCCGTACACCTGTTATAGTGGATGTTGCCCACAAACATCTCCGGTTGGGTGGGAGTCAGCGAGCCCACCATTGTTCTGCCCAACGGTACCATGTTAAACCACGAGAGGGGATAATGCCGCTCCATCTCGGGGAAATGGATCTCCACCCCGTCTACAGAAAAATCCCAGTTCTCAGAAACGTTCAGCAATCGGAAGTTCTTTATGGAAAAGGCATCCCCAAAGAGAAAAGCCGGTTTCAGATATTCTCCGTCCAGTTTCCTCGAATTCATCATAGAACAAAAAAAGTGGAAAGGCTGGTTGTTAATGACAGCCACCCTCTCCCTAGGTTCATTAGTGGGAAGCTGATCCGTTATATGTCGAATTAAGCCGTCGAGCCGCACGCCCACGGCAAACTAAGCCGAACCCACAAGAAGCTCTCCTACTGGGTTGGTTGGGAGGTTCACTGGAAAAGGACAAAAGAAACAGGATTAAAAGATGGTTACTGAACTCAAGTTCCTACGAGCCTATGCGGCTCGGATCAAACGAAGCCCTATGCGGCTCAATTTCAATTGGGCTCCAGGTGGCACAGCCCCAAGGGAGCTTATGTGGTTCGGCCAACACAGCCTTATGCGGCCCAAATCAGTCAGGAATTCTATATAATATTGGTTCGATAGCTTATGCGGATCAATTGAACATATGCGGTTCTAAGCAGAAGAGCTTTTACGGCGCTAAATACTATACGGATCAGTCTGTCAGAAGCATATGCGGCTCCGTTCAAAGGAGACTTCATGCGGTTTATATCCAGAGACTCAAATCCTTCTCACGCGGCTCAAACTTAGGGCATCTCCTATGCGGCTCGAATATGAGAGGGTCATGCAGCCCATACAGCATATACGGCTCTATCATAGTCGAACTTGGGTGAAGGCTTGTGTATAAATATGCAACAGAGCCATAGATTCTTAGGATTCAAAGTATCCAAATACAATCCTTACCATTAAGAGCAGAACGGTCATCAGGGTACACTTCGTGTACGATGGCTGACGAGGAAGCTGCCTTCTTGCCCTTCGCAGCAGCAGAGGTGACCTTGGAGGATTTGGGGGCCATGACCGACGATCGGAGAAAGGAAATGAGGGAAGAAAAGCGAGACAGCAATAGTTGGAACGAAAGATGAAGTAAAGAAATCCCTCCGACTGAACCCATCCTTATTTATAAACAAGAGCAAGACGTTTCGATTCCCGTGCGTACATGAAGACCGACCCAACGGTTACCGAGGCAAGCCGCCTAAAATAAAGGCCAAACCCCTGGGATCCCGTACCAAAAAGTGGCCTTTAAGACTGGCAGCAAATCAACAGCATTTTAATGCAAAAGATTGCCATACGTGGCAATAATTACGTGGCAAAGAGCTATGCGGCTGAGACACCCATGCGGCTCAAAAGTCTCTGCTGCTAAGCCATGTAGGCCTCAAAAATGAAGTCACGCTGAGTTGATCAGAACAAGTCACGCAGAGTAATCCGAGAAGCAGCACAAAAGATACGCTAAGTTCTGCCTGTCCATCTCCTTTAGAAATCACGCAGAGACAGCTCAGCCATACGTCAGAATCATAATAACTGACAACACAGCAGTCGAGAAACGTCTCCTCGTATGCCACGTATGCACAGAACTCGAGAGATCATCGCCGTCTTTTGTATGATTTTCGAAATCTTCCTTAGCAAGACTCACTCTTCACCAAGTTGGCGTGACTTTGGGTCTTATCTTCATTTAATGCGGCTGACAATGTCAGAGATTTTGTGTCAGATGAAGCGTGCCAAATCAAGACAGCTGGCGGTTTGCGTGGATTCTGAACCTTCTCCTTCCTCAAGTTTGCGTGGATTTTTGAGTTATTCTTCTCAAAGCCTGCGTGAATTCTGAAGTATTCTTCTTCAAAGCTTGCGTGGATTTCACCTTCAACGAGTCTGCGTCAACGAAACTGCGTAGATTTTTGCCTTCAGCAAGACAGTGTGGATTTCATTTCAACTGGAGTACGTGGCAGCCATGCCACCGATCTCTCTCTCGCGTGCCCAGTAACTTGCACACGACCCATGCACTAATGCCATGTGTCCAACAGTTACGGGCCACGTCCAATAACTACTCACTAACCCTGCGTATATTTAGAGTCTGCGTGACTTTTCAAATGCACCAGTGGTGAGGTAGTTATCTTTTCAGTTACTGTTTTGACTCTATAAATAGAGTTCTTTTTCTTATTCATTGTACAGATACATTGATATCTACTGTCAAAATTTTGAGAGCTTTTCTTCTTCGCATAGTCCAAGGGATAAAGCGATCGTCTTCTAGATCGGATTCCTACAGTTGTAATTTTCCCAGAAACACAACAAATAAAGAGAATTTCTTTATGGAAAACAAATTGGCGACTCTGCTGGGGAAAAACCATCTCCTCTTCTGAGATGGTAACAACTCAATGCGACACTTCGTCAATCGGCTCGACGAAGAAGGTGATGACGATCAAATTCGATCAACTCGCCTATGAAGAAATGCAGCGGGCTAAGGGTGGCAAGTCCATTCCAGCCTCCATCATCACTGCCAAGTCGAAGGGACACTCTGTCTATGTCCCTAAGAATCAGTTGGCAGTCAATGGTGAAGTCTCTGCCACAGTGTCTACTCCTAACACTGGCAAGAACTCCACTGCAAGCACGCACACTCTTGTGCGCTCGAAGATGACAGTAACTAAAAGTCACGTTGACAGTACTGGCTCCTTAGCCGAATCTGTTCCAGCGTGCAAATTCAATTCTAAAAGTCACGCTAACAGTACTGGCTCCTTAGCCGAATCTGTTCCAGTGTTCAAATTCAACTCTAAAAGTCACGTTGACAGTACTGGCTCCTTAGCCAAATCTGTTCCAATGTGCAAATTTAACTCTAAAAGTCACGCTGATAGTACTGGCTCCTTAGCCAAATCTATTCCAGTGTGCAATCCCACATTCAAAAGTCACGCTGACAGTACTGGCTCCTTAGCCAAATCTGTTCCAACGTGTAATTCTAAAATCAAAAGTCACGCTAACAGCTCTGGTTCTTTAACCAAGTCTGTTTCAGCGTGTATTTCATCAGAGAAGAATAACTCCTTAGTTATCTCTTTTTCTTCACCGAGTTCTACTAGAACTGGGGGTGGTCTTCCACACAAAGTCCCTTCGAAAAGGAATAACTCTTTAGTTGTTTCTTCTGCTCCTGTAGTTTTTACTCCAGGAACAGCTTTGACTGATACTTTTGTTAGTCAAAGGAAAGGAGATGGTCTTTTGACTACTCTTCCTTCTGGACATTCTATGTCTCAACATCTGAATGAGTCTAAGAAGAAACATTCCTTAATGTCTTCTTCTTTGATTTCTTCAAATTGGGCACAGAATCTGTCCATTAAAGAGGGTCTGTTACCAACTCCTAATCAAGGGAGTGGTTTAACTCTTCCTTCTCTGCAAATATCCAGATCAATGGAAGGAAAACTCCATGTTTCCAAAATTAATATGTTACCTTCCACTGATTTAAGAACAAAACTCAGCACTTCTGGTGTTAAGAAACCATACCAATTGGATATGAAGATAAAAGATCCAGATGCAGAGTATGCAAGAAATTATGTGGCTCACATTAATCACTCTTTGTATAATCAAGAGCCATCAAGACCCAAGAACAGGAAGTATATTCCTCAATCTTCACAAACAGATTTACAGGAATATCTTCAACAGAAGAGAAGGAGTAATTCTATATCAAAGGAACATGCTGAATGTGACTTCTATCCAAGAGTCATAATTCAGTGCAGATGTGAATCAACAGTTCAAGACCATGGTGATCATGAATGTGACTTCCAGCCAAGAGTCACAATGCAATGCAGATGTCAAAATAAACGACAGTCTGTCTTTAATAGGATTCAATATGAACCTATAACTGATGAAGATGAGCCTTTGTTTGCCTCTGTCAATATGACTTCTCGGGACACCGGGGGTAGAGTTGATAGTCCAGATGGAGTATATAGAAACACCAGAGCAAGAGTCCTGGCTTCTAGTCAAAGAAATTTGATCCCTGAAATTGATTCTGAATTTCTTGGAGAATCTAACTTTCTACCTCTTCCTACTGGAGGTAATTCTCCTATAGTTGACTTTGATACACGAAGCAATGATTCAGAGCATACAACATCTACTAGTTCATCAATAATCCCTCATACAGTCACGACTTACATGGTTGATAGGAATACTGATGAACCTTCTTCTTCTCTGACTCCTCAAGATCAAAGAATTGCTTCTGTGGAACAGCAAATGAAGTCTATGACTGACACAATGAAGTCAATGTATGAACTCATGACAGCTCAGTTGCAAAATCGACAGACTGTATCAGATGCCATACCAGTTGATACTGATATAAGTCCAGTACAAGTTCCTCCAGCAGTACAATCCAATACTCCTGGACCTGCTCAACCAAATCCTAGTCTCTCTGGAGCTGGGGGTAGTGCTTACAATGCTGTTCCTCCTTCCAACTATTCTCTACAAGCCACAACTCCACAATCTTCGGGAGTTGTCTCTGAAGAATTGAAAAATCTCAAAACTCAATTTGAGGCATTCAAACAGAAGGATGGTTTACAAAGATTAGGCATCAAGCAGCCTTATCCGATAGAATGGAAGCAAGTATCATATCCTCCTAAATACAAGCCTCCTACTATCTCGTTCTATGATGGAACCACTTCTCCAAGTCAGTTTATCAATCATTTTGAAGTGATGACTGATCAACTACAACCAAGTGATGCCCTCCTTACTCGGGTATTTATTGGATGTCTCAAGGGAACGGCTTATGAATGGTATAGAAGTCTCCCAGATGGGAGTATTACCTCATTTGCTGGTTTCAAACAGATGTTTCTTGAAAGGTTCTATGAAGGGCTTAATGACATGACTATGTCTGCTCTTATTAGAATCAAGCAGAAAAATAATGAATCTACAGAGGAATACTTTGAACGGTTTCGAAGAGAAGCTCTGAAGATGCCTCTTGGAACTCCTGATGCTGTCACCATTGACACGTGCAAATCAAATTTGTTGCCAATCATCAGTATGTGGACAGGGTCCACTCAATTTCAAGATTGGCCTTCCTTCATAGTCAGTGCTAAAGCTGCAGAAATCAGTGCTGAAACCTTCAAAGGTTTAGGAGTGCAGATGACTCCTAAAGAAACAGGACAAGGTGCTAACAATAAAAATAATGCTCGTAAAGGAAAAGAAACTCTTGAAGTTAATCTTCAGAGCAAAGATGCATCAAATATTCAAACTCCTGCCTCTACAACTCAACAATCAAGAACACCTCGCCCCAGAGAAGAATATTCTTTTGATGATGACGATGTCCTTGGTATCTTTGAATGTCTGCTGAAAGGTAATAAAATACAATTACCAGAGATCAAGAAACCTGATGAAGCTGGTAAGACAGATCATCCTAAATACTGTCCATATCACAGAATGCTGGGTCATACAATTCGTACATGTTATGTATTGAAAGGAAAGATCCAAGAAATGATTAAATCTGGAGCTATCTCCCTTACTCCAAAAGAGAAGACCGTCACCTCCAACGTCGTCTCTATGCAATTTGGAAATTTCCTTCCTCAACTCCTTGAAAGTGGGATTGTTCCTATTCTCAAGGCAACTCTTGACATAGTGAATCTTCCTCCTCCACAGTCTGAAGGATTAGTGCCAATCACTTTGGAAACAGGGGAAATCATGTGGATCCATCCTGATCTAGTGGCAGATTTTGAATCGCCTTCTCCTCAAAAGATTTTTTTCTCAAAAATCTAAGAAGGCTGGAAAGATCAAGTCATGTCATATGACTTCTCTTGGGTCTACCTCTGACACAGAGCCAAAAGACAAAGAAGAAGCACTTGTTAGTGCTACTCGAACGGGGAAACCTTACCTAAAGGATTATTCTAAAAATCCTGAAGATCCTACTGATATCCCTTCAGATGCTAAAGATGCTCCTAATGTTCCTCCCGAAGAAGAACCATCTACTGAACCTGTTCCTCCCAAGCCTACGGCTTTGGAGAAAGGCAAACAACAGGCTCGGTTTGATAAGCCAATCAAGAAGTCTTCTTCTCTTGGACTTCAGAAGCCTTACAACTTCGACATTTTGGCTCAGCTTGCTAATACTCCCGCTAGAATGTCCCTTTTTGAACTTCTACGTCTTTCCAAAGAGACTCGGGAGACGTTAAGTGAAGCACTTCTACAAGCTGACTCTTGTCTTGCATAATTGAAGAAGCCGGATGCGGAACCTGCCACTTGCTTACATTGCAACAGTGTACTGGAGATTATCCCAAATATCACCTTTACACAAGACGACATGTTACTGGAGGATAATCGACATGATCGACCTCTCTACTACACTGGTTATATTGATACGATGAAGATAGATCGTATCCTCATTGACCCAGGGTCTGCTATAAGCATAATGCCAAAGAGTTTATTGGATGAACTAAAAATCCCTCTTCACAAGCTCTCCAAGACGGTTACTACTATCTTGGAATTCAATCAAAGCCGAAGTGAGCCTTTGGGAAAGATTCATCTGAAGCTTCAGATAGGCAATTTCAGATCTAAAGTCACTTTCTATGTGATCGAGATCGCGGGATCCTATAATCTTCTTCTGGGGAGGCCCTTTCTTCATGAAAATAATGTGGTGCCCTCTACTCTTCATCAATGTTTTAAATACATTGATAGCAATGGAAGAGTATAAAAAGAAGTTGCTGATATAAATCCCTTCCATGGGGTTGAAGCTTATTTTAATGATTCCCGAATGTACAAAGAAGAGTATACAAGGATCATACAAGCTATGGAGAAAGAAGATGCACAAAGTGAGACTTTAATAATCCCTGTTAAATGTCGAACTACTCAGCAACAATCTCCTAAACCCTCTGGAGAAGATTCTTTCATCATTCCAGTGAGTGGACGAATCTCTCCGTTACCTCAGTCATCTACTCAGAATACACTGATCATTCCTGTCAGTGGGCGTACTACAGTTCCTGTACCTTCACAAGATACTCTGCTAATTCCAGTTGGAGGGCGGACTACTCTTCCTACTCAAACTTCAAGGGAGCTCACCTCTTCTGAGCCATTTATTATCGATCTTAATCGAAACAAAGCTTCTTCTTCTTCTCCCCCTTTAGTCATTGACTTGGCTAAAATCTCTAAGGCTCAGTCTTCTCCTAATGTAAATATTGCTGCTTTTACATTTAATGAAAAGTCTCCACCTTTGCAGTACGTTGATGTGTGTAGTTATTTACATCTGTTAGATGACTTGAACACAATAACCATAGGAGTTGTACAGACTGTTCATACAGATGTATCTCTAGAACCTGTACAATCTTCATACTTTCTAGTTCCCAGCAGAAAGCCAGGAGACATTCCAATATTCTTCTACAAAGGGCCTCAAAATCCTTCTGATCTTGAAGATGATGACAAAAATGATGATACTGGAAGATTACAACTACGTCGTTATAGTCAGCAATCTAGAGACATCATCAAAAATATGGGCTATGACTTCAGGACTGGCCTTAATAATGGAAAAGGAAGAAAAATACCTGTTCGGATTCCTCCTTTGAAATATGGAAGGACGAAATGCGGATTGGGTTATACTGCTCCTACTCCTTTCATCAACATTATCCATGAAGATCTTGAGTCTGACGAAGATAAGAGATCTGATTCTTCTAGTACCACTTCTTGGGATTCCGATACGAGTATCGGTAACTTCTATTACAACCTTCTGTCTTTTAACATGGTTTCCATTGACCATTCTGAAGAAAGTGATGAAGACGAAAAAGAGTTTGAAATCTCACCTGAATCAGAACAGTGGGCCCAAAGATTAGATAATCAATGGGAGTTTCGTTTCGAGCAAAAAGAACCCCCGACTGAAGATAAACTTGTTCAAATAGATGTTGGCGAAGAGGGATCTCCCAAACCAATATTCATCAGTGAAAGTCTTTCAGAAACTGATAAGAAAGACATGATCAAACTCATTTGTGATTACATCGATGTCTTTGCTTGGAGTTATGAAGATATGCCAGGGCTTGATCCTCAAATTGTAACTCACAAGCTCAATATCTTGCCGAATGCTAAACCGGTCAAACAACAACAGCGACGATTTCGTCCAGACATCATGGATGCAATTGAAGCTGAAGTCAATAAACTCATTACCTCTGGGTTTATTAGAGAGGAACAACATCCCGATTGGGTGGCTAATATTGTTTCTGTTCTTAAAAAGACTGGCAAGATCAGAGTATGCATAGACTTCCGCGATCTCAATGCGGCGTGTCCTAAAGACGAATTCCCTCTACCAATCACTGATGTCATGGTTGATAATACTTGTGGATTTGAACGAATGTCATTCATGGACGGGTATTCTGGGTACAATCAGATCAAAATATTCCCAGAAGACGAGAAGCACACTTCTTTCAGAACGCCGATTGGTACATACTGTTATACAGTTATGCCATTCGGTCTCAAGAATGCAGGAGCAACTTATCAACGAGCTATGAGCACTATATTCCGTGAACATTTGCAGAAAACAGTCGAATGCTATGTTGATGATATTGCAGTCAAAAGTCGACAAAAGGAGGATCATATCCAAGATTTGAAGACTACATTTGATCTAATGCGTAAGCATCAATTAAAGATGAACCCTACTAAGTCCTTCTTAGGCGTCTCTAGTGGTAAATTTCTCGGCTTCGTCATTACCTCTAAAGGTATACACGTGGATCCCGAGAAGATCAAAGCCATCCAAGAGATGTGTCTTCTACGCACCTTAAAAGAGCTACGAGAATTTCAAGGAAGAATCGCTTATATCAGGAGATTTATCTCTAATTTATCAGGACGCTGCAGACCATTCAACAAACTTATGAAGAAAGGTGTCTCTTTTGTCTGGAATGATGAATGTCAGAAAGCATTCGATGATATAAAACAATATCTAATGAGCCCTCCAGTATTGGTACCTCCCGTCTCAGGAATACCGTTCCTCCTCTATACTCGAGCAATGAGTCATTCATTGGGTGCATTACTCGCTCAAAAGAATCAAAATGGCCATGAACAAGCCATTTATTATCTCAGCCGCACTATGACCGGAGCTGAACCTCGATATTCACCGGTTGAAAAAGAATGTCTAGCCTTGATGTTTACTGTCCAAAAGACACGTCATTATATCATTGGCCAGACTATTCATGTCATCTCCAGGATCAATCCTATACGGATCATGATGAAGAAACCCAGTGTTTTGAATTCTCGATTGGCTAACTGGGGAATCCTACTTGCTCAGTATGACATGCACAATATTCCTCAAAAATCAGTCAAAGGACAAGCTTTAGCTAATTTTCTGGCTGCTCACTCAATTCCAGAAAATTCAAAACTCTATGATGAAATCCCAGATGAAGTCCTAGATTCAAATCAAATTGATGAAGAAGATCTTACTTGGCGTCTATTCTTTGATGGAGCATCAAGAATTGGTCCTAATGGCGATATTGTTGCTGGAGTTGGAATTGTTCTTGTATCGCCAGAAGGTCTTGCCATCCAAAGAGCTTATTCTCTCGATCAGCCGTGTTCAAACAATGTAGCTGAGTACAACGCATTGCTTATTGGTCTTCAACTCGCTAAACATCTGAATATTCAACATTTGGAGGCGTATGGAGACTCTAAACTTATTGTCAATCAGATCAGGGGTACTTATGAAGTTCGCCATCAAGATCTGGTTCCTTATCATAGAGTGGCCATATCTATGGCCTCATCATTTAAGGAATTCTTCATTGAACATGTTAGGCGAGCATGTAACACAGAAGCTGATGCCCTTGCTAATCTTGCAGCGGTACTGGCTATCCCAATCAGACGGCAACAAATGATTGTTGTTCGTAGTCGAGAATTATTTTATCTTGAAAATAACCTGACTCTAGGACTTCCAGTTGACATTGAAGAATCAACATCTCATGACGTCAACACAACAAGAGGATTTGGATTTAGTCGTAAATCGATATCATCTTCATCCGATTCCAGCATGGAATTCATCTTCAGTAACTCGACTGAGAATCAGAATATGGATAAAGATTGGAGACTTCCTTTCTTAGATCTTGTATTGTATGATATTCTTTCGGATGATCCGAGTCAGGCAGCATCTATCAGACGACGATCACTCAGATTCTATTACAATCATACAACAAAGACCTTATATCGTCGAGCTTATGATGGTTTACTCCTTCGGTGCATTGCCATTGATGAAGCCCAACAAGTTATTCGTGAAGCACATGATAGAATTTGTGGAGCGCATCAACCTAGGCCAAAACTTCAAGACCGTATTCGACGGATGGGTTATTATTGGCCAACTATGGTATCAGATGCCATTGAATATGCAAGGAAATGCAAAGCTTGCCAAATCCATGCAGATTTTATACATCAACCTTTGGAATTTCTACATCCGACGGCAGCATCATGGCCCTTCGAAGCTTGGGGCATAGACATTGTCGGCCCGATCAATCCACCGTCATCTAAAGGTCATCGGTTCATTCTCGCAATAACCGATTACTTCTCCAAATAGGCCGAAGCTATTCCTTTATCTGAAGTTAAGACGTCTAATGTCATCAGCTTTATTAAGTACCACGTCATTTACAGATTTGGTGTTCCTCGACGCATTGTTCATGATAACGGACCACAGTTCGTCAGCCAGAAATTTACTCGATTCTGTGACGATTACCGGATCAATAATGTTGCTTCTACCGCATATAATCCAGTAGCTAACGGATTGGCAGAAGCTTTCAACAAGACTATCATCAAACTCTTAAAGAAGTTTGTCTCCACTAACAAACGTAATTGGAGTGACAAGCTCGGGGAATGCTTGTGGGCTTATCGTACTACAGTCCGTAATGCTACTAAGTGTACACCTTTCTCTCTGGTGTACGGATCTGAGGCTGTTCTCCCATTAGAGATTCAAATTCCTTCTTTAAGGATAGCAATCGCTAATGAACTCACTGCTGAAAATAATGATCGTCTTCGACTTCAAGAATTGGAGGCTTTGGATGAAAAACGGTTATCTGCTCAACAGAATATTGAATTCTATCAAGCTAGAATTTCAAGGGCTTTTAACAAGAAAGTCAGAATTCGAACATTTCAGAAAGGAGAACTTGTGCTTACTGTCAGACGCCCGATGACTATGACACACATGAGTAAGGGCAAGTTTGATGCAAAATAGGAAGGTCCATTCATTGTCAATAAGATCTTTTCTAATGGGGCTTATCAACTCACTACTCTAGATGGTAAAGCCACTATGATGCCCATCAACGGCAAATTTTTGAAGAAGTACTACGTCTGATATTTCTATCAAGATTGTCCTCCCATCACTCTCCAGCTGTTTCATTGTTCTTTCCGAAGAATCATTCTGATATCTGTTATCCCCAGTAGAGATAGGTATTCTACTTTGTATCATTTTCTCAACAAATTTGATATCCAGAAAATCATGTCCATATTACCTCTGAATTTTCTATCTCAATATCATATTTATGAAAGTGATATTTAGTCTTTCTGATTTCTGAGTCAAAAGATCAATGAATAAAGGCAAAAATATAAAGTGGGAAGGATATATCGTAAACAAAGTTTCCTTAAATGGAGTTTATTTGAGACAAATCCCTCAAGAAAAAAAAAGTACATCATCATGGAAGATCACTGTGATCCCTTTCATATTTGGGACGAGGACCACATACATAATCAGAAAAAGAATTGAATACATCTTTTCCTGACCGTACCAAGAATTGACAGGCAGCCAGCCTCATTGCTTCTTCTTCTTCGGTTTCTCCTGGTTCGACCAGGAAGTCCAGGATATCTTTTGGCGGCTTGGGAGTAGACGAGCTTTCGTCCATTTCCTTCTTCTGCGGAGGTGGATATTCTTTAACACCTTCAGTAGCTTCAAGGGCGACTTCAGCCGTCTTTATGTTCTCTTCAAAAGACATTGTGGATAAAATGCAATCCTTCTATTCAAATATATGCTCTATTTATAGGTATATGGTTACAAGGATCGAAGGGACGTATTCTTTTCCGATATTCAGTTCATCCATTCATTTCTCACATTCATCCGACGTTTCACATGTTCATTAATACTTGACGGTTCGTCCGTTCATTTATTACATTCACTCGACAGTTCATCTGTTCATCGTTTCTTAACGGTTCATCCGTTCATAATCTTCTATCAGTTCATTAAGTAGGGATTTATTATTTATCATGTTTTCATAACCTCTGAATCAATTCCGAATCTGCTTACTCATTTGTCATGTTTTGACCTCTGCATAGAAATCAATCTATTTTCTTTCGAGTTCCTATATATTATCATGTCCATAATACCTCTGATAATATCATATACTCTAAAAACAGAAAAGATGATTTTATTATCTATCATATCCACAATTCATCCACAAATACAAATCATTGAAGCATAGAAGAAGTGTCATTTCCATTCCCATCTCACCACAAAAAAGTCTATTACATTTTCTTAGACTTTCCTACAAATCATAATGGAAATCTATTACAAATCTTGGATTTTCATTCTACACCACAACGATAACCTAATAGAGATCTATCTTCTTCTTTGGATCTTCTCCGTCGGACCTTCTCCGTCAGGTTCGTTGTTGGTTGCAATTCCTGACTGTCTGGGTCTCAGTCACGACCAGATCAGCAGGAATCAAAATCTGGTCTTCTCTCTCAGACGAGAGGAGAACCACAGAGTATGGCAGCCCGACGGCGTGTTGCTGCCAATACAACTGGTGGATGGGGGTAACCTCTCAAGGAAGACAGGAATGTATCCAAACCTTGGGATACAATTCCTGGTTCTGCCTTGAAAGGAACTCTACTACTCGATTTCTCAGTAGTAGAGTTAACTCCACCATCCAACTCTCGTGTATAAAGGCTCTTCCTACCATCTAAGGAAGACCCTTCTATCTCACGAAGAGTTCTGAGTTGTCTGATTTATGCGTCAAAAGTGTATGAGCTCCCTGATGTGGGTGTCAGAAGAACATTGTCCACAGCATCCACATCACCAATGCCAGTTCTGAAGAAGGTTTTCAGCCAAAATTCTGCAAGAAACAGTAAAGAAAAATCAGTCAACAGAAACTGGCCAAGCAAAGACAGATGCATTCTGTTCATTTCAGGAAGATGAATTTGTCCTTAGCAAACAAAAAAATTCGATGCGTGTATATTGAACTTACCGCTGAGTTTGCTGCTAAGGATTGACAGATCCATGTCTGGTAGCGTGCACAGAGATTTGACATCAGACAACATGGCTTTCCTATTTTTTCTCATAGAAAATTCATTCTCAGAAGAGAGGAAGAAGAATGGGAAGATGAGTTTGCGTGGAATTCATCCATCTATTTAAAGGGTCAAGTGCAGGTCTATTCTTGGAAAAGATCCGTATAAAGAGCGCTCGTAAATTGTGGAATGAGTGTCACGTGTACTTCGGGAGACCGTGCAACATTGGAAACAGTCAAAGAGTTGTACTTCATTCTTTAAACAGGCACTGATGGCCTTACAAAAAGACAAAAAAGTGCAACAAAAGTGTAGAAAGTTACGTCCTATTTTCCAGAGCGGCTAAGTTTGATGCCTAACTCCTCTACGCTCTTAACTCCCAGGCGATGCAATAGAGTCTCGAGCATTTCACGCTTCTCCATAAGGCTCTGCCCATCAGAAGAAGACGAGCCATCCAATCCAAAGTAGCTCAAGAGATTCTTGGCTAACTGCGTGGAGTCGTCCTTGAGCTCGATGACGACAGGTTCGGGTTCTTTGCCCCCAAAAGTGGGGTCACCGTGGGAACAAAAGCCCAACTTGCGTGCTTCCTCTTCGGCTGCTTCCTTTGGGGTCATATTTTCGAGAGATGAATGTCAAAGCTGAGAACCTCTTCCTATTTATATAACAGATCTCGTCGACAGTTCATATTCCACCATAAATTGGACGCAATCAGTCTCGAAGAACGAAGAGTCATTATGACATTTAATAAGTTCATTTGGATATTTTCAAAGAACTTCGAAGTCTTTTCGACTTCCGAAAAATTTTGGAGCCATCTCAGCGTGACGTTAACTCATTTTCATCATCTTTATTTTCAAAGTATTTCAAAAATATTTTATCATTTTTCGAAAACTTTGAAGGGGGTTTTGTAGGCCTCAAAAATGAAGTCACGCTGAGTTGATCAGAACAAGTCACGCAGAGTGATCCGAGAAGCAGCACAAAAGATACGCTAAGTTCTGCCTGTCCATCTCCTTTAGAAATCACGCAGAGACAGCTCAGCCATACGTCAGAATCATAATAACTGACAACACAGCAGTCGAGAAACGTCTCCTCGTATGCCACGTATGCACAGAACTTGAGAGATCATCGCCGTCTTTTGTGTGATTTTCGAAATCTTCCTTAGCAAGACTCACTCTTCACCAAATTGGCGTGACTTTGGGTCTTATCTTCATTTAATGCGGCTGACAATGTCAGAGATTTTGTATCAGATGAAGCGTGCCAAATCAAGACAGCTGGCGGTTTGCGTGAATTCTGAACCTTCTCCTTCCTCAAGTTTGCGTGGATTTTTGAGTTATTCTTCTCAAAGCCTGCGTGAATTCTGAAGTATTCTTCTTCAAAGCTTGCGTGGATTTCGCCTTCAACGAGTCTGCATCAACGAAACTGCGTGGATTTTTGCCTTCAGCAAGACAGCGTGGATTTCATTTCAACTGGAGTACGTGGCAGCCATGCCACCGATCTCTCTCTCGCGTGCCCAGTAACTTGCACATGACCCATGCACTAATGCCATGTGTCCAACAGTTACGGGCCACGTCCAGTAACTACTCACTAACCCTGCGTGTATTTAGAGTCTGCGTGACTTTTCAAATGTACCAGTGGTGAGGTAGTTATCTTTTCAGTTACTGTTTTGACTCTATAAATAGAGTTCTTTTTCTTATTCATTGTACAGATACATTGATATCTACTGTCAAAATTTTGAGAGCTTTTCTTCTTCGTATAGTCCAAGGGATAAAGCGATCGTCTTCTAGATCGAATTTCTACAGTTGTAATTTTCCCAGAAACACAACAAATAAAGAGAATTTCTTTATGGAAAACAAGCCATCCATGCGGCTGAAAATATCCATGCGGCCAAGACGTCTATGCGACCAGGACTTCATATGCGGCTAGAAGAGATTGCACACAGCCATGCTTCTTATTCAAAGTATTTCAATTTTGTAAATTGAAAACTTTGAAGGGGGTCTTGTAGAAGCATAGAAAATAATAAAGAAAGGTCCATGCGGCCAGGGAACCCCATGCGGCTCAGATAGCCCATGCGGCTCAAAGATTCATGCGGCATGAAGGACTATGCAGCTCAAGACGTTCCATGCGGCTCAGAAGAGAAGACACGTGGCTTGCAAACAGTTCTCCCCTCCTCCCTATACTACATTAATTACTTTAACGGCTGACCGCTCTGACGAAACGACAGGCCTGACACAAAGAGGCAATTATGACTCTGTCATAATGACAGAATCCTAGGAAATCAAAGAAAATCTCTGGCACAACCCCCCGAGATCTAGAAAATGCCACACAACCTCGACACGTGGACAGTCATATGTGGCTCGAGCGGAGACTCCCCATACGGCTCAGGCCGAAGTTGCCCTATGCGGCCCAGATCGAAACAGCCCTATGCGGCTTACAAGGATCATCTCCATGCGGCTCACTACATATTATATGGTCCAGATTATCATGTGGTTCGAAGATTCGGAGGCCACTCCCCAGGCAGCCCTGACACGTGGCCAGGCTTATGCGGCTCAACCCTTATACGGCTCAATCCTTATGCGGCTCAGTGACTCCCAGGACACGTGTCATAAAGCCAATCAATTTCCTAGAGTTACTGCAATCAAATATTGGGTCAAAATCCTAATAATCTGGGATATATGGCAGGAGAATGAATTAAACTTATTCATTCAGATTTGCAGACATCAGCAAATCATCATCACGGAGATTTATTCCAATCATCATTAATTACTGATAGGATTTGGTGCAATCTACACTAAATGGCCCAGATTCATCACACTCAAGATCAATGGCCCAAATTGATCAATCAACAGGTCGCCGCCACTCTAAGGGACAATCATTGCAAACCCTAATGGTTGCATTCCTTTTTTATAAATAGCAAGGTACCATTCCCTTGCAAGAGGACCCCTTTTTGAGATCAGAGAGAGAACGAGAATACTTGAAGAAAAAAAGCAGAGAGAGCAAAGAGAGCATTTCTTCAACGCCAAGCAATCTTCTGGAGCCAATGCTGCATACCGATCGTCCAAGGAGTAAGGCAGAGCTGCCATAGCTTTCCCGAGCCTCTATCGTCACCCCCCAGAATCTAAAATAAATAATTGTACTTAGACTGTTGTACCTAGGCTTTCGTTCCTAGGCTTTCTTTGTACAAGCGAGTTTGTAACGTGAAGTAAAAGTTCAGTCCTCCGATAATTGTTCTGCTCTTTTATATTTCATGGCAAACAGAAGGAATTAGTTTAGTTTGATTTAGTATGCATTGCACTACCTTAGCTAACCTCCACCCTCAACACAACATACCCTCCTTCATTAAAACCTTACCTAACTTTCTCTCTCCTCATAACTTCCATTAATTTTTCATCATCTTCTTCTTCCTTCCTCCACCAACACCATCGGCAAGTGCACCTTGCCACAAAATAAGCACCCCATTTTATTTGTCCATTAGCTAGATTAGGCTATGGTGAACAACATTAGAACTTGGTATTTTGTGATTTCGAGCTTCCATTTTTCTAGATCTAAGTTTTAATAATTTTTGGATTTTCTTCGTTTTGATCTATAAAACTTAGATTTTTCCTTGTTTTAAGGCTTCCATGTGGAAGAAAATTCAATTTTACATAAGTTAGAACTTTGAAAATCCAAATTTGGTTTTGTTTTGGCTAAATTATGAGGATTGGAAATTTGGTATTCTGGGGTCTTCCTCTCGGCTTGGTGGAGAAGATGATCCTCGGCCTGCGCTCTTTAGCGCAAGGCCGGACTACGCAACTCCTCAACCAGCGCATTGCACTGAGCTGACCTGCGCTAACGCTCTTTAGCTCCAGCGCCTTCCATCACCTAGCGCACTTGACCGCTGCGCAAGCCGACCCCAGCGCACTTGACTGCTGCGCAGCGTGCTCTCAGCTCGGCTCGGCTCCAGCGCAACTCAATCCTAGCGCGGCTCATTCCCTGTGTAGCTCGCTCCCAGCACAACCGACCCAGCACAACCCGACCCTAGCGCAACCCAACCTCAGCACAGTTCATTCCCCTGCGCAGCCCACTTCCCCAGCACAATCTGACCCCCTATGCAACCCACTTGCCCATGATGGTTTGGTTTTATTTCTTGGACTTGCTTTTCTTTATGGATTGGAGTTTTGAGATCTTGTTCCACAACACGACTGTCTCGACCCAACACGAACTGGCACGATTTTTGGTGTTTTGCTTAGACTAGTACGGTTTTCATGAATTTTGTGATTTATGATCCTAGGCTTTCTGATCTTCTTGATAGTGACCCGACGGGGTGCGCTCTTAACTTGTAACCTGTGATTCGTAATTATTCTCTGTAACTGGATAACTTGATAGTGGCCCGTGGTGGCGCACTCCTGACTTGTAACTTGTAACTTACAACTTGACTTGACGTGATGCTGTTGCGATGGCTAACTTGACTCGTACAATCAACTCTGACTCCGTGGATGTCTATTCTTATTGCTTCGTGCAATCCACTTGTCTTGTCTTGTCTTGCATCATGTCTAGGATATGACTTCCTGGTTACCACGGTCAGGGATTCACGCTGAATATGGATTAGGCTAATGACTAGATCAAACTATAGTTCATGGAGAATTTCCAGTCACAGGCAATCTCGTTATCTAGACGCTTTAAATGGACTTGTAGCCTTCCGACGAGTAGGACACATTTCCAGCACACTGTCATGTGTTTCACCTCTAAGTCACCTAAGGGTATATCGTCTCCTAGGAGATTACCCAACCATACTCTTAACCCGCGGAAGGATAACTAGATAGTCTGCAGGGCTTAGGACTGGGAATTTCTCATTGCATCTTGTTAGTAATTAGGCTTGTGATAACCCTAGTTAGTTAAGTAGTAAGTAGTAGTATTTGCTTGGCCACTTGTGAATGGATGGTGTCCAGCCTTGTCTAAGTCCCGTCTAGTCCCTGTACCTGGTACTCTGTACATGATTGTTTTACTTATCTTTAACAATAAATGGGTAGAGACATAGGGCTATTCAGGCGAAGGGTTACAACCCCGGTCCTTGTTTAGTTTACGGGTTGTAACCTGGCTCCGGAATGGTTCCACGTCCCTAGTCGTTCATTGTACTGTTGTACTCTTTATTACTTGTACTTTCTTCTATTTTCTTATGTTCTGATATGCTGGTTTGTTCTTATTTTGTGGCCTCCTTGTGGCACTTGCTCTTTCTGGGGTTTGACCCAGCTGGTTTTGTATGGCCAGATTTTGGAGCAGCACCCAGGATCTACCGAACTCCAGCCCAATGGTGGCGACTAGAAGGAACCTGGGCTGAGTGGGTTTTCTATTTGCTTCGCTCACTACGTTGTAAATTTACTTTTGAGGCGTTTAGCGACGAGCACCTGTTAGCTCGATGCATATTTACTTACTGTTTGCCTACGGGGTAAACATGATTAACAAATCCTAGGGTTGATCATGTATGACTTAACTCTTGCTAGTCCTCGCATTTATATGACTAGCTTCATGAGCTGAATATGTAATATTTGGGACACCTTTTATTGTATATTTGGTGGTCTAACATCTTGTAATTATATTACTTGCTTGAGATTGAGACAATAGGCTTGACCTTAATAGACCGTTGGCTTGTAGTAAACCCTCATATCTAGACAGCCGTGACCGTATAGCTAGGTGGATTCCATTTCAATATACGTAGCTTTCTATGTACGCCTCCGCTCTCCAGTATTCTGGTTCTGGGGCGTCACAACCTGCCACACCATCGTCAATCTCTGCCACCGCTCACCGCGTTCCCCCGTACACTTTATCGCATCGTCAGCCCTGCGCTAGCATTTGTTGTCTGCACGCGAGTGTCGAGCCCCACCTTCAGATCCGACACTTATCCTATCTTTGTTTCCAGTAGCGGATCACCCTTCCACCCGAGTGTCTACCACTGCCACCGTGTACAGATTCGGTAACTTCTATCGAGCCTCGTACAGGAAGCTCGACCTTTAGGGCCGTCGACATCGTTCCATCATTCCCCGCCGTCGCAGTACCTCGAGCACCACAGATGGAGACCCCAAGCCGTCGCATACCTACGTCGGCCCAGCTTCGAGCTCCGTCGAAGCAGACCTGCGCTCCCACCAGAGTTGATGGGCCAGCCGGAGCATCGTGCCTCCTTTTGACGTAGCTCTGGTGGCTTCCCTCGTCGTCGATCTCTAGCTCTCTTTCTCTCTTCACTCTTTGTTCCTTTCCCCTCTCATAATTCCATTATCTCTCTAATTCTATCTGGTCTTATCATTTCATTTTTTCTTTTTCTTTTATTTACCTTTTGTTAATTTGGAAAGAAACAGCAGGTGTTGTTAATTTAGGCTATAATATTATTGGGCCGGGCTCAGGTAAATCGTTTTATTTATATAATATTTACTTGGCTTTAATCGTTGGGCTATATAAGTATATATAAGTATAGTACATGCATAGGTATGGGGATTATTTTGAGGCTTTTGTATATATATGTACATCGCAATTTGAATTCTATGCTTTATAATGGTTGGTAACGGAAATGTACATAGGCTCTATTAAAAAACTATTTGGGCCGAGCATGGGCTCTAATTATTTACATTTTAATTTAATACTTAGACATTATCTTTTGGGCTTTTTAGATGTTTCCTTTAAAATATAATTTGGGTTTTATAGGTTTCCATAAGTAGCTAAGGACCTTGGGCTTGGGCTTCTGGATAATATTTTAATATTAAATTATTTTTGGGCTTTTTAATTCTATATTATATAATTTTGGTCTATTTATACATGTTTCTTATATATTAAATAAAGGAAATAATCTTTCGTGGACTTTTATGTTATTGTATGTACAATTGTAATAATTCTAACATTTATATAATATCCTTCAATTATCATCTTGACCGTGACTAATCATATTTCCTATTTTCTGGCGAATTCGAACGTCTTTACATCGACCCTAGCCAATTGGACTATTCTGAACTCAACAGGATTATCCGTTTCATCAGCTAAGGACTCCATGCGAGTACATTTCTTGTTTGTTTTCAGTATTGTTAATTACTATATTACATGATTAGTAATGTATAATGATTCTTGACATGCTTGTTACACGGATTAGCAACATATGGATCTTTAGTCAAGATACTATGTCTTCATGTTTTGTCGAGTTGCTCATGATCATCGTGCTTATATTATCGTATTTCGAGATCTATTGTCGTGACTTGATCCTTTCGTAGTAGTCGGACGGGGTACTAAGTAAATATGTGATCAGACCTTAGACCTTGCTTTAGTTTATACTTCATACATATAAACCTTGGGGATCAAATCCTATGTAGATTGTATGGTGTAATGTCCCAGCCCAATCACGTATTAAAAGGTGTACTTCAAATCACGTAGATGGTTATGTTCCTTGTTCCATCTTTACTTGTCATTATAGTTTAAGATTAACATTTCACCTTTTTTTTATGCCATGTTTTACAATTTATTATTTCATCATGTATGTCATTTTATTCACTTTTTATATTATTATCATATATTGGAACTGAATGCTTGAATTGTACTCATTCCATTCCTGACTGAAAACCTATTTTTTAGAATAGTCGATTGCTACTCTATACACTTGGACCTTAGGAGAGATATGGGTATATTTGAATGCCAACCTAGAGACTTCTTAGACAGATGAGTTGATTATAAAGCTTAATTAGTTGTTTTCGATATTTGTGAGACATTTTATTGTAATCAAATGTAATCTTGGAACATTGTAATTTGATTAGTATTGTGAATGAGCAAAGATTAGTTATGAGCATATATGGTCTATTTGAGATCTAGACAACTTACTATGAGATATGCGGCGTAGGCTGGACTTGTCCACGCACTATGTAACACCCCAGTCCTAAAATACTTAGGACCGGGTACGTAGACATGCCAGGTGCACATATACGAAGAATACTCCAATATATGGAATCCCCGTACATGTACATAAGCTGTTGTAAACCCCCATAATTATATTGATTTTTATAATTTAATTAATTTATGTTAGGCATTTTATTTTATGGATTTATTTACTACTAGTTTATTAGTATAATTAATGTATGTGTGTATATATATATTATATGTGTGCATGTTCGTATTTCTATTAAATAAGGAATAATTAAATCTAGGATTTTTAGGAATTTATTGTAATTTTTGAGAATTTTGCTAGCTTATATATATATATATATATATATATATATATATATATATATATATATTTTTATATATATATATATATATATATATATATATATATATATAATATATATATCTAATATATATATATAAAAAATATATAATATAATATATAATTATATATATATATATATTATATATATATATATATATATAATATATATATATAATATTTTATATAGATTATTATATATAGATATTTATATATATATATAATAAAAATAAAATATAATATATATTAATATATTATATATATATATAATATATATATATATAAGATATAATAATATATAATATATATTATATATATAATATATATATATATATACTTAACTTTTCGATAATAAAGAAAAAGAAAAAAAAGAAAAAAAAAGGAAAGCTGCAGCCGCCCCTTAGTGGGCGGGCCCACCCCTGCGTCAGAAAAACCCCCCCTCCCCCCCCCCCCCTCCGCACGCGCGAGTGCAGTAGGAATTGTGGGAATTTGGGAAATCCGAAACCCATTAGTATTAGGTTTGGCTGTAACTTGTTATATATATAACTTTTCCACAAACCTCAAAACCCTAAACTTCCAAAACGAAAGTGCGGCTGATCATACCCTCTTCTCCTACGAGTTCGTTTCACCAGCGACGGAATTTTGGTGCGACGAACGGAGCATCGGAAGTCAGCCCTCGTCACCCACGGAGCAGTTTTCCACTCAAGGTACCCTACTTTCCAGCGGCGTAACTTTTTACTCGTAGCACCGGTTTTCGATCCGTAATATTTTCTGGAAAGTAGACTTGACCTCTTCGAGATCCTCCAAGTGGATTTCAAAACAACCATCGACTTGCTCGAAAAATCGAGATGAAGTTGAAGATAAACTTGTTTTTTGTAATACTAAAAATATTGTAAAACGACAACTTGTCGTCCAATTTTCTTGCTGTGCATAAAGAATTGTAGAAACTAATTAAAAACATTAAAACAAAACCGATTGCAAGCACCTTCTGGATCGTCCTTCGATTAACTGTTAAAAAGTAAATTGATGTTGAAGTTGAAAAAAAACCTGTGTTAATTTATATAAAAATTTTGAAATTTTTCGATACGGCGTGCGCCCCGACAAATCGGGCGACATGGTCATGCGCTATACGCATCTAAAGGCGCGTATGGACATTGCTGACATGGGGAACTGACGGAACTCAATTTCGTCGTGGTGCGCGACGAAATCAGTCCGTATCCGTCGAGATACCCCGTATCGCCAATTTGCAAACTTTGTCCTAACTTCGTGTACAGTCGTCGATCGAAATGAAACTTGCGCCAAAAGGTCCGAATCGAAATTTTGGTCCTGTGTGACAAGTTTGGTTCGTTCTGAGAAGGCGAATCGGAACCCCTTTTTGGCGGGCCCGCGACCCACTTAAACGGGCGATTTTGTACACGGCTCATCGAATACAAAACTGGACATATCATTGAGTTCCTCTCCTCAAATTGAATTCATAGACATGTAGTTGACGATTTATAGAGCATAAACTTCGGCACGTATTTCGGTACAAAGTGGGTCCACGGCGGACATCGTTTTGACTCGAAATTATGATTTTGCCCCTGTTCCAGAATTTGACTTTTGGATAGGCATTTCCTAGGTATGTCTTTACACCGAGTGCGTTTTGATATTTGTTTCAGTGTCCGAGTTGTTTGGAGATGTGACGTTTCTTGGCTGACTATATCTACCTGGACTTGCCACTTTGCCCATCAGCCAAGAACCCTCCACCCGACTCTAGTTATTCTATTCATTTTCAGTTGTTAGTTCATTTTCTTATTTCTTGATATTTAAACTGTGCGTCCAAGTCACACTTGGGTCAAGCGACTCTATCGGTCGTTTTTACGCTTTTATTTATCCTCTTACATTGACTTAGTCTAGTGACCTTCCATTGATATGAGTAGTGGTATCTCTTACGGACTTGACACTTGCTTTACATGTGTTGTGAGTCACATATAGGACACTACCGTGTAGTCGGCTGGCCACCGATACACGTAGCGTGCGACGGATAGGAGTAACTGCCAATAGATTGCATGTTAAGACTTGGCGGTTACTAAAGGTTCATATCAGTCATGGAGATGTACTAGGCATTGGGTGGGAAGAACATACCTGACGTTATGGGCTTCTTTGCACTTCCAGATTACCTGTGCGCTCCTCTGGAGACGCGGCTCCAGGCCCCTCTGACGTTTTCCCAGAGCGTTATGGACGTAGCCCCTTGCACATGGTGCCCTCTGACGCTTCAGAGCATTAGGACGTAGGCCCCTGGTGCCCTTTGCAGGAACTATGCCGATCCTATTTACAAGCCAGGGCTCATACGTCGAAGGATGTATCTCAACTGCTTACCAGTAAAATGGCCAGGACCCGATGCATGCATATTTTCTCTTATTATTATTATCACAGTTTATATGGTATGGTATTTTCTTGTATCTTGCTACGTTCCTCTGAGGACCTGGTTTACTCTCCAGGATTAGACGATTTTCCACCGGAGTACGGAGCGGCATTGGAGCTATCCTACATGATGACGAGGCAGTCCCTACTGATTTCTAGTCTATCTTTATTTGAGACATTAGTAGACATTATTTTTTACATCTCTTTTCTTTCTATTTGTGGAGGTGGACTCCGATTTTGTGAGACTATTTTTCATAGGTTGGAGTGAGCATGTCATCCGCTATCTTTTGATACTCTTTTTATTTATTTAGACTCTATTATCTCGTGTTGAGCTGTGATGAGAGATTAGATTATTATTATGGCCTGTGATTATTTATTTACAGCTTATGTGCATATATGAGGATCCATATTTGGAGTATTCTTCGTATATGTACAGCTGGCAGTTCACGTACTCGGTCCTACGTATTTTGGGACTGGGCGTTACATATTTTGTGTGGCCCTGATGGTCTACGTAATATTGTTGGGTTACATGGACTGTGCCCACAAGCCTGCATATAAAAGGAATATCTCATCCATACTACTACCTCTTGACTTCCAATCTTTTCGAACTTCCATGATTATGTTGAGTTACTCAATCTATATTTCCTCATATCAACTTAGCTTCCTCGTGCCAACATACATTTAAGAAGCGGACGTACTTCTGCCTTGGCCCTCATCTGGTGAAGAGGCTACGCTCCGAGGGACAGAATCCTTCCATAACTCACGCACATACCAGCCAGGACAGTCGCAGTCTACTACGACACGACGATGGAGTATCCAGAGATCGTAGTACCCCCAGCAGCCAGGCTGGGCAGGCTGGGCAGGCTGTGCAGGCTACTACCATGCCACCAGAAGGGAATGTACCACTGCCTCCACCACCACCATTCCCTCAGCAGTTTCCTCCACATTCAGACCTCAGATGCCTCCACCACCGACTGATGGGAGCCCTACTTCTCAGTTTATGTACGCCATGATGCAGGCTCAGTGGCAGCAAACTGAGCTGATGAGACAGACGATGATGGCAGCATTAGCTAGACCACCACCACCTCCTCCAATACCAGCAACAGCACCAGCTTCGCATCCTTATGAAGGCTCTATCAAGAATTTCACAGATATGAACCCCAAGGCCTTTAGAGGAACGAAAAAGCCATTGGAGGTGTCACAGTGGCTTATTAGTACAGAGAAGCTACTGAAGGCATTCCAGTTGCCAGCTCGAGATTGGATGACAGCAGTGGACCTACTGTTAGAAGATAATGCTCACCACTGGTGGAAGGCGGAAGAGAGACGATTAGGAACTGGGATCACCTGGAAGCAGTTCTATGATGCATTTTATGAGAGATTCTTCCCTATTCATGTTCGAGATGGTCTCTATGACCAGTTCCTTCATCTGAAGCAAGGAAATATGACAGTTGATGAGTATGACTCAGAGTTCAATCGCCTGAGTCACTTTGGTACGGGATTGATTCTGACGGAGTTAGAGAAGGCTAGGAGATTTCACCAGGGGCTTGCACCAGAGCTCAAGTCTTATACGACTACCCAGTCTCGAGTCTCCCATTCAGCTATCCTGGAAGAAGCTTGTGCTCAGGAGATTCTTCGCAAGGAGCAGCAGCAGACATCGAGATGTCATACACCAGCAGTTGCACCAACCCAAGCTACTCAGAGTGGACCTATTAGGAGGGCCAAATGACAGTTCCAGCAGAGGCCCTTACTTTACCAGAAGCCCATTTACCATTACTGCGGAAAGTAAGGACATCTCCAGAACGACTGCAGGACTCGCCTTGGATTGTGCTTGAGATGTGGATCCAATCAGCACATGCTCAAGGACTGTCCGGAGCAACAGGCGATAGTACATGCTCGGCAGAACCCGAGGCCTACAGCCCCAGCTCTTCAGCACCATGGCCTGTAGCAGGGCCACCTCGTCCACCATTGCCTCCTTAAGGCATACAGTACAACAAGGCCAGAGCTCAGGGCCCAGGACAGAATTATGGGCAAGTATTCTCACTTGTTGTTGAGGATATAGAGACAGAGGCAGAGGTTATAGTAGGTATGGTTTTAGTTGCATCTTTTCCTGCTATTATATTATTTGATACTGGAGCCACGCATTCATTTATAGCCACAAGTTTTGCCACTAGACACATTCCCATCACACCCTTAGCTAAGAATGTTAAAATCCTCACTGGAGGAGGAGTTGTACCTGTTAGTGGTATTTGTAGACTTTGCCCTGTAGTGATAAGGGGCAGAGAGATGATGGCATGGCTTCTTGTATTCCCTATGCCGACATTTGATGTGGTTCTTGGAATGGACTGGTTGAGCTAGCATTTCTCTCTCATAGACTTCCATAGGAGCAGTATTATCTTTAGACCACCGAATGCGGCAGAGTTTGAGTTCACCAAAGAAGACGGAGAGAGTTGTGATACACCCGCATCGGGGACTCATATGATGATGCATGACACCCCTCAGCACCCTATTATCATCGAGTTGAGGATGTATTCCCCGAGGAATTGCCAGGACTGCCACCTGACCGAGACATTGAGTTTTCTATTGAGCTTATTTCGGGAGCCAAGCCTATTTCATCTCGAGTATATCGTCTGGCACCCGAGGAGTTGGTAGAGATAAAGATGCAGATTGATGACTTATTGGAGAAGGGCTTTATTCGTGCCAGTGCGTCACCGTGGGGAGCACTTATCCTTTTTGTGCCTAAGAAAGACGGAACAGTGTGCATGTGCATCGACTACAGAGCATTGAATGCAGTGACAGTGAAGAACAAGTATCCCTTTTCGCGTATAGATGATCTATTCGATCAACTGAGTGGAGGAAAAGTATTCTCCAAGAGTGACTTACGATCAGGCTTTCACCAATTGAAGGTTCGGAAGGAAGATATTGGAAAGACAGCTTTTCGATCGAGGTATGGACACTACGAGTTCTTGGTCATGCCTTTCGGTTTGACCAATGCTCCCACAATCTTCATAAATTTAATGAACAAGATCTTTCACCAGTACTTGGACAAATTTGTAGTAGTCTTTATAGATGATATCTTGATTTACTCCAAGAGTCAAGAGGAGCACGAGCAGCATCTACGAATAGTTTTGGGAACGTTGAGAAATGAGCAACTTTTTGTGAAGCTTTGCAAGTGTGATTTCTTTCTCAATTAGGTATCATTTCTTGGTCATATTGTTACGGGTGATGGTATATCAGTGGACCATGAGAAGATCACAGCAGTCGAATCATGGCCCGCTCCTACATCAGCTTCGGAGGTGAGAAGTTTCCTCGAACTTGCGAGTTACTATCGACGGTTCGTAGAAGATTTCTCTCGAATAGCGGGGGCCTATGACTCGATTAACTTACAAGGATCAGGATTTTGTATGGACAGACAAGTGCCAAGCCACATTTGATGAGTTAAAGAAGCGATTAACCACAGCACCGATCTTGACACTACCATCGGGCCTGCGAGGATTTGTGATCTACAGCGACGCATCCGTGAAGGGATTAAGATGCGTATTGATGCAGCACGGCCGTGTAGTAGCATATGCATCGCGACTGTTGAGGGTGCACGAGAAGAATTATCCGACCCATGATCTAGAGCTCGCAGCGGTTATCTTTGCTTTAAAGATCTGGAGACACTACTTGTACGGCGAGAAGGTTGATATCTACACTGATCATAAGAGCCTCAAGTACGTGTTCACACAAAAAGAGTTGAATATGCGATAGCAACGTTGGTTGGAGTTGATGAAGGATTACGAGATCGAGCTTCATTATCATCCAGGCAAGGCTAATGTCGTGGCAGACGCATTAAGCCGCAAGCCCATGGCGCACTTTTGACTACGCAGAAGGAGTTGATTAGAGACTCGGAGTAGCTTGGTATTGAGGTAGTATTGCCTGGTGTCATGACCCGCACCCACTGTGAGGATACGAGAACGTAACAACGCCCAGCCTACGCCGTAGTGTCAACGGTAGAACGCTGTCCTAGGTCAACAATCAACTAGCAATATATCTCTAAACAGTTTATACTCCCCGAATGGGGGTGAATAGCAGTAATAACTCAATCACAACTAAGGAAGAGATAGCACGATATGAAATAGATCTCAAGGAAATAAATAGATGAAAAGTAGTCTAAGATAATCCCAGCAATATCCAGAAGTACATGGTCTCATATACAGAATGAAAGAATATACAACTCTGAACTCCAAATAAAGTCTAGCTAAACATGTCTCAAGACTGCATAAAAGATAGATAAGCCTAACTAATCTAATCTAGGCAATCGGGGTGATATCCTCAGCTAGAGCTGGGTCTTCCTGAGGATCCAGCTCGCAGGTGTCATCTAAGGCTGCCCCATAGTAAGTATCCAGGCAAGCCTCCTCCTCGTCCTCTGTAATATTTTCAACAGGTCCAGCCAGGACAGGAGCGAGCACAGTACATCTCAACAATTCATAGCAGGTTAGAAAATATAAACATGCAGTAGAGTAAGATACAAGAAACTGAAAGGAAATACATGATGAAAAGGAGAGAACTGTATGTAAATAGCTACTGTATATAGAGAACTAATAGTGGCTAGTGAAGAAGAGTACAAGATAGCATATGTGAATAGGACAGATTTGCACATGATCTACACTAAAGAGTTTGTACATGATCTACACTATAATGGAATTGTTCACATGACTACTAGCACTCCCCCGTTTTCTCCAATCAATACACAAGGATCTAAACAGGTTATGTTATTGTACATGATATCACATGGGGCCCATAAAGGGTGCACATGATAGTATACATGAGGGCTCCGTGAACATGAGAGTACAAGATTCACAGGAGTGTACATATATAATGAAAGCACATGAGTACATGATGAAAGTGAAACGCACATGACACAATGTACCCGATGCTCCCGAGGGGGATAACATCGCATGAAGAGATCTATATAGTACTAATCCGTGATAATGTTGTGACAGCATCAAGTAAGGTAATCTAAAGCAGAAATATAATTCTAAGCAGGATATGAAATGATCAGAGAATGTACTCGCCTGTTTCTGAGTGTCCAATATGAAAGGTACTGTCCGAGGAGTGGTGTCTAGCTCCTAATCAGAACAGCACAAGTCACAACAAGTCCAGAATAGTGTAATGAAGTCCTACTATGCATTCTACATGATTCTAGGTCAATCTAGGCCAAAGTCAACTCTTGGTCAACTCTGGTCAACCCTAGAAGTCAAACTAGGTCTACCAAGTCTAAATTAGGCCAACTAGTCTACCTTAGCCTAATCAAGTCTAGCTTAGTACTCCTACACAATTACTAGGTCAATCTAACATCACACTTACACATTTAGCACCAAAATCTATGTACCCTATACATACATTACCTATATGATATCCATACACAAATAGATATTCCTATATTCATATAGATACTAAATACCTACCTTTACATTACACACACATACATATATAGATATATAATATATATATACATGTGCATATAGAGAGGGAAAGCATGTGTGTGTGTGTGGGTTGCAACATGTGACAGGAATATGCATAGTGTGTGTATAAAAACTGTGAGGGAAATGTGTGGAAGACAGTGTGTGAGAGTGAAGCTTTGTGTGTGTGGCTGTGTGAAACAGTGAGTGTGTGAGGGATGTGTGTGATATGAAGGAAATTTGTGTGTGACAAAACTAGAGTGTGTATTAGGACTAAGTGTCATAAAACAATGTGTGTGAGGAGTTGACATGGTTTGGTTAACATGATACAAAAACCCCCAAATCAAACACGCAAAACTGGGAAAAGGTGGACTGTCAAGTTCTAATGCCAAGGTAAAACCCAAACTTCAGTCTTCACTCCTAACATGCTAGGTTCATAACACATTAGGAGTCACCCATAGCTTCAATTAAGCTCCAGGAAAAACAGTGTGTTCCTTCTACATCAAACTAACCCATTCTCAGGTTTAGTCTCTCTACCAATTCTCAGTTCTTATAAACTATCAACCATTTCAGATTATACAATACAGGAACACAATTGAAGTCAAAATGTGGACAGTTATGAGGGAGATTTCCTGGGTTAATAGATTCAACACTATAAATCAACTCAGTTCAATAAGGAAAGGAATCAATTCAAAGTGATGTCTAAAAGTTACACAACCAAGATCATGCAAGTTTCATTAAACTTAAGAGAGCAGTTCACATATTCCAGTTTGCAATGAATCCCAGGTTTCATAACTGGGAACACAATCCCAGTTTACCTTTCGAAGTGAAACCACATACTAGTATCCCCTTCCCCAAACCAAAGCCTATACTTGAATTTAAAGATTTTGATAACATGTATTATAACTTATAGGGATCATAATAGTTGAAGAATCATGACAACAGTGAATAACATATTCTCAGGTTGCAAGGAATGTAAAAAATTCAGTTCCTAAGAGTTGATCCAACTTGAACACTAAATCCCATTCTACACATTCCAAAGCCTAACTTGAAGGCCATACACCTAGTTAACATGATATGTAACATGTAGGAACAAAAATCAGTAAAGAAGCTTAAACAAATGGGGAATTAAATGGGTTTGAAGAAACTGGAATTGTATGTATCAGTGATGTATCAGAAATTCTACAGTTCAAACCAATTCGAGCTAAAACTCCACATTAAACCCAAACAAATATGTAACCCTATAATAACAGAGATTAAACATGATATTTAGAATCTAATTAATCATTAAAACATCATTTAAAAACATTTAAAAATGATTAAACATCAGAATACAATTTCAGAACACACACGCACACAGTGTGTCCCCGTGCACACGGAAATACGTGTCCGACACGACACGAGGACTCGTGAAACTTTGCGAGCCTCGTGTCAGATAGTGCCCCATGCTTCATGTCCATTTCCACGTGTCGAGGTGGCGTATCCTGCGCGCAGTAGCCCCCGAGTAGCAGGAGAGCTACAGTGCCGCGCGCACGCACCCGCACCCGCGTGTTCCCGTGTCCCCCACGACTCGACACGACACAGAAATCATCAAATGACACTGGAATCCCCTAAGCAACCCTAAGGACTAATTTCTTATTCAAAAGAATTCAAAAACTCGAACGAAATGTCCTTTGAGACATTTCGTCGAACACCTCTATCACCCGACTGATACGTGTCCGATATGGACACGAAATGGGTCCAAAACCTATGGTTAGCCTATCCTACTGTTAGGTTAGGGCTAGGGCATTCCTAAAATGATTTTTAACAGAATTTAGGAGCAAAGGAAGGGATTATACCTATATGTGAACAAGCTCTCAAAAAGCCCCAATGAAATGATTCCTCAAACCACCAAAAGTTCTCCAAATTGATTCCTCCCTGTGAAAACTTAATACCAACAGCAAGAACAATGGATTTAGGTCCTATTGCAATTTGTTTGAGGGAAAAAGGATTTAAAATGAATTTAATATGAATTTTGGAAGATGGAACTCACCTCTTTCTAAAAACTTGGATAAACCCTAAGAGAGAGGCTAGCCCTAATTTCTAGTTGAGGTTTTATAGGGGGGAATCCCTAGGTTAACCCATAGTAGCCAGCCATGATGGTCTAGGTTAGGGTTTTAACTAGGTTAGCTAGTCCTATTAGGTTAAGTCACAAAATGACTTGGGAAATCACAAGTCATTTTTCAAACCATTTAATTCCTAATTCCTTAAGTCAATTTCTAATGAATCAAAACCCACTAACTTAAGTCATCCTAGGTTAGACTAGAGTCACTTAACCTAACCAAGTCCAACTAACTAGGGTTAGTTCCTATGTTGGTCTACAAGGGTCAACACTAGTCAAAAAAAAATAACCTAGTCCGAACAATTCCAAAATAATTCCTAAAAATTCCCATAAATTCTAATAAATTCTAATAAATTTAAATTACCCCAAAAATGACAAAAATACCCTCACACTAGAAATGTGGTAGTGACAAATCTACCCTCCTTAAAAGAATTTTGTCCTCGAAATTAAAAGGCGAAATACAACTGATAAGAAGGATAGAAAGCATACCTCACGGTCTAAAAAGATAAGGGTAGCGCTCGCGCATCTCATCCTCTCGCTCCCAGGTAGACTCTCCTGGAGAATGATGCCTCCATGCGACGCGCACCAAGGGTATCACCTGGTTCCTCAGAACCTTCTTCCGTCGATCCAGAATCTCCACTGGCTGCTCTGGATAGCTGAGAGAACGCCCAACCTCTATCTCTGAATGATCGAGCACATGGCTAGGGTCAGCCATGTACCTTCTCAACTGTGATACATGGAATACGTTATGGACCCCCACAAGTACAGGCGGCAAGTCTAGCATGTAAGCTACGTCATCGACTCTCCCGCTGATAACGAAAGGGCCGATGAAGCGTGGGCTAAGCTTTTCGCCTCCACCAAAACGTATCGTACCATGAGTCGGAGATATCCTTAAGAAAACCTGGTCTCCGACCTAATCACAAGCAAGGTCTCAATTAATATAATAACAAACATGATCAAATCACAAACAGCAACCTAAAACTAATCCTACTCTAATCTGTACCTCAAACTCCAGGGCCTCCGGTGGCTATCGGCCCAGTGCCGATGTCTATCCTGCACCACGCGAAGTCTGTCCCTGATGAGCTTCACCTTCTCGGCTGCATCAACAACCATCTCTGGCCCTAGTAAAGCTCGCTCACCAACATCATCCCAAGATAAGGGTGTACGGCACCTACGCCCGTACAGAGCCTCGAAAGGTGACATCTCAATGCTGGCCTGGAAACAATTATTGTAAGCAAACTCCACCAAATGAAGATGATCCTTCCAGGAACCTCCAAAGTCCAGGACGTACGTCCGCAACATATCCTTAAGGGTCTGAATAGTCCACTCTGACTGTCCGTCCGTCTAGGGGTGGTATGCAGTACTAAACTTGAGCTGAGTGCCCAAGCTGGTCTACAGACTCCTCCAGAAATGGGAAGTAAAACGGCTATCCCGATCTGAGACGATGCTGACCGGAACTCCGTGGATCCTGACTATCTGTCGCATATACAACTCCGCCTGTCTCTCTGTAGACGTACCCACCTTGAATGGCAAGAAGTGGGCCGATTTGGTCAACCTGTCAACGATGACCCAAATCGCGTCTTTCCCTCCTGGAGTACGCGACAATCCTGAAATGAAGTCCATAGTGATATGCTCACATTTCCACTCGGGAATGGACAGCGGCTACAATAATCCACCGGGCTTCTGTCTCTCTGCCTTGACCTGCTGACAGACCAAACACCTAGCCATGAAGCGAGCCACCTCCCACTTCATTCCTGACCACCATACATGCTCCCGCAGATCTCGGTACATCTTGTTGGCACCCGGGTGTATAGAGTACTGAGATCTGTGGACCTCCTGTATAACCTGCTCTATGAGATCTCTGCTGGACACACATAATCTGGAACCGTGCCTCAAGGCACCATCCTCTGCAAGAGAAAACTCATCCTCCAGCAACCCTGCTCGAATCTGCTCCTGGAGACACCGCAGAGCAATATCCTCCAACTATGCCGACTTGATCCTCTCCACCAAGTCTGACTGAATCTGCATCCCCCATAGCTGCATCTGCACTCCGGACACGATCACCTCAATCCCAAGGCTCTCCAATTCGGCAAGCAAATATCGATCCATGGTCAAACACATGGCTGTCGGATACCTACTCAAGGCATCGGCAACCACGTTGGCCTTTCCTGGGTGATACTGGAGTAGAATATCAAAATCCTTCATCAACTCCAGCCATCTGCGCTGTCTCATATTCAACTCCTTCTGAGTGAACACATACTTTAAGCTCTTGTGATCTGTGAAGATCTCCACCCTCTCACCATACAGATAATGCTTCCACAGCTTCAGAGCAAAAATCACCGCTGCCAGCTCCAGGTCGTGGGTAGGGTAGTTCTTCTCATGGGGACGTAACTGCCTGGAAGCATAGGAAATCACCTTCCCGTGCTGCTGCAACACACAACCCAGCCCCTTCCCTGAAGCATCACTATAAATAGTGAATCCACCTGATCCTGAAGGCAACGTCAGAATCGGAGCTGTCGTCAGCCGCTTCTTTAACTCATCAAAAGCTGCCTGACACTCCTCTGACCATACATACTCAGCATCCTTTCGGGTCAACCGTGTCAGCGGCTCTGCAACCCGGGAGAAATCTTGTATGAATCTCCGATAGTATCCTGCCAGCCCCAGGAAACTCCTGATCTTTGTAACTGAAGTCGGCGCTGCCCATGCCTCAACTGCTACAATCTTCTTGGGGTCAACTGAGATACCATCTCCAGTCACCACATGCCCCAAGAAGTCCACCCGATCCAAGAAAAACTCATATTTGGAGAGCTTTCCGTAAAGCTGCTCCTTCTTGAGAATCTCCAGCACTATCCTCAAATGCTCCTCGTGTTCCTCCTCAGTCTTAGAATATATTAAGATATCGTTAATAAACACCACCACAAACTGATTCAGATACTGGTGGAACACCTTGTTCATAAGGTTCATAAACACTGCTGGTGCATTGGTTAGCCCAAACGTCATAACCAAAAACTTGAACTGCCCGTACCCGCGTCCTGAAAGTGGTCTTGGGAATATCCTGCCCCTTCACCTTCACCTGGTGATATCCCGACCTCAGATCAATCTTAGAAAATACCCTAGCTCCACTCAAATGGTCAAATAGATCGTCGATCCACGGCAGTGGGTATTTGTTCTTGATCGTGAGGTTGTTGAGTGTCCTATAGTCAATACACATGCGTACTGACCCATCCTTCTTCGACACAAACAACACTGGTGCTCCCCATGGCGACGAACTCGAGCGGATGAAGCCCTTGTCCTGTAGCTCATCCACCTGCTTCTTCATCTCCACCAGCTCGATGTTGTTCACCTGATAGACATGCTGAGAGATGGGTTCCGCTCCTGGAACCAAGTCTATCGAGAACTCTATGTCTCTGTCTGGTGGCAGTTCCGGCAACTCCTCTGAGAAAACATCCATATAATCTGCTATAAAGGGGTGTGGAATCGTCTGCTCCTCGACCGAGACTCCACAGAAGACTCCGCTGCTCTGCTCTGCCTGACGTCTGGAGTACTCGAACTCTGGCTCCCCCGGTGCTCTGAAGAGAACTCTACCCCCTGCAATCAATGCTGGCGTGGTGCCTGCTCAACCAATCCATGCCTAGTACTATATCATAGTTCGGCAATGGCATTACAAGCAGGCTCACCTCCAACTCACGGCCTCCCAAAACTACTCTCCGACCCTTACAAATATCACTCAAGAGGATAATACCATCCCCGGTCGTGATCTTGTAAGTCCTAGGCAACGATTCAGCTACGATATCGTGTCTAATTGCAAAAGATACTGATATGAAGCTATACGAAGTACCGAAATCGAATAATGCAAATGCTAGACTGGAGTCGAGGAGAATCGAACCTGCAATCAGCTCCCCGATGACCTCCGCATCCTCTGCTGCCATGGCGAATCCTCGCCCCTGCTGGCCTCCCCTGGCCTGCTGCTGGTGCTGGGCAAACCTCTGCTGCTGCGTCTGCAAGGCTGGTCCCCTCTGCTGGCCTGCTGGAGCCCTGGCTCCTCCTTCCGGGCCTGCTCGTCCTCCAAACCTAGGACAATCCCTCATCTGATGATCTGCTGCTCCGCAAAGAAGGTACTTCTCGAGCCTCTTTCTGCACTCGTTGAAGACATGCCCAGGCTTCTTGCAGAAGGTGCAACTGACTGTCTGGTTCCTGGGTGCCTGATGCTAAAACTGCTGCTGGTGCACTGGCCTCTGCTGAATCGGCTATGGCTGGAACTGCCTCTGCTGCTGATGCTGAAAGTGGGGCCTCTTGGCCTGGCCTCCACTGCTGCTACTGCCTCCAACTGGGTCTCGCCCCCTCTTGAGCCTAAGCTCAAGGTCATCCCCGGCCAACATGGCTCCCGTCAAGATCTCCTCAAATGTAGCATCTCTGCTGCGCTTGGTCAGGGACTTGACCTCCTTGACCAGACCCTTCCGGAACCTCTGGGCCTTCGCCGTCTCGCTGAAACCCTCTACAACCTGCCGAGACGGCCAAACTCTCCAGCATACTCCTCTACTGAGAGGCTCCCCTGGACCAAGCTGTCAAACTGCGACTCTAAGGCTCTGACTGCTGAATCTGGGAAGAACTTCTTCTTGAAGAAGCCCCTGAACTGCTCCCAAGTCTGCCCTGGTACCCCCACCCTGGGGTCTGACTGATACCAGGTGCGAGCAAGATCTCGCATCCGGCTAGCTGCGGCCTCGATCTGAAGGTCTGCTGGAATCCTGGCCAAGCGGAAGATCTCCTCTATATGCTCGATCCACTCATCGGCATATAGGATCCCCTCTGTCCCCAGAAAGTCTCTGGGGCTCATCTTCTGAAACTGCTCGATCCCTGGTGTCCTCGGCTGCTGCACCACTGGTCGAGCTGCGGCTGTCGTGACGGCCAACTCCATGTCTCTGTCCTGTCGAGCCTGCTGTCTGTCCATGAACTGCTGGAAATACACGAATATCTGAGCTGCGTCCACGTATCCTGGAGGCGGCTGCTGGAAGGGATCCTCTGGAATGACCGGGTCCTGCCTCCGAGTCGGTGGATGCATACCCCCTGCTGCGGCTGCCGAGGTCTCCATACGAGCTGAGGTGGCAGGAGCTGTAGTCCCCTGGCCTCGCCGTACTGGCTGAGAGGTCGCAGTCCCCTCTATAGCATCCTCATGAATGGCATGCTGCGATCTAGTCTCTACCATCCTGAAGATAGACAAATAAGAGTATCAATTTCTGAGAAAGAAGCAAAATAACAAAGGCGGACAATTATAATTCAAAGGATCAGCTGACAAAGGATTTAGATGGCAATAAAAGAAATTTTTTCTAAAGTGATTGAGTACCTTAAAATTAATGTCCTATATCCTACTGCAGGCTGTAGTGATACTCTAATTCGAATACCACTACACTTCTAGTCTAGACTTGCATGGGCCACCACTAAAAATGTGTCACGACCCGCACCCACTGTGAGGGTACGAGAACGTAACAACGCCCAGCCTACGCCGCAGTGTCGACGGTAGAACGCTATCCTAGGTCAACAATCAACTAGCAATATATCTCTAAACAGTTTATACTCCCCGAATGGGGGTGACATAGCAGTAATAACTCAATCACAACTAAGGAAGAGATAGCACGATATGAAATAGATCTCAAGAAATAAATAGATGAAAAGTAGTCAAAGATAATCCCAGCAATATCCAGAAGTACATGGTCTCAGATACAGAATGAAAGAATATACAACTCTGAACTCCAAATAAAGTCTAGCTAAACATGTCTCAAGACTGCAAAAAAGATAGATAAGCCTAACTAATCTAATCTAGGCAATCGGGGTAATATCCTCAGCTAGAGCAGGGTCCTCCTGAGGGTCCAGCTCGCAGGTGTCATCTAAGGCTGCCCCATAGTAAGTATCCAGGCAAGCCTCCTCCTCGTCCTCTGTAATATTTTCAACAGGTCCAGTCAGGACAGGAGCGAGCACAGTACATCTCAACAATTCATAGCAGGTTAGAAAATATAAACATGCAGTAGAGTAAGATACAAGAAACTGAAAGGAAATACATGATGAAAAGGAGAGAACTGTATGTAAATAGCTACTGTATATAGAGAACTAATAGTGGCTAGTGAAGCAGAGTACAAGATAGCACATGTAAACAGGACAGATTTGCACATAATCTACACTAAAGAGTTTGTACATGATCTACACTACAATAGAATTGTTTACATGACTACTAGCACTTCCCCGTTTTCCCCAATCAATACACAAGGATCTAAACAGGTTATGTTATTGTACATGATATCACATGGGGCCCATAAAGGGTGCACATGATAGTATACATGAGGGCTCCGTAAACATGAGAGTACAAGATTCACAGGAGTGTACATGTATAATGAAAGCACAGGAGTACATGATGAAAGTGAAACACACATGACACAATGTACCCGATGCTCCCGAGGGGGATAACATCGCATGAAGAGATCCATATAGTACTAATCCGTGATAATGTTGTGACAGCATCAAGTAAGGTAATCTAAAGCAGGAATATAATTCTAAGCAGGATATGAAATGATCAGAGAATGTACTCGCCTGTATCTGAGTGTCCAATATGAAAGGTACTGTCCGAGGAGTGGTGTCTGGCTCCTAATCAGAACAGCACAAGTCACAACAAGTCCAGAATAGTGTAATGAAGTCCTACTATGCATTCTACATGATTCTTGGTCAATCTAGGCCAAAGTCAACTTTTGGTCAACTTTGGTCAACCCTAGAAGTCAAACTAGGTCTACCAAGTCTAAATTAGGTCAACTAGTCTACCTTAGCCTAATCAAGTCTAGCTTAGTACTCCTACACAATTACTAGGTCAATCTAACATCACACTTACACATTTAGCACCAAAATCTATGTACCCTATACATACATTACCTATATGATATCCATACACAAATAGATATTCCTATATTCATATAGATACTAAATACCTACCTTTACATTACACACACATACATATATAGATATATAATATATATATATATACATGTGCATATAGAGAGGGAAAGCATGTGTGTGTGTGTGGGTTGCAACATGTGACAGGAATATGCATAGAGTGTGTGTGAAAACTGTGAGGGAAATGTGTGGAAGACAGTGTGTGAGAGTGAAGCTTTGTGTGTGTGGCTGTGTGAAACAGTGAGTGTGTGAGGGATGTGTGTGATATGAGGGAAATTTGTGTGTCACAAAACTAGAGTGTGTATTAGGACTAAGTGTCATAAAACAATATGTGTGAGGAGTTGACATGGTTTGGTTAACAGGATGCAAAAAACCCCCAAATCAAACACAAATGCAAAACTGGGAAAAGGTGGACTGTCAAGTTCTAATGCCAAGGGAAAACCCAAACTTCTGTCTTCACTCCTAATATGCCAGGTTCATAACACATTAGGAGTCACCCATAGCTTCAATTAAGCTCCAGAAAAAATAGCGTGTTCCTTCTACATCAAACTAACCCATTCCCAGGTTTAGTCTCTCTACCAATTCTCAGTTCTTATAAACTATCAACCATTTCAGATTATACAATACAGGAACACAATTGAAGTCAAAATATGGACAGTTATGAGGGGGATTTCCTGGGTTAACAGATTCAACACTATAAATCAACTCAGTTCAATAAGGAAAGGAATCAATTCAAAGTGGTGTCTAAAAGTTACACAACCAAGATCATGCAAGTTTCATAAAACTTAAGAGAGCAGTTCACATATTCCAGTTTGCAATGAATCCCAGGTTTCATAACTGGGAACACAATCCCAGTTTACCTTTCGAAGTGAAACCACATACTAGTATCCCCTTCCCCAAACCAAAGCCTATACTTGAATTTAAAGATTTTGATAACATGTATTATAACTTGTAGGGATCATAATAGTTGAAGAATCATGACAACAGTGAATAACATATTCTCAGGTAGCAAGGAATGTAAAAAATTCAGTTCCTAAGAGTTGATCCAACTTGAACACTAAATCCCATTCTACACATTCTAAAGCCTAACTTGAAGGCCATACACCTAGTTAACATGATATGTAACATGTAGGGACAAAAATTAGAAAACAAGCTTAAACAAATGGGGAATTAAATGGGTTTGAAGAAACTGGAATTGTATGTATCAGTGATGTATCAGAAATTCTACAGTTCAAACCAATTCGAGCCAAAACTCCATATTAAACCCAAACAAATATGTAACCCTATAATAACAGAGATTAAACATGATATTTAGAATCTAATTAATCATTAAAACATCATTTAAAACATTTAAAAATGATTAAACATCAGAATATAATTTCAGAACACACACGCACACAGTGTGTCCCCGTGCACACGGAAATACGTGTCCGACACGACACGAGGACTCGTAAAACTTTGCGAGCCTCATGTCAGACAGTGCCCCATGCTTCATGTCTATTTCCACGTGTCGAGGTGGCACATCCTGTGCGCAATAGCCCCCGAGTAGCTGGGAAGCTACAGTGCCGCGCGCACGCACCCACACCCGCGTGTTCTCGTGTCCCCCAGACTCGACACGACACAGAAATCATCAAATGACATTGGAATCCCCTAAGAAACCCTAAGGACTAATTTCCTATTCAAAAGAATTCAAAAACTCGAACGAAATGTCCTTTGAGACATTTCGTCGAATACCTCTATCACCCGACTGATACGTGTCCGATATGGACACGAAATGGGTCCAAAACCTAGGGTTAGCCTATCCTACTATTAGGTTAGGGCTAGGGCATTCCTAAAATGATTTTTAACAGAATTTAGGAGTAAAGGAAGGGATTATACCTATATGTGAACAAGCTCTCAAAAAGCCCCAATGAAATGATTCCTCAAACCACCAAAAGTTCTCCAAATTGATTCCTTCCTGTGAAAACTTAATACCAACAGCAAGAACAATGGATTTAGGTCCTATTGCAATTTGTTTGAGGGAAAAAGGATTTAAAATGAATTTAATATGAATTTTGGAAGATGGAACTCACCTCTTTCTAAAAACTTGGATAAACCCTAAGAGAGAGGCTAGCCCTAATTTCTAGGAGAGGTTTTATAGGGAGGAATCCCTAGGTTAACCCATAATAGCCGGCCATGATGGGCTAGGTTAGGGTTTTAACTAGGTTAGCTAGTCCTATTAGGTTAAGTCACAAAATGACTTGTGAAATCACAAGCCATTTCTCAAACCATTTAATTCCTAATTCCTTAAGTCAATTTCTAATGAATCAAAATCCACTAACTTAAGTCATGCTAGGTTAGACTAGAGTCACTTGACCTAACCAAGTCCAACTAACTAGGGTTAGTTCCTATGTTGGTCTACAAGGGTCAACACTAGTCAAAAAAAATAACCTAGTCCAAACAATTCCAAAATAATTCCTAAAAATTCCCATAAATTCTAATAAATTTAAATTACCCCAAAAATGACAAAAATACCCTCATACTAGAAATGTGGTAGTGACACCTAGAGCAGACGGCGTATTAGCCAACCTCCAAGTGCAATCATCATTGGTAGAGCGCATCAAGGCAGCATTGCCCAATGATGGTAGATTTCGACGGCTCAAAGAGAGGACTGAAGTAGGAGAGCAGACAGGATTGAGGATCCACCTCGATGGGACATTGCGATGTGGTGATCGCATTTATGTTCCCAATAAAGAGCTATGGCAGGAGCTGATGATAGAGGCTCACAGTTTGACTTACTCTATTCATCCCGGAGGAACCAAGATGTATCGTGACTTACGATAGTATTATTGGTGGCACGGAATAAAGCGAGAAATAGCTCGTTTTGTTGCCCAGTGCTTGGTATGTCAACACGTGAAGGCGGAGCACCAGAGGACGTCCGAATTATTGCAGTTGCTACCCATTCCCGAGTGGAAGTGGGAGCACATTACTATGGATTTTGTCACGGGTTTTCCTCGGAGTCCTAGGGGACGTGACGCAGTATGGGTGATTGTGGATAGACTTACCAAGTCAGCCCATTCCTTACCTTTTAGAGTGGGCCAGTCGACAGATGTATTGGCAGATATGTATATGGAGAAGATTATGAGATTACACGGGATGCCTGATAGTATTATGTCGGACCGTGACTCGAGATTTACCTCACATTTTTGGAGGAGTATACAAGAGAGTTTTGGCACCTGATTGAAGTTTAGCACGGCATACCATCCTCAGACAGATGGCCAGTCAGAGCGTACTATTCAGACACTAGAAGATATGTTGAGAGCGTGTATGCTTGACTTTGGTGGTTCATGGGAGGACCATCTTCATCTTGTCGAGTTTTCCTACAACAATAGCTATCAAGCGTGCATTCAGATGGCTCCGTTTGAAGCACTGTAAGGTAGGAAGTGTCGGACACCTGTTTTTTGGAGCAACATAGGAGAGCGACAGCTATTGGGTCCCGAGTTGGTCTTGAGCACAGTGGAGACAGTGAAGAAAATTCAGGGCCACCTGCGAGCAGCGCAGAATCGTCAGAAGCAGTGGGCAGATAATCGTCGTCGACCCTTGGAGTTCAAAGAGGGCGACCATGTGTTCTTGAAGATATCCCCCACTAGAGGCACGATTCAATTCGGAGGACGTGGCAAGTTGAGTCCAAGGTACATCGGGCCTTTCGATATCTTAGAACGTGTTGGAGAGGTTACCTATAGATTGGCCTTGCCATCGTCACTAGAGGGAGTGTATGACGTATTCCATGTATCTCAGCTGAGAAGGTACATGGCGGACAACAATCATGTGCTTGATCACTCTGAGATCACCGTTGGACCGAGCTTGTCGTACGAAGAGCAACCAGTAGGCATTCTTGATCGTCGAGTGAAGGTGTTGCAGAATCAATCTATACCATTGGTTCGCGTGGCATGGAAGCATCACTCGCCAGGGGAGTCTACTTGGGAGCGCGAGGACGACATTCAAAATCGTTACCCGTATTTGTTTGACAACCAAGGTATGCCTTGCCCATATTAATTCCTTAATAGTTCCTTTCTTGCAATGCATGCGACCCCCTACCCTATTTTAATTTCGATGACAAAATTTTTTTAAGTGGATAGGATGTAAACCCCCATAATTTATATTTGATTTTTTATAATTTATTAATTTATGTTAGGCATTTCATTATTTATGGATTTCTTTACTACTAGTTTATTAGTATAATTAATGTATGTGTGTATATATATATTATTATATGTGTGCATGTTCGTATTTCTATTAAATAAGGATTAAATCTAGGATTTTTTAGGAATTTATTTGTAATTTTTGAGAATTTTGCTAGCTTATATATATATATATATATATATATATATATATATATAAAAAAAAAAAAAAAAAAAAAAAAAATATACATACATACATACTTAACTTTTCGGTAAAAAAGAAAAAGAAAAGAAAAAGAAAAAAAAAGGAAAGCTGCAGCCGCCCACCCCTGCGTCAGCAAACAACCCCCCCCCCCCCCCCCCCCCCTCCCGCACGAGTGTAGTAGGAATTGTGGGAATTTGGGAAATCCGAAACCCATTAGTATTAGGTTTGGCTGCAACTTGTTATATATATAACTTTTTCCACAAACCTCAAAACCCTAAACTTCCAAAATGAAAGTTGCGGCTGATCATACCCTATTTGCCTATGAGTTTGTTTCACCAGTGACGGAGTTTTGTGCGCGACGAACGGAGCATCGGAAGTCAGCCCCTCGTTACCTACGGAGCAGTTTTCCCACTCAAGGTACCCTACTTCCCTACGACGTAACTTTTTACTCGTAGCACCAATTTTTGATCCGTAAGATTTTTTGGAAAGTAGACTTGACCCTCTTCGAGATTCTCTAAGTGGATTTCGAAACAACCCATCGACTTTCTCGATAAATCGAGACAAAGTTGAAGAAAAACCTATTTTCTGTAATACTAAAAACTGTTGTAAAATGATAACTTGTCGACCAATTTTCTTGTTGTGCATTAAAGAATTATAGAAACTAATTGAGAACAGTAAAAGACAACATAACCAAAATCGCAACATATCTTCTGGATCGTCGTTTCGATTAACGTGTAAAAAGTAAATTGATGTTGAAGTTGAGAAAAAACCTGTGTTAATTTATATAAAATTTCTAAATTTTTCTCAATACGGCGTGCACCCCGTCAAACCGGGCGACATGGTCGCCCGCTATATGCATAGAAAGGCGCGTATGGACATTGTCGACGTGTGGGAACTGACGGAACTCAGTTTCGTCGTGTGTGCGCGACAAAATCAGTCTATATCCGTCGAGATACCCCCATATTGCCAATTTGCAAAGTTTGCCCTAACATCGTGTATAGTCGTCGATTCGAAATGAAACTTATGCCAACAGGTCCGAATCGAAATTTTGGTTCTGTGTGCCAAGTTTGGTTCGATTCTGAGAAGGTCGAATCGGAACCCCTTTATGGCGGGCCCACGACCCACTCAAAAGGGCAATTTTGTACACGGCTCATTGGAATCCAAAACTAGACATACCATTGAGTTCTTCTCCTCAAACTGAATTCGTAGACATGTAGTTTGATGACTTTAGAGACCATAGACTTTGGCACGCATTTTGGTGCAAAGCAGGTCCAACGGCGAACATCATTTTGACCCAAAATTATGATTTTGCCCCTGTTCCAGAATTTGACTTTTGGACAGGCATTTCCTAGGTATAACTTTTACACCGAGTGTGTTTTTGATGTTTGTTTCAGCGTTTGGAGTTGTTTGGAGATTGTGACGTTTCTTGGCTGACATTGTGATTACCTGGACTTGCCACTTTGCACCATCAGGCAAGATACCTTGCCACCCTACTCTGTGATTATTATATTCTTATTTTCAGTTGTTATTTTCAGCATTTCTTATTTCTTGATATTTAAACTGTGCATCCAAGTCACACTTGGGTGCAAGCGACTCTATCGGTCGTTTTTTACGCTTTTATTTATTCCTCTTACATTGACTTAGTCTAGTGACCTCCCATTGATGATGAGGTATTGGTATATCTCATACAGCCTTGACACTTGCTTTACCACGTATTGTGAGTCACATGTAGGACACGTACCCGTATAGTCGGCTGGCCACCGATACGTACGGAGCGTGCGACGGATAGGAGTAATTGCCAATAGAATTACATGTTAGAAGACTTGGCGGTTACTAGAGGTTCATATCAGTCATGGAGATGATGATACTAGGCATTGGGTGGGGAGAAAAATACCTGACATATGGGCTTCTTTGCACTTCCGTGATTACCTGTGCGCTCCTCTGGAGACGCAGGCTCCAGGCGCCTTCTGACATTTCCCAGAGCGTTATGGACGTAGCCCCTTGCACATGGTGCCCTTTGACGCTTCCAGAGCCTATGGACGTAGGCCCCTGGTGCCCTTTATGGAAACTATACCAATCCCATTTACAGCCAGGGCTCATGCGTCGAAGGATTGTATCTCAACTGCATATTCACAGTAGAATAGTCAGGAGCTCGATTGCATGCATACCTTTTTCTCTTATTATTATTATCACAGTTTATATGGCATGGTATTTTCTTGTATCTTGCTACGTCCCTCTGAGGACCTGGTTATCTCTCCAGGGTTAGACAATTTTTCACAAGAGTACGGAGCGGCGTTGGAGCTATCCTACATTGATGACAAGGCAAGTCCCTACTGATTTCTAGTCTATTCTTTATTTAAGACATTAGTGGACATTATTTTTACATCTCTTTTCTTTCTATTTTGAGGAGGTTGGTCTCCGATCTTGTGAGACTATTTTTCATAGCTGTTTAGAGTGAGCATATTCACCCGGCTATCTTTTGATACTCTTATTTATTTATTTGGACTCTATTATCTTCTGCGTTGAGCTCTGATAAGATTGGATTATGTTATTCTGGCCTGTGATTATTTCATTTACAGCTTATGTGCATTCCATATATTGCAGTATTCTTCATATATGTGCAGCTGGCATGTTTACGTACTCGATCCTACGTATTTTGGGACTGGGGCGTTACAGCTGTAAATAATAATAATCACAGGCCAGAGTATAAGTAAACTACATCTCATCCACAGATCAACACAGAAAATATAAGAAGTCTAGAATAAATAAATAAGTCAAGAGATAACCGGGTGGACATATCCACTCCAAACAGCTATGAAAAATAGTCTCAATGATCGAAGTCCAACCTCCGCAAAATAGAAAGAAAAAAATAAAGTGGTCTACTACATAGTCTCAATAAATCTCAAAACAAGGATAGAGCTAAATGTCAGAAGGGAATGCCTCGTCGTCCACAAAAGATGGATCCAATGCCACACCATACTCCTATAGGAAATCGTCTAATCCTGGAGAGATAACTAGGTCCTCTGAGGGACGTAGCAAGATACAAAAAAATACCATGTCGTATAAACTGTGATACATAATAGAAATAAAGTGATGTATGCAATAGAATTTCTAACCGTTCTACTGTGAACATGCAGTTGAGATACAATCCTTCAACGCATAAGCCCTGGCTGATAGTAGGATCCGGTATAGTCCCCACTTGGCCACCAGTGACCAAGCGCATAACGTTCAAGAACGTCAGTGGCCAACCTACGTAGATAATCATACCCGTATCTCCAGCGGAGCTTCCGGGTTACAAGAAAAAGTGTAGTAGAAGCCCATATGTCAGGTATTGTTCTCCCCACCCAATGCCTAGTATCTTCATCTCCATGACTAATATGAACCTCTAGTAACTGCCAAGTCTACAAGCATGCAATTCATTGGCAGTTACCCCTATCCGTCGCACGCCTCAAACGTATCGGTGGCCAGCCGATTACGTGAGTACGTATCCTATATGTGACTCACAACATGTGATAAAGCATGTGTTAAGGCCGTATGAGATATACCAATACCTCATCATCAATGGGTGGTCACTAGGCTAAGTCAATGCAAGAAAAAAAACAAAAGTAAGTAAAACGAGCGATACAGTCGCTTGCACCCAAGTGTGACTTGGACGCACAATGATATAATACTAGCAACAGATAAATAATGCTGAATATAAATAACTAAAAATAAGTAACAATAAATCACAGAGTATGGCGGCAAGGTATCTTGCCTGGTGGTACGGGAATGATAAATCCAACAGTCAAGTACGTCAGCAATGAAACTCAAAATCCATAAACGGCTCCGGATGCTAAAACAACATCAAGAACGTTCTCGGTGTAACAGGTATATCTAAGAAACGCCTGTCCAAACGTCCAATTCTGGACACAGAGGCAAAATCGTAATTTCGGGTCAAAACGATTTCTACCATTGGACTCATTTTGCACCGAAATACATGTCAGTATCTATGGTCTCTAAAGTCGTCAAACTATATGTCTATAGGTTTGGTTTGAGGAGACGAACCCAACCGTATGTCCAAAGTTGGATTCTGGCGGGCCGTGCACAATTTCGTCCGTTGGATCGGATCGTAGGCCCGCCAAATAAGCGCTCTGGTAGACCTTCTCAGACTCGGACCAAACTTGGCACACAGGACCAGAATTTTGATACGGTCCTGTTGGCACAAGTTTCGTCTTGAACCGGCGACTGTCACAAAATTATGGCCTAGTTTGCAAACGTCGATACGAGGTATCTTGACGGATACGCACTGATTTTGTCGCGCACACGCAACGAAAAATCGAGTTCCGTCAGTTCCCATACGTCGACAACATCCATACGTGCATTTTGATGCTTATGGATTATGACCAAGTCGTCCGGTTTTTGGGGTGCACTCCGTATCGGGAAAAGCTTTTTGAATTTTAATGTTTTTAACCCAGTTTTTCTTGAATTTTAGACAACGAATAGCTTCCTGTACACTAACTGAAAAGTAAATCTAACAAGTGTTTTTTAATCTTGTATATGTTGGCTTCTACTATTACAAATTAGTTTTTCAAAACCCTAATGTATGATTCAGAATTTGGCTTCTAAACTGAGGGTTGAGACTGGTTTTTTGGTCTCTATATGAACTAATTTTTGGTCGACTTTGCTTCGAACTTTTGAGCAATCTACTGGGTTTTACGAGATTCTATTTGAAGGAGTTGATGTGGTTTATATAGGCTTCATATAGGAATTGGTCGAACTGAAAATGATCGATGTGAAGGAATACGAAGACGAGAAGGAGGGTACCTCACGGTCGATAAAAACAAAGTTATACTATGTGGACAGTCGAATCTGGCTTCCTCCCAGTGGGTGCGACGGCCGGAGACGTCGTACATGCAGTCGGGACGGTGACTGGAGACGCAAAGGGATGCTTTGAACGATGGGGATTTCGAAACGAGAAGTTTTCTGTAGGTTTTGGAGTTTTACCGATCGACGGTCTTATTGGTTAAAACCTAATATTAAATCCAAACTTAAATCGGATTTAGATTCTGTACTCTAAGATACGGGATCAACTCAAAATGATTGGAATAGGATTTGGATAGGATTAGGATCAATTCAAAAGGATTGAAATAGGATTTGGTTTCTTTTTGAACATAGGGGGTCGAGATAAATTTGGTTTTTTAGCTCACGATATTTGGAAATCTCGTGAGTTAAGGGTTTTCTTTTTCTTTTTTTCTCTTTTTTTTTAAACTGACTGTATACACAGTTATGTATATACAAATATTATTATTATTTTTTGTATACCTATATATATACATATATACACATATTACACTTAATATGATATACACAAATTATATATAATTCATTATATATACACATATACATCACTTCTACAAATACACTTATGTATACCTATATATATATATATATATATATATATATATATTATATATATATATAATATATATATATATATTACATGCCAATGGCCTGTAGCCTACCGGTTAGGGCCTTTGGCACCCGGGGCATTGGACGGAGTTCGAGCCCCCACGGGGGCGGCTTGGTGGTTCGCCCACGGCCCCCGGGCCAGGCGGTGGCTGGGTGTCTTCGACACGGCCGCTTGTTTTTAGAAAAAAAAAAAAAAATTATATAATATATATATTATATATATATATAATATATTATATATATATATAATATATTATTTATTAAAAATATATATATATATATATTATACATATATAAATACATAATATAAAATCAGTATATATATAATTCATAATATATAATTCATATAACTCTTATATATACATAATATACTTTCATATATATATATATAATATATATATATATATATATAATATATATATATATATATATATATATATATATATTATATAGATATAATATAATATATATATATTCTTTTTTTTTAAATAGAGCTTTTATTAATGTATCAGGCACAAAATGCCGAAGCCTATACAAGTAAAGCGCTAAGCACAGAAAAGCCAAAGAACCTAAGTATTAGCTCGGAAGACGAAGCTAAAGCAAAGCCTGCCAAAAGTGCTCCGAAGAGTGAGAGCATCGGGTCCTTGTTTTGAGAATTTGACGAAGGACTTCGCGGGGTGAGTTGAGTTGGGGATAATTGGCGGCCTTCATACCTGAATTTATTTCAGTTTTTTCATAGGACCCAAATCCTAGCGGCAGCGGCGATCTGGTGGCTATGGGAGTCACCCCAGTTGCTCAGGAGATCATTGAAGCCCCATTAGTATGCCTCTTTCTGCAGTGTTGAGAGAGTTCATGCCAAATATGATTAGCCAGGTCTTCTGATAGAAGGATGTGTTCCGTCGTCTCTGCTTGTGAGAGTGGCAACAGTGGCAGCTGGAGGCTCGGCTGTATCCGATGGTGGAAAGGGAATCGTCGGTAAGCAGCTTCCTACACTGAGCTCTAGATAAGAAAGGGCACTTGATGGGGATGCATGATTGCCAAAATGGTGCTGTAAGTGGCACCGACACCGCCCCTCCCCACTTCCCGTCTGGCAGAGGCCATCGAGAATGATCCTTCGGCGTTGGGGGTCCAGATGAATTGGTCCGGGTGATTGATGATCCTAATGTTCGTGCCGGTGAGGTCGTTCGCCGCCTCCAGCCCGAGCCATTCTCTGATGTCCTCCCATCTCCACCGTTAGATGGGTCCAGAGGTCCCGGATCTTGCATGACGGTGGGGCATTTGGAGACAGATAATAGATCCTATTCCCAATCCACCGTTCAATGCCAGGCCTTGAATCATCGCTACCGAGTCGCAAACGAATCAGCGGTTCTGTACACTGCCGGCCATGAAGAATGCGGTGCCAAGATGCGAAAGAGCGACTGTTGGCAATGCTGTAGCAGGTTGTGAGTGTCGGAAGTATCTGGCTTTCATGAACCTCGTCCAGAAAGATTGGTGCATTCTGAGTCTCCACCACAATTTCATAGAGCAGGCGTCCATGATGTGCGATAATCTGAAGAAGCCGAGACCTCCCTCGCACGTGCGTTTGGCCATGGAGTCTCAGCTGGCCCAGTGGTGCTTATCCTTGCCTGTCTGGTGACCCCAGAAAAAGCTGGCGAATAGAGCCTCCAAGGAGGAGGACCTTCTGAGGAGGGGAGCAGACTGCCAAGGTGTATATTGGAATAGAGGAAAGAACGTGCTTGATGAAAATCATCTTACCACCTGGGGATAGGGTCGTGTTGTGCCATCCCTCAATCTTTTTTCTGACCTCGTCGATTAGACCGCCGAAGATTCCCGAATTAGCCCCGTACACCAGAGGGCAACCCAAGTAGGTGAAAGGCGAGTAAGCTGTGGAGAAAGAGGTGAGATTGGTGAGGATATCCGAGTGGCTCCTGTCAGCTTTGTGGTGGGTGTAGATAACACTTTTGTCGCGATTAATCCGCTACCCGAAATATCTGGTGTATTTCGCCAGGGTGCTACTGACCACCTCTACAGATCCGATGTCCCCGTAGGAGAAGATGATGACGTCGTCGGCGTAGGCCAGGTGAGTGATAATAGGACATCCCGTAGTGGTATAAAAATAATAGAATCTGGGGATGTGACCATATTATTGAGGTTTCTGCTGAGGGCTTCTACGACAATGATAAAGATGGTAGAGGATAGAGGGTCTCCTTGTCTGACACCTCGGCTAGATTTGAAGAAGCCGTCTGCTTGCCCGTTGATGACGGTAGAGAACCAAGAGTTCCTAATGGATCTGTAAATGATGTCGATCCATGATTCAGAGAATCCGAACGCCCTTAGTACCCAGATCATGAATTGCCAATCCAGGCGATCGTAGGCCTTCTCCATATCAAGCTTGATGGCGATGTTTCCTCCTCTAGCTGGTAATTTCATACAAGTAATCATCTCCTGGGCTAGAAGGATGTTGTCAGTGATGTTTCTCTCAGTGACGAAACGCTTTGCTCTTCAAATATGATCTTGGGGAGGATGTATAACATTCGGTTGGCAATGATTTTGGAGATGATCTTGTTGGTGAAGGTGCAAAGACTGATCGGACAAAAATCTTTGAAGGTCTTCGAGTTGTCTTTTTTGGGGATAAGGATGAGGTTAGCTTGGGACAAGGATTTAGGGTAGCACGTGCCTTGAAAGAAAGCCGTTGCGGCTTCGATCATGTCAGATTGGATGATATTCTAACAGGATCGAAAGAAGACCCCGGAGAATTCGTCCGAACCAGGAGTGCTGTGTTCACCAAGGGCCCAAACTGCGGACTTGACTTCCTCCACGGACGGAAGGGTTAATAGCTGATCGTTGTCTTCTTTATGATTAGGAGAGGGACCTTGTCCAATACAGTCTCATCACGGACGACATTGTCTTTGGTAAACAGGTTGGCATAGAAGTTAGCGGCAGCCCGCTGGATGCCGCTGGTCTTTGAGTAAGATGCCGTTCTCGTCAGAGATTTGATGAAGAGTGAGTTGTTGTCTGTGCCCTCTAATGCAAGCTTGAAAGAACGCTGAATTGCTGTCACCCTCAATATCCTACTTTAACCTGGCTTTTTATTTCCAAAATTCAGTCTCCACTTTAATACGATATTTGAAGATGGCCTTGGAGAGGTTTAGTGATGCGGGGTCCTCAGACGAGCGGTTTGTAGCAAACCTAATCTCCACGCGCTTGACGTCGTCTTCTGTCGCCTTAATCTCTTGAAAGATGTTGCCAAAAGTGGTTTTGCTCCAGGAAGTAAGGGCGCACCTGGTGGCCTTGAGTTTCAAAGCCACTCTGATAAGGGGGTCAGAGTGGTTGGTCAATTTCCAAGCGATGTCTACTGTATTCTGGAATTGAGGGTGATGTCTCCAGAAGTCCAGGAATCTGAACGATTTTTTAATGTTGTTGGGGTTGTTGCTGACCTCTATAACGAGAGGGGAGTGATCGGATTTAGTGGAGTTAAGGTGGAAGAGGTTGGATATGAGGTTCATATTCGACCACCGGTTGTCGACCATGGCACGGTCCAGACGGGAGTATTGACGATAAGCTCCTTCTTGCATGTTACACCAGGTGAAAGAGTTGCCGGAGTAGGGGAGGGGGTGAAGGTTAGCCTAGAATATAAAGGAGTTGAAGTCTTACATACCCGTTTAGTGAGGTGGGTGGCCTCCTGATTTTTTCGGGTGTCGAGATCACATTAAAATCCCCAAGACAGATCTACGGGATAGTGTTGAGGGAGATGCGGGTGTCAAAGAGGGTGTTCCACAGTGCTTGCGTTCGACGTAGTCATAGCTGCCATGCACAGCTGATACAAGGGATGGGGAAGGAAGGGATGGATGTTCCACACAGCAGGAGAGCACCTGGTCATGATCCCGGACGGTACCGAAGCTGCAATCGTCCGAGAATAGGATCCAGATGTCGTGCCGCCCTGCGATGGCGTTCGAAAGACCAAGCTGGAGTTGGATGGATTTGAGTTTCCTCTGGTGGAGTTTGGGTTCGATGATGACTATGATGTCGATCCGATGAATCTTGATAAGGGAGGTCAATCTCCTTATAGTGGGTTTATTGGCCAGCCCTCTAACATTCCAGGCTAGGATGTTAATCGTTAGCAGAATTTCGATTGGGGGCGGGGTTGAGCTTATGGCCGATCTGGTGTTCCTGGTCGGATGCTCTGTCGCTATTGTCTTTTTTTTCTTATTTTTTATTGTTTTGGTGGCCCTTTGGGTTGTCGTTGTGGTTTCCACCGTCGTCTCACGAGGATTGTTGGAGTTCAGGAAGCCGACTTCTTGGGCTTGCCAGATTCTAACCTCATACTCTGGGCCTAGCGATGGCGAGACCGCGACTGGAAGATCATAGGAAGATGGCTCGAGAGAGACAGAAAGGGTAATTAGCGCCAACCAGTTCTCTCTGATAAGGCCTGGGCGTTTGCAGCTGGAGCGGTCTCGTCTCTTTCATCAAGCGAGGAGTTAGCTAGGGGGATGTTAGCTGGATCGGCTGTGGTCTGAGATGTGAAGAGGATTTTAGATTGTGTGATGTGATTGATGCCTGACGACTGCGGAGCCTTGTCAGTGGGGGTTGAGGAGAATGAAAGGATCGGGGCGGGGAGGGCACTCTTCCTCATCTCCCCGATTACGGCGACCGGACCGCCGACGTTCTCATCTCCTTCGCCGAATGATGACTTGTTAGGTTGTTGGTTTGCGGGGTCGTCCATCTCCTGAGGAGGACTGAAGATCTCGAATCTGTTGATGAGGTGATGCCTGAGGACTTACTAGCTGTTCCTTTTTGCGGCTTTGAAAGGGTCGCAAGGGCTGCGAGAGCAGTCACTTTCGGCGAAGTGAGAGTGTGAGTTAGGGAGGGGAGGATTGGACCTGGGGTGGAGATTTGTGCCGCCCTCGGCTTTGGGGTTCTTTTAGGATTTATCTTCTTGAGTTCCGGGTTAGCTTTGAAGCAGTGTTTCGAGAGATATCCTCTAATCTGACAGTGGTTTCAGAAGCTTATGCTGTTGTCGTACTCTATGGCCTGGGGTTGAGTTCGTCCCCCGAGTTCGAGCTGAATGATCGACGAGGGTTCGTTGGCTAAATCTATCTCTACGCCGATTTTAGCATAGTTGCCTTTGGAGAGATATCGAGTTTCTTCGACGATGGCTACCAGGGTTCCAAAGGAGATGGCGATTCTCTTGAGCGCTGCCAGAGCAAAGCAGATAAGGGGGAGGTGAGGTAAGGTAATCTACGTCGAGATGATCGTAGCGTCGATATTGGGGTTGAAACTTGGTGACCATTTTGCAATCTTCATGCTGAGGTTGCCAATGTTGATAGAGCTCTTAGCCCGAACCACAGAACAGTCTGGATCTAAAGAGAGGTTTAGAAGGAGGTGCTTGGGGTCCAGAGGAGCGATCTTGTAGATCGAAGTAAGGCCCCAGCCCGCGATAGCTTCTTTGACTGCGGGTAGTTTAGGGCAGCCGATCTTGAATTTCAGAACAATGGTCCTCGAGAATGAGGAGGCTAAAGAGAAAAATTCTTCAGTAGAGAACGGCACTTTGATGGGTACTCCTTCGGGGGGGCTGGTGAACTCCAACTCAGAGAGTTCGATCTCCGTTCCAGCGGGGGGAACTGCGCTGTGCGGTCCGAGCGCAGGATATCTGCAAAGAAAGGAGGGATTGAGGAGAGGAGGGTAGTAGGAGTTGTCCGGCGGTGGAGTAGGAGGGGGGTTGGGTGGCATGGAAACAGTGTCGCGCTTTGATAGAGAACTACCACTCTGAACGTGTCGCTGTTCATGGCCTACCGGGTTAGAAGGGGGGCTGATGCGGTCAATATCATATCTGCCACTTGAGTTTGGCGCATGGCTAGCTCGGGGGTCAGCAGCTCCTAAGCCCGCAGGCGCATGAGGCAGGGCTGTGGACGGAAGACAGAGGGCGCATGCTGGGGACTTGACTGCACATGTGCATAGGTGGTGGCACATGGGAGAGGGTTGGGGGGTGGATCCCGGGTGCAGTGGGCGCATAAGAAGACTGAATGGCCGGGGGGAGGCGCATAGGCCTGAGTAGGGCTTGGAGGGCGCATGAGAGTGAGTAGAGGTCGCTGACGTATGCGTCTCCACTATTGGGGGAGGCGCATAGGCCTGGGTAGGGGATCCAAGCGCATGAGAGCTGCATCTGGACGCGAGCGCATGCCTCCTGGAAATGGGATAGGGCGCATAAGCGAGCGGGAGTTTCGAATTTGGCGAATTCAAATTCAAAATCCACGGAGAGGGAGGCGTGTGGGACTGGGCGACAGGCTAAGCTGAGCAAAGTTGATCGGCCGTCACCGACAAAGCTCGAGGCCATCGGAGAGGAGTAGCTACACCCGGGGGGCGGGGGGCGAGGAACGCCCCCTGAGGTGCCGACTGTCTGCAGATTAGGGGGGTCGCGGCGTCGAGGAAAGGGGCCGGGGTGGTGGCCGCCGGTGACCACCGCAACTTCGGGGCGAGTCCGGCAGCCGATCGGTTGACCAGCGACAACTGGTCTGGGGTCCAGTCAAACGGTCGGGTCGTCGTAGACCCGCTGAGGCCCACGAGCTGGACGCGCGTGCGGTGCCGGTGGGGGTACGGGTGGTGAAGGCGAGAACTCGCCTGCAGATCGCGGCTCTGACGCCGGTGGCGAGGGACGGAGGCATACGGCACCGGTACCGGGGGATGGAAGGGGAGCAGAGGAGAGGAGGGAAAGGGGCTGGTGGCATCACGAGTTATATATATATATATATATATATATATATATATATATATATATTTATATTTATTTTATATTTATTTATATTTATATTTATATTTATATTTATATTTATATGACCAAATAAATTCAAATAAAATCATAAAAATCAAGAAAATTTTCTAAAATATCCAATAAATAACCTTATATAAATTACCTACTTTGTTTATATATGTATGTAATATTGCTTACTACTCATAATATGTACAATATCATAATTTTGTAAAATCCTTTAATTAAAAACAAAAGTGTTTAAATATAATATATGTATATAAAAGTAAAAATTTAGGGGGGTTTACACACTCGTATCCTGAAAAGTGGGTACGGTCGTGACACTATCTTAGAATATTTGTATCATTAATTATTTGCCTCCGTATTGTATCATTATTCATATCCTTGTTATTTCCAGACTTGTATTTGGTAAATATGTACATGCACTGGACTAGTTGTTGAAGTACAGGTAGGCAACTCTAGAGGGAGGTGAATAGAGTTTATAACGATAATAATCAATTAAAACTTAAACTCTTTTCACCAACAAAATAATCAGAGTAATATAAATGCAGAAATAAAACAGTCAAAGAGCAAATGCAAACACAGCAAGATTTTTAACCTGGTTTCCCTCGTGGAGGACTAGTCCAGGCCTGAGAACTCTAGCCCATGATTGAAATCCACTATTTGTGAAATAGGGTTACAACCACGTGCCTTTTCTCAAAAGAGCATGCCAACTTCTTTCAATTATTGCTGTGGCGAAACTTGGACTTTTTCAAGTGACTTACAACTTCTTGCACTTTAAACTTTTAGCTGAATCGTACTGAGCAACTTGGACGGTTGGGAAGTTTGAAAGCTAAGTTGAATGGGAAGGTAGAGCTCTTTAATATGTAAGCTTATGTAAGAGAAGAAGAAGAGAAGATTGGATGATTTGAAATGGGTGAATTCAAGGCCTATTTATAGTATTCTGGGTAGACAGAATTCGGCCAGAATTTTGTGTCCATAATTTAAATTTTTGGCCGTTGGACAACAAGCAGTGAATAATCCCTAAAATTAGCTTCCTGTAGTTTAGGGGACAGAGTTCGGCCCGAACTTTGTGTGGAGGCAGAGTTCGGCCCGAACTCTGTCTCCTTTGGACAGAAAGTTCATAAATGGGCTTTCGCTTGTTGGGCTGTTTTGGCTATTGGCTAAGTGGACCTATGAAGGTTAAGTCTAGCCCAAAGCTGCTCAGTATGACTCAATGTACATTTGCCTATACTCAAAAAAATAAATTACAGACTCCAGAATACACAAAGCAGCAATTCTTCAGGCAGCTGTTGACTTGAACTGGTGTGATGAGTTTATCGATTTAGAGCTTGATGTGTCAAATTGGACTATGACAAATATTGTTTTGTTAATTGTCAAGATTAGGTTGACTGTGATCCGGTTTGGGTCAACAATCTCCTCCATTTTGATAATTAACAAAACGTGATATTTGCATGTCTCAATATTTATACCTGGACACATGATAGCTCCCCCGTACTCAAACATGTCTGCTCCCCGTAAAAGGATATTACATGTGACAAGTTCTCATCCAATTATACGATATATAACTCATAACACAGTGTATCATGAAACCAAACAAAACAAATATCAAGTGTTCTCCCTTTTTGACAAAAATCAAAATAAAGAAAAACTCCCCCAACAAAATAAAGAGCAGCATAGAGACCATCCACATAATGAAGAAATATGAATTTAGAAACACAGGATTTAATGCTTATAAATGAATTTTATGTTTACAGCGTGTACTGCGGATCAAAAATCGTATACGGAGTAAACGCCTTGGGTTAGCTGTAGGGGCCGGATCCCAGCTAGCGGTAGTCCGAAGACTAGTGCACCATGTCGCTTAGGCTTTTACGCCTTGTTGACAGAAGGGCCCTTTCGGCTTGTACCCAAAGTTAGTACTTCCAGTAGGATGATGATCAACAGTTTACGTTGCAAAAACAAAATTTATTTTAGATTATTTTCATCCAGAATTCCTAGTTCGCGACGACGAAAGTTGAAACGCTCTTCGGTTAGTAGTTTTGTAAAGAAGTCTGCCAGCTGATATTCTGTGTCAATAAATTCTAGATCTATAGTGCCGTGCTGTTGATGATCACGCAAAAAATGGTGACGAATTTCAATATGTTTCGTACATGAGTGACATATAGGGATCTAAGTAAGGTTTATAGTTTAGTATTATCACAAAAAATAGGTATGTGCATAAAAGATAAGTGATAGTCTTCTAGGGTTTGCTTCATCCACAAAATTTGTGCACAACAACGTCCTGCAGCTATATACTCAGCTTCGATTGTGGAGAGTGCAACAGAATTTTATTTTTTGCTAAACCGGAAGACTAAGGCTTTGTCAAACAAATGACACGTGCCACTCGTACTTTTACGATCAACTTTGTACCCCGTAAAATCAGCATCGGAATAACCGATAAGGTCAAAGGATGTTTTTGGGATACCACAAGCCGACTGTAATAGTACCCTTAAGGTATCGAAAGATACGCTTAACGGTGGACATGTGCGATTCCTTAGGATTAGCCTGATATCTAGCACACAGGCAAACACTAAACATGATATCAGGACGACTAGCAGTTAAATAAAGTAGACTGCCTATCATACCTCGATACTTACGTTGATCCACAGGTTTGCCGCTTTCATCGGGTTCTAGTTTAGTTGTAGTAGCCATTAGAGTGCCAATCGGTTTGAGGTTGTCAAGGTCAAACTTCTTCAGCATATCCTTTGTATACTTTGACTGACAAATGAAAGTACCATGCGATATTTATTTGACTTGTAGTCCAAGGAAGTAGTTGAGCTTCCCCATCATGCTCATCTCAAATTCGTTCTGCATGCACTTAGCAAACTCTTGACAGAGAGTTTCATTAGTAGAACCGAATATGATATGATATCATCAACATAAATTTGTACTAAAAGAATGGTGTCCTTGAAAGATTTTATAAAGAGTGTAGTGTCAATTTTCCCTTTTGAAAAACCTTTATCTAATAAGAAAGTACTTAGGCGTTCATACCAAGCTCTGGGGCTTGTTTGAGGCCATAAAGTGCTTTCTTGAGTTTGAAAACATGGTCAGGAAATTTGTGATTTTCAAAACCAGGGGGTTGCTTGACAAAGACTTCTTCTTTAATAAAACCATTTAGAAAAGCACTTTTCACATCCATTTGAAGAAGTTTAAAATTTTGAAAGTTTGCAAAAGCACAAAGCATCCGAATGGATTCAAGTCGGGCGACTGGAGCGTACGTCTCATCGTAGTCGATACCTTCCTCTTGGTTGTATCCTTGAGCTACTAGACGCACTTTGTTGCAAGTAACTGATCCATCTTCATTTACTTTGTTGCGAAAAACCTATTTAGTATCAATAATCGAATGATTAGCTGGCCTAGGAACAATTTCCCAGACATGGCTCCTTTTGAATTGGTTGAGTTCTTCTTGTATGGCAGAAATCCAAAATTCATCATTAAAGGCTTCTAAAACATTTTAGGCTCAATTTAAGAAATAAAAGCAGTGCTAGCAATAGAATCTCTTATAGATGAACGAGTACTTACTCTGCTAGATACCTCACCTATTACCAAGTTTTCTAGGTGTGACGGTTTGAACTCAAATTTCTTCGATAAGTCTTCCAGAGAGTTGGCTTCAGGATTAGTAGTCATAGGCGTAGAAGTTGATGGTTCATCATCATCATTGGGGATGGTAGCTGTACTATTCTCCTCATCAAAAGTAATATTAGTAGATTCTTCTACTATCATTGAGCGTTTGTTGAACACTCGATATCCCTTACTATTGGCGGCATAGCCAAGAAAAATACCATCGTCAGCTTTGGCATCAAACTTGCCTAAGTTATCTTTGGTATTGAGGATAAAACAGCGACAACCGAATACTCTAAAATAAGATACATTGGGGGTCCTACCAAACCAAAGTTCATAGGGTATTTTCTTCGAAATAGGTCGAATAAGCACCATATTCAAAATATGGCAAGCAGTACTGACAACTTCTGCCCAAAAATATTTCGAAAGTAAAAATTTATTCAGCATGACTCTAGCCATATCGCCAAGAGTCATATTCTTCCGCTCCATAATACCATTTTGTTAAGGAGTTCAAGGAAGAGAAAACTCATGATCAAAACCATTTGTTTCGTAAAACTTTTCAAAATCAGAATTTTCAAATTCGCCTCCATGATCACTTTGGATTCAAGTAGTCATGTAGCCTTTTTCGTTTTGGACCTTTTTGGCAAAGATTTTAAAAACTGAAATCGCATCGCTTTTGTTTGAAAGGAAGAAAACCCAAGTGAATCTAGAAAAATCATCTACTATAACAAAAGCATAGAGTTTTCCACCAAGACTGGCTACTCTAATGGGACCAAATAAGTCCATTGTAGTAATTACAAGGGTCTAGTAGTACTTACAGTATTTATGGAATGAAATAAAGATTTGGTTGCCTTATTCAATTCACATTCGGTACATACCGTGTCCTTCTTGAATGTGATGTCGGGCAGACCTCTTACTAGCTTCTTTGTTGATAGCCTGGATATAGTATCCATATTAGCATGACCAAGACGCTGGTGCCACAACAGTCTCTCATCCTTGTGGGCATAGAGGCATCTTCCTGTACTGTTAGTATTTCTAGATAGATAGAAAATATAAATATTATCTTCTTTTATCCCTTCAAAAGCAATGTCTCCCGTTGACCTATCATAATATAGCATTTATTTTGTCCAAAGTTAATATCATATCCATGATCAGCAAGATGACTTATGCTGAGCAGGTTATGCTTTAACTCGGTCACTAGGCAGACATCCTTTATTATAGGAGAAAGAGGATAACCAATGGTACCATTACCTATGATGTTGCCCTTTAAATTGTTACCGAAGGATATATACCCTTTCCTCTTTATCGATAGTGATGCGAAAAGATTTGTGTCTTCCGTCATATGTCGTGAGCATCCACTATTGAGAATCCATTTGCTTTTAGTTGAGGAAGAAAGGTCTACCTACATCACGAGTAGATGTGACCTTTGTTACCCAAGTTCTTGTGGGTCCTGAAATATTAGTCTTCGGTACCCATGCATATAGATTAATATCAACTAATTTCCTAATTCTATACTGTGGTGAGATATGACCATGTAATCCACAGTATATACAAGTAGCATGCCTATTTGTGTTTGGAGCAGGTTGATAGTGATGTCTATATGCAACATGGTGATAGTTGTGTAGTTGTGTGGAATAGCAGGATAGTGACTATATGTAACAGCAGGATGATAGTTATGTCTATATGCAGCATGGTGGTAGTTAGTAGGATAGTGACCATGTATAGCAGCAGGATAATAGTTATGAGTAGATTGAAAATGATGTCTATGTGTATGTGGTTTACGTGCTACATGGGAGTACGTGTACATATAAGCAAGATTACGTGCTGCATGTGGATGGCATGTTTTACTATTATGAGTGGTCTTGTGTTTTGTATGTGTTTTGTGACTGTGTGATTGGGTTTGAGTTTGAGCAACCTGTTTTCCCAATCTAATCTCTAATTTCTTAGAGGCAGCATTTAATTCATTACACTTAGCATTTAGACCATCAATCTTAGCAATAGAGATCTTGTGTTTGTTCTTTTCTTCAGCAATCTCTTTGTTGAGTGCTGAGATCTCACATGTTTGCTTTTTAATAAGTGCTTCGGCATCATGTAGGCTTAGCTTAAGCTTGGATACCTCATCAGTGACTTCCGTGGGTGGAGTATCTCTAACATTATCAAGTAAGGAAGAAAGGTTTTGAATCTCTATTTCATATCCTTCGATTTTCTCCTTGGCATGCTTATATTTACTAATGACTTTTTTGTGGTCATTTAGTAAATCATTAAACGCATCGCCAAGTTCATCAAAGTAAAGTCATTGAGAGTTTCGCTAGTTACCTTCTCGGATGTTGCCATTAGGCAGACATTAGCGGTGTTTTGAGGAGAGTCATTTTCTTCCTCGGAGTCACTTGCTTCGCTTTTATGCCAAATACTAGTGTTGGCACATTTTTTTGAAGAAGGCTTCTTGTAGGGCTTCTCATATATGTTGCCTTTCTTTACAAAGGGACAGTCCTTTTGAACGTGCCAGTCTTTTTGCAGCCGTAGCACGTTGGTTCTTCCTCGTCGTCTTCTTGTTGTTCCTTCTTTCTTCGATTGAAATAAAGGAACTTCTTGAAGTTACGGACTAAAAAAGCTTGATCATCACCTTCAGACTTGTCGTCGTCAGTCTCTTCAGGATCAGCCCTTCGACGATGAGCTTTTAGGGCAATTTCTTTTTCCTTTGGAGCAGGTTCGTCGAAGTCTTTGAGGTCGAGCTTGTGGGTCATCAGCTTTCCCATCAAAGTTTCCATAGATATTATGGTAAGATCATTGCCTTCTATGATAGCTGTTACCTTTGGGTTCCAGATCTTTGGTAGCCCCCTAAGTAACTTCTGGATCTTCTAATGATTTGTATGTTGTTTGCTAAAAGATGACAGAGGGTTGATGACGTCAAGGAACCTTATAAACATTTGGGTGATGGTCTCATTAGGCTTCATCTTGAACGCCTTGTATTCTTGAGTAAGACGACTAATTTTAGATTTCTTGACTTGAGTGGTTCCTTCATGCGTCACTTCTAGAAGCTTCTATACTTCGTGCGAGGTGGTGCATTTCGAGACCCTATTAAATTCATTCCTGCCTATTGCACAGAAAAGAGCATTAATAGCTCTAGCATCTAGACTCGCATGTTTCTTTTCCTCATCAGAATATTTGTCGTTGGATTTCTCGATGAGATCTCCATCGACAACTATTCTGGCAGGCTCTTTGTAACCATCGGTGATAATGGTCCACAGGTCGAAGTCTAAAGACTTGAGATAGAAACTCATCCTAGTTTTCTAATAGGTGTAGTTGGTTCCATCAAATAGAGGTGGCCTATAAGTGGACTGTCCTTCACCATGGTTGGAAAACATAGGTTGTATGGTTGCCATGGATCAGTTCTAGGATGTTAGTCCTTGTAAAGAGAACCTGGCTCTGATACCAATTGAAGTACAGGTAGGCAACTTTAGAGGGGGTGAATAGAGTTTATAACGATAATGATCAATTAAATCTTAAACTCATTTCACCAACAAAATAATCAGAGATATAAATGCAAAAATAAAACAGTCAAAGAGCAAATACAAACACAGCAAGATTTTTAACCTGGTTTCCCTCGTGAAGGACTAGTCCAGGCCTGAGAACTCTAGCTCAGGATTGAAATCCACTATTTGTGAAATAGGGTTACAACCACGTGCCTTTTCTCAGAAGAGCACGCCAACTTCTTTCAATGATCGCTGTGGCGAAACTTGGACTTTTCTAAGTGACTTACAACTTCTTGCACCTCAAACTTCTAGCTGAATCGTACTGAGCAACTTGGACGGTTGGGAAGTTTGAAAGCTAAGTTGGATGGGAAGGTAGAGCTCTTTAATATGCAGGCTTATGTAAGAGAAGAAGAAGAGAATATTGGATGATTTGAAATGGGAGAATTCAAGGCCTATTTATAGTGTTCTGGGTAGGCAGAATTCGGCCAGAATTCTGTGTTCAGAATTCAAATTTTTTGCCGTTGGACAACTAGCAGTAAATAATCCCTAAAAATTAGCTTCCTGTAATTTAGAAGACTGAGTTCGGCCCGAACTCTGTGTGAAGGCAGAGTTCGGCCCGAACTCTGTCTCCTTTGGACAGAAAGTTCATAAATGGGCTTTGGCTTGTTAGGCTATTTTTGGCTATTGGCTAAGTGGACCTATGAAGATTAAGTCTAGCACAAAGCTGCTTAGTATGACTCAACGTACATTTGCCTATACTTTAAAAATACAGACTCCAGAATACACAAAGCAGCAATTCTTCAGGCAGCTGTTGACTTGAACTGATGTGATGAGTTGATCGATTTAGAGCTTGATGTGTCAAATTAGAATATGACAAATATTGTTTTGTTAATTGTCAATATTAGGTTGACTGTGATCCGGTTTGGGTCAACAGTTGTCTCTTGTCCATAAGGTTATTTTTGCTCAATTAGTTCAGGGCTTTCGCATAATTGCATTAGTATGGGTATGTGTTAGTCCTATGGATGGATTGCAACCAGTTGGTGGTGGTGGTATTATTTGGAAAGTTATAACATGACTGTCAAAAATTTAAGTTGTCGCCATGCATTTCCAGCTAGAGCTCATATCTCGCTACATAATGCATCATGTTCATCTTGTACAGTTAATTGTGACAGAATTACTTGATCTTAGGCAGTGTAACAGAATCAACCTGTTTGCCTAACTTTTAGAGATTGAACAAGCTGTTATATATTTTTTTAATTTTATCTTTCATCTTTTGTTCAGCGTTAATGTGTAGTCGCTTCTCCGAATTATATAGAGCAAGTACTTTTGCGTAGTCCATCTCTCTCTTTTCAACCGAGTGTTGAGCCTCATGAAGACTTCGTTTAATGTTAGCATTCTTTTCGTGTTACTTGTTGTATATGCCTCATTTATATCTTACAATAAGTTAGATAATCTAGCCACTCGGTTGTGTATGCCTTTATCTCTTTTTGAGATTGTTTATAATTGTTCTAACACATTTTTGTGTTCATCAAGTAGGTCGCTAAAAGCATCAGAGAGTTCATCGAAAGTAATGTCATCATATATAGGATTGTCCGATACCTGATCAAATGCCATTAAGGAGACATTTGATGAGCTGTTGAATCTTTTCTTTTCTTCTGATTTAGTGACCTCACTTTCATGCCAGATGTTGGTATTTGCATACTTTCGACCAGTTATTGACTTCCTGCTTGATCGGTCATATCTAATGCTCTTTCTAGCTTTTAGGCAGTCCTTCTTAATATAGCCGGTCTTCTTGCATCCATAGCATATGTTTTTTTTATTGTTATCTTGGACGTCTTACTTCTTTCGGTTTGATTTCTCAAACCTCGAGAACTTCTTGAAGTTTTTGACCAATAGGGCTTGTTCATCACCATCTGAATCTTCATTATTGGTATCTTTACTTGAGAACTTTTTGGCTTGTACTTTAAAGGCGATAGATTTTTTCCTTTGGGGTTGCCTCTTCAAAGTCTTGTAGGCCGAGCTCATGGGTCACGAGTTTGTTTATCAGTGTCTCCTCAAAGTCTTGTAGGCCAAGCTCATGGGTCACGAGTTTGTTTATCAGTGTCTCCAGTAACATTGTGGTGAGATTGTTTCCTTCAACGATTGTGATAGCCTTCGTATTCCAATTCTTGGTCAGTCCCCTGAGCACCTTCCTGATCTTCTCATTGTTACTGTAATCCTTACCAAGAGAAGGTAGAGGATTAGTTATATCTATAAAACGTGTGAACATTTGTGTGATTGATTCATTTGGCTTCATCTAAAAGCAGACTTGTCAATTGGGCTGGGCAGGCCCAGCCCGGCATGAGCTCGGCCTAAAAAATGGCTCGTGTGGCGGCCCGGCCCGGTCCAACCCAGTATATCGGGACGTATCGGGTCTCGTATCTCGACCCATAAGACCGACCCAAGCCGGCATGAGGCCCAAGCCTGATTCGACCCGTGGCCTGGCCCAACTCGAGGCACAGACCTGCCCATTACCTGTACAGTGAACTGAAGCATATCAGACACAGACAGAATTAAAGCATAATACATAGGTGGTAACAAAGGAAAAGTATACAAGCATAATTCTTTGTGACAGAAGTAAAATGTTGTATGTTCAAACTCGACGTGACATTCTATGTTGCATATGTCACATTTGTACAAAGTGTAGACAAATAAATAAACAAAGCAACTCACTGCTTGCTTTCTTCCTTTGATAACTTTATATTTTCGTCACTACAGAAGCTACAACTACAACTTAAAAACCCACGGCCCAGTCCGGCCCTACCCGACCGAAACCTACTGGGTCGTGGGCCACATGTCAGGCTGGGCATAGATTTTCACCCATAAGCCCGGCCTAGTTGACATCTCTATCTAAAAGTCTCATACCTTATGCCAGTCTGCTGATCTTGGATTCCTTTACTTTTGAAGTTCCTTCTTGAGTTACCTCAAAAAGTTTTCACATCTCGTGTGAAGTGACACAAGTAGATACTCAATTTCATATATCAACTCGAAGTTTATGTTAATTATCAAAATCAAGTTGACTGTGATCGGACACCATGCCGGTGACTACTATGGTTCTGATAGGGGATGCTACTTTTGTGATCGTAAGGGCCACTTAGCACAAGACTGTCCGGCTAGAAGACCAAATCATAATCCTCCATAGCAACAGCAGTATCATAAAGAGAATCACGGTCAAGCACCACGAGCTCTCCAAATCGTGTCACAGAATAACCAGGACTGTCGCCCCAATGCCCAGGGATGTGTCTACGCCACTTCGTGGAAGGAGGCATTTGTTGACCCAAACTGGATCACAGTCAACCTAATTTTGAGTATTGACGAAAATAATATTTGTTATGATCCAATATGACACATCTAGCTCAAAGACAGAACATCATCACATATCAGTTTGAGACAAGACGTCATCAACATATGAATCTGTTATGTGTCTGTAAATTTTACATTTATTTGAGTCTAGGATTATGTACGCTGAGTAGCAATGTCCTAAACCTAGAATCGCTTATCCAAAGCTCCACCAAACAATCACCAAACTAAACAAAACCCATTTGAACAACCTAGCCCCATTATCCATTATGGTCCAAGAATATAGAATTCGAGCCGAACTCTGGTTCCTTAATTTAAGGATCCTAATTTCTAAGGTTTGCTGGTTGCTAGTTGTCCAACGGCCAAAAATTTAAATTTTGGGACAGAGTTCTGGCCGAACTCTGCCTCTCTGGACTAGTACATATAGGGCATGATTTCTTTCATTTTCATTCATCACTTCATCTCATCTTCTCATCTTCTATAGCCTTATACATTCTAAGCCTACTATTCCCATCTACTAGCCACACAACTTCCTAAGCCCCAAGATGTTCAGTGCAATTCAGCTAGAAGTTCTGTGCAAGAGTTTGAAAGTAGTCGCTTGGACAATTCCAAGTTTTGCCTCAGCGAAAGTGTAAGAAGTTGGCGTGCTCTTCTGAATAAAGGCACATGGTGTACCTCTATTTCATAAATAGTAGATTTCAATCCTGAGCAAGAGTTCTCAGACCTGGACTAGTCCTCTACAAGGGAAACTAGGTTAAAACTCTTGTGTTTTTGTATGCTCTTCTGATCTCTTTTATTTCCGCATTAATACTCTGATTAATTATTTTGTTGGTGAAGGAGTTAATTTTTATTTGGTTATTATCGACACAAACTATATTCACCTCCCTCTAGAGTTGCCTACACGTACTTCAATTGGTATCAGAGCTCTGTTCTCTTATATCGGATTAACATCCTAGAGCTGATCCATGGCAACCACACGGCCTATCTTTACCAACTATGGTGAGGGACAGTCCACAAATAGGCCACCCCTATTTGATGGAACCAACTACACCTATTAGAAGACTAGAATGAGTTTTTATCTCAAGTCTCTAGACTTTGATCTTTGGACTATCATTACTGATGGTTACAAGAAGCCTGCTAGAATTGCTGTCGAAGGGACTCTCACTGACAAACCCTACGACAAATATACCGACCAAGAAAAAAAATAGGCTAGTCTAGATGTTAGGGCTATTAATGCTCTCTTTTGTGCCATAGACATGACTGAATTCAACAGGGTCTCTACATGCTCCACCTCACATGAAGTATGGAAGCTTTTGGAGGTGACCCATGAAGGAACCACACAGGTTAAAGAATCAAAGATCAGTCGTCTGACACAAGAATACAAGGCATTCAAGATGAAGCCAAATGAGACAATCGCTCAAATGTTCACAAGGTTCCTCGATATCGTCAACCTGCTATCTTCCCTTGGCAAAAAGTACTCCAACCATAAGAAGATCCGCAAGCTGCTCAGGGGACTACCAAAAATCTGGAACCCCAAGGTGACGGCAATCATCAAAGGCAATAACCTCACCAACATGTCAATGGAAACTCTGATGGACAAGCTGATGACTCATGAGCTCGATCTCAAAGACTTCAACGAACCTGCTCCAAAGCAAAAGAAAATCGTGCTTATAGCTCATCGTCGAAGAACCATTCCAGAGGAGACAAACGATGTTAATTTCAATGGTGATGATCAAGCACTGTTGGTACGCAACTTCAAGAAGTTTCTACGCTTCAACTAAAGGAAGAAGGACCAAAAGGAAGATGATGAAGAACCCACTTGCTTTGGCTGCAAGAAGATAGGACACATCAGAAAAGACTGCCCTGTAGCAAAGAAAGAAGGCAGATATGAGAAGCCGTATAAGATGTCATCCTCACGAAAGTATACCAACACCAGTATCTTACATGAAAGTGAAGCCAGTGACTCAGACGAGGAAGATGACACTCCCCAAGACTCGGCTAACGTCTGCCTAATGGCAACATCTGATAAGGTAACTCGTGATCCTGTTGATGATTTTACTTTTAATGAACTTAGTGATGCCTTTAGTGATCTGCTTGAAGACCACAAAAAGGTTATAAGCAAGTATAAACATGCTAAGGATAAAATCACAGCTCATGAAGCTGAGATCCATAGACTTTCATGCTTACTAGAAAATGTTAGAGACACACCTCCCACGGAGGACACCAAGGAGATATCCAAGCTTAAATTAATCTTACACGATGTCGAATCTATCATTGAGAAACAAACACATGATATTTCAGCACTCAAAAAAGAGCTTGCTGAAGAGAAAAACAAATACAAGGTTGCTACTACTAGAATTAATGGTCTTTCTGCTAAATATGATGAAGTATATGTTGCCTCTAAGAAATTAGATATCAGGCTGGGTAAACAGGTTGCTCAACCTCAAACTCAGTCTCACAGTCACACCACATACACTAAACACCAACACAATATAACACATCATCAAAATAACATGCATCCACATACTACACGTAAACATGCTTTTATGTACACCTACTCCCATGCAATATGTAAAACACCCACACGTAGTTATTATCATCATCATGCCACTACATATGGTCACTATCATTATCCTGCACCCATATATAGATATCACTATCGTCCTGCACCAAATATAAATATGCATGCTACATGTACATACTGTGGTTTACATGGACACGTATCACCATAATATAGAATTAAAAAATTAGTTGATAAGGATCTATATGCATGGGTACCGAAAACTAACCGTTCAGGACCTCAAAGAACTGGGTACCAAAGGTCACATCTACTTGTGGTGTAGGTGGACCTTCCTTTACCAACTAGAAGCAAATGGATTCTTGATAGTGGGTGCTCGCGACATACGACTGGAGATGCTAATCTATTTGCAACACTATCAATGAAAATGGAAGGATATGTATCTTTTAGAAACAATCTGAAAGGTTATATCATAGGTAATGGTACTATTGTTAATCCTCCTTCTCCCGTCATTAAGGATGTCTGTTTAGTGACTGAGTTAAAGCATAACTTGCTCAGCATCAGTCATCTTGCTGATCATGGATACGATATTAACTTCGGTAAAACTAAATACTTTATCTATGATAGATCATCTGGAGACATCGCTTTTGAAGGGATAAGAGAAGATAATATATACATTTTCTATTTATCTGGAGATACTAACAGTGCAGAAAGATGCCTCTATGCTCACAAAGGTGAAAGGCTATTATGGCATCAGCGTCTTGGTTATGCCAACGTGGACACCATATCCAGACTATCCACCAGGAAGCTAGTAAGAGTACTGCCTGACATCACATTCAAAAAGGACACAGTATGTGTCGAATGTGAAAAGAATAAGGCTACCAAATCTTCTTTTAAATCCATCAATACTGTAAGTACCACTCGACCTTTGCAACTGCTAAACATAGATTTATTTAGACCTAGTAGAGTAGCCAGTCTTGGCAGAAAACTCTATGCTTTTGTTATTGTAGACGATTTTTCTAGATTTACTTGGGTTTTCTTCCTTGCAAACAAAAGTGATACTATTTCTGTTTTCAAAGTATTTTCTAAAAAGGTTTAAAACGAAAAAGGCTACATGATTACTCAAATCTGAAGTGATCATGGTGGCAAATTCAAAAATTCCGATTTTGAAAAGTTTTGTGAGTCAAATGGTTTTGATCATGAATTTTTTTGTCCTAGAACTCCTTAACAAAATAGTGTTATGGAGCGGAAGAATAGGACTCTTGGCGATATGGCTAGAGTCATGTTGAATCAATTTTCTCTTCCGAAATACTTTTGGGCAGAAGCTGTCAGTATAACATGCCATATTTTGAATAGGGTATTGATTCGACCTATTTCGAAGAAAACTCCCTATGAACTTTAGTTTGGTAGGACACCTACTATTTCTTATTTTCAAGTGTTTGGTTGTCGCTGCTTTATCCTGAATACCAAAGACAACTTAGGCAAGTTTGATGCCAAAGCTGACGAAAGTATTTTTCTTGGATATGCTGCCAAGGGCAAAGGATATAGAGTGTTCAACAAACGCTCTATGATTGTTGAAGAGTCTACTAATGTCACATTTGATGAGAGTAATAATACCGCTGCTATCCCTGATTACGACTTTGACACTCACATCGAAACATTAACATCTACACCTGTGGATACAACACCTGGAACTAGTTATCTGGAAGGCTTACCAAAGAAGTTCCAATTCACACGCTTACATCCAGAAAACTTGGTAATAGGTGAGGTATCAAGAGGGGTAACTACTCGATCTTCTGTAAGAGATTCTATTGCTAGTACTGCATTCATTTCTCAGATAGAACCCAAAAACATTTTAGAATCTTTTAACGATGAATTTTGGATATCTACAATGCAAGAAGAACTCAACTAATTTGAAAGGAGTCAGGTTTGGGAACTTGTTCCTAAACTTGCTGACCATTCGATCATTGGTACTAAATGGATTTTTTGTAACAAAGTTAATAAGGACGGTTCAGTCACTCGCAACAAGGCCCGTCTCATAGCCCAAGGATACAACCAAGAGGAAGGTATCGACTACGATGAGACGTATTCTCCTATTGCACAACTTGAATCTATTCGGATGCTTTGTGCATTTGCAAATTTCTAAAACTTTAAACTTTTTCAAATGGATATGAAAAGTGCTTTTCTAAATGGCTTTATTAAAGAAGAGGTTTTTGTAAAACAACTGTCTGGTTTTGAAAATCACAAATTTCTCGACCATGTTTTCAAACTTAAGAAAGCGCTCTATGGCCTCAAACAAGCTCCAGAGCCTGGTATGAACGCCTTAGCACCTTCTTACTACATAAAGGTTTTTCAAAAGGGAAAATTGATACGACACTTTTCATAAAATCTCTTTATGACACCATTATGTTAGTTCAAATTTATGTAGATATCACATTTGGGTCTACTAATGAGGGTCTATACAAAGAATTTGCCAAGTGTATGCAGAACGAGTTTGAGATAAGCATGAAGGGTAGCTTAAAAACTTCCTTGGACTGCAAGTCAAACAATACTCGCAAGGCATCTTCATCAGTCAATCGAAGTATACAAAGGACATGCTAAAAAAGTTTGAGCTTGACAACATCAAACCTATCAGTACTCCTATGGCTACTACAACAAAGTTGGAACCTGATGAAAGCGGCAAACCTGTTAATCAAAGTAAGTATCGAGGTATGATTGGTAGTCTATTGTATTTAACTGCTAGTCATTCCGATATTATGTATAGTGTTTGCCTATGCTAGATATCAAGCTAACCCTAAGGAATCACACATTATCGCGGTTAAGCGTATCTTTAGATATCTCAAAGGAACTATTACGGTGGGCTTGTGGTATACCAAAACCACTACCTTTGACTTAATCGGATATTTTGATGCAGATTTTACGAGATGCAAAGTCGACCGTAAGAGTACCAGCGGCACGTGTCATTTGTTAGGAAAGGCTTTAGACTCATGGTTTAGCAAGAAACAGAATTCAGTAGCACTATCCACAACAAAAGCTGAATATATCGCAGCTGGTCGTTCTTGTGCTCAGATTCTGTGGATAACTCTTGAAGACTATAACTTACTATTCAAACACATACCTATTTTTTATGATAACACTGGTGCAATCAATTTGACCAAAAACCCAATATGTCACTCACGCACAAAGCATATAGAGATTAGACATCAGTTTTTGCGTGATCATCAACTGCATGGCACCATCAACTTAGAATTCATTGACAGTGAACATCAGCTAGCAGATTTTTTTACAAAACCACTAGCCGAGAGCGCTTTAATTTTTTTGTCGAGAGTTAGGAATTTTGGATGAAACTGTCGTACAACAAGTTGTACCTACGTAAATAACGGTTATAACATATATCATTTATGGTGACAATGCTTTGGGTACAAGCCGAAAGGGCCCTTCTGACAACAAGGCGTAAAAGCCTAAGCGATACGGTGCACTAGTCTTCGGACTACCGCTAGCTGGGATTCGGCCCCTACAGCTAACCTGAGGTAGTTCAACTATGCTGATAAGTGTTTTAACAATAATTTACTTCCTAGTTTAAATTATTGTATGCCTAATATCTTTCAAGATTACTAAGTCAAGATACTGCTGGACCATCCCGCGCTCCATGATGGTTATGGTTTTGTTCCTGCTGCTGCTGCTGATGATGACTTTGTTATGTTTTAGTTATGCATTGTAGTTTCCCACTTTAAGCACTATGCTTTGTAGTTTTTCTTTCTTTATTATATGACTGCAAGTTGGCTTAGTTTGTATTTCTTTTCCAAACTGCTAGTTCTATTTTTTCATGGTTGTGGGATTACAATTCTTCTTTTTGTTAATCATTATCTATTTATGGGCGAGTACTTCGATATTTATTTGTGATAAATGACAAAGGGGGAGAAATATTTGATTATATATGATCATGTTGTGCTTGGATAAGAATTTTGTCTTAGGACATATCCATTTATGGGAGAGCCGGCATATCCATCTACAGGGGAGCTATTCATTCCATGCCATTTATTTGCTTTTACTCCCTACAACATGTGTCCAGGTATGAACATTGGGGCATACTAATATCGTTATGTCAACTATCAAAATGGGGGAGAATGTTGACCCAAACTGGATCACAGTCAACCTAATTTTAAGTATTGACAAAAATGATATCTGTTATGAACCAATATGACACATCTAGCTCAAACACAGAACATCATCACATATCGGTTTGAGACAAGACGTCATCTACATATAAAGTTATTCTGTGTCTGTAAATTTTATATTTATTTGAGTCTAAGATTATGTACGCTGAGTAGCACTGAGTGTCTTAAACCTAGAATCACTTATCCAAAGCTCCACCAAACCAAACAAAGCCCATTTGAACAACCTAGCCCCATTATCCATTCTGGCCCAAGAATATAGAATTCGGGCCAAACTCTGTCCTAGGCAGAGTTCGGGCCAAACTCTGGTTCCTTAATTTAAGGATCCTATTTTCTAGGGTTTGTTGGTTGCTAGTTGTCCAAAGGCCAAAAGTTTGAATTTTGGGACAGTGTTCTGGCCAAACTCTGCCTCCCTGGACTAGTATATATAGGGCAACATTTCTTTCATTTTCATTCATCTCTTCATCTCATCTTCTCATCTTCTTATCTTCTATAGCCTTATACATTTTAAGCCTACTCTTCCCATCTACTAGCCACACAACTTCCTAAGCCCCAAGGTGCTCAGTGCAATTCAGCTAGAAGTTCTGTACAAGAATTTGAAAGTAGTCTTTTAGACAATTCCAAGTTTTGTCTCAATGAAAGTGTAAGAAGTTGGCATGCTCTTCTAAGTAAAGGCATGTAGTGTACCTCTATTTCACAAATAGTAGATTTCAATCTTGAGCAAGAGTTCTTAGGCCTAGACTAATCCTCCACGAGATAAACCAGGTTAAAACTGTTATGTTTGCGTATGCTCTTCTGATCTCTTTTATTTTTGCATTAATACTCTGATTAATTATCCTGTTGGTGAAAGAGTTAATTTTTATTTGGTTATTATCGACACAAACTCTATTCACCCCCTCTAGAGTTGCCTACACGTACTTCAGCATTCACCTATGATACAGTGGTATCAATATAGTACTTTTTAATAATATCCCTGCTCATGTACTATTTGATTTTGGTGCCACTGATAGTTCTATATCAGCAAATTTGTCGAAGAAGACAAATTTTTCATGACACTGTTAGGTCTTAATCTTAGTGTTAGTACCTGTCGGGCATGCAATTGCCTGCTCGCTCAATCTATAAAGACGACTGTATTTGTATCAGAGGTAGGAGATTATCTTTAGATGCAATAGTTCTAGACATCAAGGACTATGACATCATCTTAGAAATGAATTGGCTTACCACTTGTTCGGCCACTATCGATTGTGCATGACAGAAAGTCCTATTTCGTCTACTTAGAGAGACTGAATTATGCTACTCATATGGTCAACTATCGACGGCCAGTATGGTGATTTCAGTAATGTCTACTTGATGGATGCTACATTCTGACTATGAATGGTACTTAGAGTATGTTCGAGAAATTCGACAGGATGGTGCAAACGCAGGACACTATGACGTTATGGCAGAATTCCCTGACGTGTTTCTAGATGAGCTACCTGACATGCCACCTGATCGAGAAATTGAGTTGACCATCTATATGTAGGAAAGTCGAGCACCTCTAGAGGGGGGTGAATAGAGAGAGTGTGTGTGTAGCGGAAAGATATCACCAAGTTAAAAAAATACATGCAGTGTCACAGGTGATAAGTGTTAGGCAGATGATAACAAACTATATAGAGATTAAATACAAAATTTAAAGAGCATCAGAAAAACAAGCTCATGACATAGCAGTGTATATTGGTTTTCCTCTGAGAGGACAATTTTGAGTATTTCTGCTCGAAGTTAATCCACAATGGCACAAGCTTTGAATCCGAAATACTTGCAGCTCCTTACAACCATGAGTTTTTATCCAAAGGACTCGCAACTTTAACAAGACAAAATTTGAAAACTGGAACGTTTTCAGAATACCTTCTTTACAACTCGAACCAAAGTCTAGATCGAACCGAAATGGCACTTGGCTTGGCTAGGAATCGTAAAAGGCTAGATACAAAATATAATTCTCTTTGAATGCTCTGAATAGATAGATAAGAGATGAATGACTTAAATAAATTGGAATGGGAATTTCTTATTTATTTATAGTATTTTTGGGGACCGAACTCGGCATGAATTCGGGTGCAGATATTTCATAATTTGAATGTTTGTTGCATATCTTCAGGAAGACCACTGAAATTCAGGAACTACTTTACCAAACTCGATCCGACTTCGGTCCGAACTCGGGTCAAACTCGGATGGTTAGTTTTCTGACCAGTTTGAGTTCTTAATGAAGATGGGCTTTTTATTTCTTTGAGTATTAAGCATTTTGGCTAGTATGGAATGTGTATTAGGATACTTTGTGGATAGGTAGGCTATTTTGAAAGTAGATTTTAGTAGCATAGCCAGTTGCCAATCTGATCGATCGTATATTTTTTCAAAACTCAATAAAGTATAAAATATATAATAAAGTATGAAAAAAATGTCTCGATCAGCATCCGTAATGTTTGTTTGACAAAGACGATGAATGGTAGCAGAGTGAAAGTAGATGTTCTGTATTTGTACCTATAGCTGTGTATTATTTGCATATTGACTAAAGTTTAAGTTGATTATCGAAATTAGGTGTGACTATGACCAATAGGCTAATACTATACATTTTCAAATACCCGACCAGTTTTTAAATACTCGCACAGAATGGCCCCTATGAAAATAAAGGAGCTCAAGATCCAGTTACTAGAGTTATTTGACTAGGAATTGTCACTACCACATTTTAGTTTGAGGGTATTTTGGTCATTTTGGTTTTTGTGAATTATTTTATTATTTATTGCATTGGTGTGTGATTTTTGACTTTTACTAGTTGTGACTTTAGAGACTAGCCTAGAGTTTGACTTTGACCTTAGTAACTTAGTTAGCATGGAGTGGGACCCTAATGTGACTTAAGTTGGTCTTAGTTGACTTAAATGTGGCCAGGGTTCATGACAGGATTAGGAGAGTTTTGTATTTGGACTTATGGCTAAGGGGTTGAGCTAGCTAGCTTATGATCTTGGCTCAAAGCCCATTTACATGAAACCCTAACCCTAATTCCCACATGGCCGACCACCACAGCCCAATTATAACCTAATTTCAGCATATATAATGTCACTTCATAACCACTTGCCTCTTTTAGAAATTCTCCTTTAGGAAACACTAATTTCTTCCCCCCTTTCATTATTCCTCCACCAAATTGATCCCAATCTTTTGCATTTGATTCCAAATCTGGAGTAGAAGAAGAAGGAGGCTAGCTTGCAATGAGGGGAGCTCATTGGGATATTGCTTGAGGAAGAAGACTTCACTATTTGGAGCTTTTTCTTGGAGATTGGCTCTCTATAGGTAATCCCTTCAAATCACCTTAAAATCTTGATTTATTTCCATAGATGCATCCATCTAGGTTTCCCCTAGCTGTAGGAAAAGTTTGGTAGAAATTCGTGTTGATTTGGTGTCCGTATCGGACACGTATCAGAGTAGGCTTATAGGTGTTTAATGAAATGCCTCAATGGCGATTTTATTCCTATTTTTGAACAAACTTGTAGAGCTATATGTGCTCTTGGATTTCGTACATGACTTAGCCGATCATTGGCTTTGTGTCGTGTCGAATGAGAGGCTGGACACGCCGCACAGACCATGCGAGCAGTATCCTGCTACCCGACAGCAAGTTCTCCGTGTCTGTGTCACTTGGACACGTGACACTTGGTGGGTGCCTTGGGGCAGTGACTGACACGTCAGCCCCCAAGTGGCATGACGATTCGTATCGTATCGACATCGTATTTATGAACGCACCGATTTCGTATACACTGTGCAGTAGCCATGTCTAGGCTCTGATACGCGTGTCGTACAGAGCGTAAACACGTTGTGGACACGAAGTATCATGTTGAGTGTGTACCTTACGTGTGGGCAACACGTGGACACAACCACGTGACTCTACGTGAGTCGTGTCGTGTCCACGAGCTTATGGACTCGTCGTACGAGCCTGTGCAGTGGCCGTGTGTTGGCGAGTGTTCGTGAGTGTCTGGACACATCGTGTCCTATTGTGTGGACACCATACGACTCGTGGGACACATTGATATATGCACGAGTGTTTACCAACCATTAATTTGGGATTTTTACTTGATTTTGTTTTGGATTTGGGTTTTTCTCCAATGTTACTGATACGAACGTACAGTAACTTATTTCCTGAGAATTCGAATGTGTCTATTTGATTTCAAATGTAATTTATATGTTATATATATATGTGCTCTCATATCTGGGTTATTTGATTTGTGTTGGGGTTCAATGTGGAGCTCGAATAGGCTGTGTGAGTAAGGATGCATAGGTTTAACTGCTACCAGGTTTCGAAATTCTGAAATGAAGGTTTAGGTATAATGTATTGAACAGAAAAGAGGGATTATATGGTATTTTTCCTGAGATTAACTCACTTCACTACTGTACACACAAACCCAGACCTCAACTCTTCCCTAACATGTTCTGGACACCATATTCACTAGTATACATCATACACACACACACACACACACACACACACACACCCCCCCTACACTTGACTGAACACTAGAAACACACAGAAAACCTGAGAACAACTATACACACACAATCATCTCACACACAGCTGAACACACGCACACACACATAAAACCCTCACCATCACTCATTGTTGCCTGTCACACATATAACCCCCTGTACACACCCACATACACATATTCACATACAATGTTGACACCATGTATCCTTAACCCCCTTGTATGCAACCCCAATATACACACACACACATATCACTCCCTATCACTCTCATAAATTGTACACACACACACTACACAGGTATGCCTATACACACACACCCCCTCTAACTTGCAGTCCACAGGCACACACCATATCACTATCCACTACAATGTTGACACACACACTCACCATAATTATATATGTATACCATGTTTGTGCCTTGCTCGTGTATTAAGCACTAGCCTATATGAATACCTATATATATATATATATATATATATATATATATATATATATATATATATATATATAATATATATATATATATATATATATATATATATATATATATATATATATATATATATATATATATATACACGCACATAGTTTGTATTTGTGTGTGTGATAACTTGTTTGGGCTTTTGATTATGTTTGAGTGCTAGCCTAGGCTTGGTTAGGCTTAGTGAGACTTATTGGACTAGACTTGGACCTAGTATAGCTTGGTTGACCTAATTTAACTAGTGTAGTTGACTAGAGTTGACCAAGAGTTGACTTTAGTCTAGGATGACCTAGAATTTATATAGAATGCATTGTAAAGTTCAATATTACCATTCTGGACATGTTGTAACATGTGTTACTCTAAATAGAACTCATCTACTCTGTCTGGACATATATACTCATCGGATACTCAGGATATCAGGCGAGTATATTTTCTGACCATTTCATACTTGATAGGATTTATATTTATGCTCTAGATTACTTTACTTGATGCTGTCACGTTGGTAACACAAATTGGTACTATATGGATCCCTTCATGAGATGTTATCCCCCTCGGGAGCATCGGGATACGTTATGTCATGTGCTTTTCATGTACATCATGTATTCATATGCTTTCATCATTCATGTGCACTCTTGTGATTCATGTACTCTCATGTTCACAGAGCCCCCATGTATACTTCATGTGAACCAATTTATGGGCCCTCATGTGAAATCATGTACAATAATATAACTTGTCTGGATCTTTGTGTATTGATTGGGGTACGGGGGACTGTAAATGGTCATGTGAATAATTCTAAAGTAGTGTAATCATGTACAAACTCTTAGAATAATCATGTGCAAATTCAAGCCGTTCATATGTCTATCTTGTACTCTACATCACTAGCCACTGTTAGTTCTTTACTTATAGTAGATATTTTCTTACAGTCATCTCTTTTACTTCATATATTCTTCAGCATTTCATGTATCTTACTCTATTGCATGCTTACATTTTCTGTCATATTATGAACAGCGTGAGATGTATTGTGCTCATTCCTGTCCTGACTGGACCTGTTGAAATATTACAGATAACATTAAGGAATTCTGTCCTACGTAATACGGAGCAGGCCTAGATGACACATGTGAGCTGGACTCCCAGGAGGACCCAATCCTTGCAGAGGACATTACCCCAGTAGTCTAGGCTAGTTAGCTAGACTAGTTATCTTACTTTATTGACTTGTCTTATTTTGGTTACATTATGTACTTATTTGGGATTTTGTTATTCTGGATGTTGTGGAGATGTTATCTTAGACACTTAGACTTCTTCTCCTATTGTATTTCTTTTGGCGACTTATCTATCTATCTATCTTATCGTATTTCTACCTTAGCTGCGATTGAGTTATACATTTCTATATTGTCCTCCATTCGGAGCGTATATATTGTACAGGTACCTTATAATTGTTAGATGTATGTAACCTAGGACAGCGTTCTACCACCGACACTGCGGCGTAGGCTGGACGTACCCACTTCTCGTGCCCCTACACTGGGTGCGGATCGTGACAGGGATACATTCGACCTAGCGTCTCTCCATGGGGAGCGTCAATTTTCTTTGTGAAGAAGAAGGATAAGTCAATGTGCATGTGCATACACTATCGAGAGTTGGACAAAGTCACCATCCAGAATAAATACCCATTGCCCAGAATGGACGACATGTTTGATCAATGGCAATGTGCCTTGGTGTTTTCAAAAATAGACCGTCACTCGGGTTACCATCAATTCAAGATCAAGCCGAACGATATGCCGAATTCAACCTTTCACACTCGTTACATCCATTATGAGTTTTTGTTAATGTTGTTCGGCCTGACAAACGTTTATCTCACCTTCATGGATTTAATGAATCGGATGTTCCGACCGTTTCTCGACAAGTTTATAGTAGTCTTTATCGATGACATCCTTGTCTACTCAAAGAGCAGAGTGGAACACGTGAAGCACCTGCAGACCGTGCTTCAGACATTGTGAGACAACCAGTTCTACGCAAAGCTGAGTAAGTAGGAATTTTGGTTAGCCAATGTATCGTTTCTTAGGCATGTCATTTCTGCGAAAGGTATTTCCATTGATCCGAAGAAACTTGAAGTTGTTGTTGATTGGAAACGACCCACGTTCGTTAGTAAAATTATAAGCTTCCTCCATTTGTGAGATACTACAGACGGTCTATGAAAGACTTTTTGATATTCACATCACCTTTGACTCGCCTCACTCAGAAGGGAGTCGCATTCGAGTGGTTAGATGACTACGAGGCTTGCTTCTAAGAGTTAAAGAGGGGCTTGTTTCGACCCTGATACTTTTACCTCCAGACAGGACGGAGGGATTTCAAACTTTACCAATGCTTCAGGTCAGGGCATGGGATGTGTGCTCATGAAGAGGTATAAGGTGATATCCTTCGCTTCATGATAGCTGAACCCGCACGAGAAGAACTATCCCATACATGACTTAGAATCGGCAGCAATTGTGTTTGTATTAAAATTGTGTCAATACTACCACTATAGTGTGATTTTCAAGATTTATATGGATCACAAAAGCTTCAAGTATCTTTTTACCAAAATAGAATTGAACTTTTGGCAAAGGCATTGGCTAGAACTCGTCAAAGACTACGACCTGAAGATCGATTATACACCGAGCAAAGAAAATATTGTAGTAGATGTGGTGGACTGGAAGTACATGGCATCATTATCCATCAACGATAGATCACTGTAAGACTTAGAAGAAATGGGCATCAAAATTTGAGTTTGATACATAGGGGAGTAACTGGCTCAATTACACATAAAGCTGAGCTTAGTAGAAAAGATCAAGTCTGCTCAGAAGTATGACATATTCATGAAGAAGATACGAGTGCCAATTTCCACGGGTAAGGTGACTGACATTCCGAAAGATGAGATCAGAGCTTTGCGAATGAACGGTAGACTATGTATACTGTAAGCCCACTTTCTGAATTTTTAAAAAATGTATTTATTTTATTTTTAGTTTTAAACATTTTCCTAGTTAAAAAATATTTTTTTATTTCTATAAAAGATATTTTGATTGACAAAAGGACTTGTCAAATTATTTTAAATTTGATTTTGGATTTATACAATTATACTTTTAGATATTACTTAGTTTATTATTATCATTTATTTTCTAGATTTAAATTTATAAAATCTATTTTTGAAGTATTTGATATTATTTTAAATTGTGTTGCCATCAATTTAGTGGATTGAGCTTCAATCAATCTAATTGTTGATTTATATATCTATATAAAGATTTAGTCCAAAGGATCCTAATCCTACCCTAATTAGGGAACCCCTACTCCTATATAAGAGTCCTCCCCTTTATTCTTTCTCCATAAAATTTCTTAACCTTCATCTAGCAATCATAGCCAACCACCATTATCAATCATTGTGTCGTGCATCGTATCTGTGTCCCTATTTCCTTTCCATTATTCTCTTTTACAATTACATCTTCTCTCCGTATCCGAGAAACTCGGACACAATCTCAATCCACAAATTTTGTGTCTTGTAGGACACGATAATATTCGATAAAATAAATTTGTGCCCGTGTCTCGTAGGAGACGCTGACACGAATCTGGCCCTAACCCTTAGTCCAGTGGCCAGTCACCGCCCTGTTCTGCCGCCATTGGCGTATTCCCAAACTGCTGTGCCAAGTGTCGTCACAGGTGCTCCTTCCTGAACCCGCAGCAGACGGGCCACGTCAGACCCATCTTGGCCCAGACCGCGGTCGACATTCTCTGTTTCTCTACTGTCAACTGTCTCCAGCAGCTACGGTCATCGTCTCCCCCGGGGTTCGGCTCTTTGACGACTGCAGCATCGATTCTTAACGTAGAACTGGTCATCGACTCCTCCATTTGGCGCCTACAGGATCCCTAACTACCGGAGCACCCTGCCTCCTCCTTCCTAGTCACATGCCATCGCTCGTCGAAAACCCTACCACTGCTGGCCGTGAGACCTCACCCGGCGCCACTCCACCACAGAACCCTAACCACGACCACCCTTCTGCAAGCCGGCCATGTGACACAAAACTGGTCATCGACTCCTCCATTTGGCGCCTACAGGATCCCTGACTACCGGAGTACCCTGCCTCCTCCTTCCTAGTCACGTGCCACCACTCGTCGAAAATCCTACCACTGCTGGCCGCGAGACCTCACCCGGTGACACTCCACCACAGAACCCTAACCACAACCACCTTTCTGCAAACCGGCCATCTCGCCATGCCGCCGTGAGCGCCACCCCGTGGATGCCTTGTCACGAAGCCTACTTTACGCTGACACTGCTACTCTCAAACTCCCCCCGAGGCACCGTTCGAAGTGAGCATCACCACTACCCACTTCACCATCACCACCTACCTCTTTTTTCGTTAGCCGTCATCGAAAACCAGGTAACATCACCCTATCGCTTTTGTGTGCCACCTACACTAGTAAGTCAACCCTACCAGACACCTTCACCCGTTCAAACCTTCGTCACCTCGAGCCTTCCTGCATACGACCCAGTCTTCGGCGAGCAACGGCTCTCCCCAATGTCGAAACCCCTGCCACAGTCCACATCAACCGGAGCACCGAGCGCCACTCGTCGTGCTCCCCCACACAACTGACCGTATCTTCGCCTAATCGTCGAGCTTCAGGGCCCCGGGTTACCTGGTTGTTCATGTCTCGACTACGCCACCGAACCCCGCCTTCAGACCAGCACTGACCTCCTAGATCCGCCACGGACGTCTGGTCGAGCCTCCGGTTCGGGTAAGAAGGAGCCACAACGTCCAACGCCCCTCCGACGACTCATAGGTATGTTCTTCGAGCTCTCCACTCCTTCATCCTTCTTCTTCTTCTTCTCCCTTTCCCTTCTTTTGCTTGTGGATTATTCTCTCTCTTTCCTGTGAGAGAGGGAATATAGGGGTTATTGTGTTGGACTCCGGGTCTCCAAGCCCAACGAGCAATGGGCTAGGGAAGAGGAAAAAAGAAAAAAAAAAAGATTTTATTGGGCCGAGTTTTTGGGCTTTTGGCTTAATAATTAAAATTGGAGTACATATATATTATATATAGGTTTAAGTGCCATAGACTTCCATAATAATATTTTGGGCTTTTACACCTAAAAATATATAAATATATATGTACAAGTATATTTTGGGCCTATGAATAAAAGAAGAAAGCTTCTTGGTTTTTATATCATAATATATTTTTAATAAGTTTTACATATAAAAATATTGCTAAATAGAGTTATATAAAGAGTTATATAAATAGTACTTTAAATGAGTTTAATAATCTAAATTTTTAAAATAGGCTTAATATCTACCTATATATATATTCAAGATGGGTTTATATATATATATATATTAATTTCTAAATGGTTTTCTTTTATATACTAAATAAATATCTATCCTAGAATTTCTAAGTATTTACCTAAAATATTTTGACTAATAAATTATGGTTTCCAAATATTATAAATATTTTCTAAAAATAGTGATAAGCATTAGTTTATGCAAATTTCCTTCAATATCAACATTCGACCATGACTAATCAAATGATTCTTATTTCTTAACAATTTTGGACTTCTATATGTCAACCCTAGGCTAATTGGATTGTCCTGGACTCAATAGAATTGTCTGTTCTATCATCTGAGGTCATCTTGTATAGTTTTGACACCTGAACCAAATATGTGCCGACATGATCAAGTCACATCAACTGCAACTTAACTTGAGGCAAGTACACTATTGCTTAATATTTTTATTACATTATAATACTAAAATGACTGAAATTAAATAATTAAAGTGCAGGAATTAAATATCTAATATAAATAGCCTAAATATTAAAAATAATTAAAATGAAACTAAGAGTCTCAGACTCGGTCCATTTCTCAAAATTCGGCTAATACCACAACGTCCGGTCGGACCGGTGCGTTTGTATTTCGCCGGGGCCCACAGACCGGTACGGTCGTCGCCCGAAAATTCAGTTTTAAATTCATTTCCGAAAACCAATTTTGAAATCAAAATAAATATAGTTTTGTAAAAATTTGGGCAGCATTTCCTCTATTTCGGGACAAACCCAAAACTGGGAAATGCGCCACGGAAAACCTGCAAATATTTCCAACCCAAAATAATCCCACATAATAAATCCACCAAAATATTCCCAAGCCACAGAAAATAATTCCAATCCACCGAATTTTCCAAAATATCCGGAAATTCCATAATCAAACCAATCCACACAAACCAGCAGATAAAATCACAGAAAAAAAAGCTAACGCAGCTAACCGAAAATACTACGCTGCTAACCGGATTTCCCAAAGGGAAACCGGGGACCGATTATCATCATAGACTCGACACGGGAGGGACGAACTACTCTGATTATCAAGAAATTTACCGAGAGGCTCGATGACGGAGTCCGAAGGGTGGCCTCGGACTCGGGACGCGCCGTCATGGACTCGAGAGTCTCCGGACAGCGAGGAGAACCGCGCGGGAAGGGTCTGGACAGCGGCGGGGTCCGCCGAGGAGGGCGTCGGAGAGCGCTGGAACCCGCGGAAAAGGGGACAGTGCCGGGAGGGGACAGCACTGGGGCGGTGCTCGGCAGCGGGGCCATGGGGGCGCGCCAGGAAGGGAGCCACCAGGGTCGGGCGACCGGCGGACGGATCTAGCCGGAAAGGAGCGGATCTGGGGTCCGCAGGAGAGGGGCGCACAGCCGGGGGTCGCCGGAGCAGAAACCGCGCAGGGGTCCGACGGCGGAAACTTCGCCGGAGTCGGGGATCCGCGGATCGGGGCGGCGCGCACCGGTGGGCAGTCGGCCGGAGGTGTGGGGCTCGCGAATGGGAGGCCGCACGGGGCGCGGCGACAGGGGCGGGCGCGGCTGCGCCGATCGGCCTGGAGGAGGCCGGAGGGCTGCGGGGTCACGGTTGGAGCGGGGACACCGGAGTAGGCGCGGAAGGGGGCGCTCGGCACTGGCTCCGCCGGAGAGGGCGCGGTCGACGGTGGCAGACCCGGCCGCGCAAGGGTCGCGTCGGCCCCGGAGAGAGACGCGGGTGGCCGCGGGGATAGGCGTCGGGGCTCTGCGGAATGGCCGGAGTTAGGTGGAGGAGGGGGTTTCGGGTGAAGGGGGTTTGGCGAGAAATGGGTTTTGGTGAGTTCTGTTCCAGAGAATGGAATGAGAGTTAAAGAGAGAAAAAGTGAGAGATGAGAGTATTAACTCTCTACCAACTTCTGTGAAGAGGTGGGAGGATGGTTGGAGTAAATAAAGGGTAGTGGGGGTTACTGGAAGGGGAAGAGGAGTAGTGAATGTGTGAGTAAATAGGGAGGAGTTGATGGGTTGGGAGAATGAGTCTCCACACCACTGCTGGTCCTTCGGGACCAGCCCAAATTTATTATTATTATTTTTTTAATTAATAACCAAGTCAAAATCAGATTAAGAAGGAAATAGGGCTCGGGCCTGGGTCTGGGCTCGGACTCGGGTCTGGGTCCGAAAATCAAAAATCCAAGTTTATTCATATTTTTCGAAATTCTTTTTCACCCAAAATTATTTAATATAATAATAATTTTTGAAATACTAATAAAACACTATTAAATAATTAATAATAAAATAATGGGTTTCACAATCTTCCCTCCTTAGAAAATTTTGTCCTCGAAATTTAAAAGGCAGGATAGGAGAAACAAATAGGTACAGGTATTGCACCCGTAACCCAGGTCCAACTATAAGGATTTCCAAGGCAGTCATGGATGAGACGGTTGAGGGAAAAAAAATTTTTATTTATGATATCATCCATGTAGAAAGAATACAAAAGCGAACCAAAGTACACGAGGTTGATCAGACCATCATGCACCGGTCCTGATTAGACAATATATTAGTGGGTGCACCCAATAAAATACCGTCATGATCAAGCTTGACAAAAAGATAGCTTGCAAAACTAGGCTAATTTAGCAGCATTGGTCAAATTTAGAACGGGGAAAGAAAAGATAAGGAATAAGAGTTTAAATGATGGCTCAAATTCTGATCTTCTTCCTAACTCTGACTAGGCTTGCAACTGGTTTCTCTGGCACTGAAAGGTTGAGTCCAAACTTGAGCTCTGAATTATCCAAAATGTGACTCGGATCCGAAATGTAGCATCTGAGCTGTGACATAGAAGACGTTGCGCACTCTCAAAATTAGCTGGTAGAACTAACTGGTATGCTACTTCCAACGCGTCTTAAACTTCAAATGGCCTGATGTATCTGGCCTCAAATTCCAGCTCCGTCAAAACTGATTGTTCCTCTGGTAGGAAAACTTCACCAAATGCAATTTGGTCTTCCCAAGACCTACCAAATTCTAAGACGCAAAATCCCAATACATCTTCAAGCATCTGGATTGACCTCTCTGATTGCTCGTCCCGCTGTACTCCATGAATCCGGTAAATGTGCCTCTCGTACAATGCTGCCCACTTCTTAGTGGATAAACCAACTTTGAAGGAAAATAAAGTGTGCCGACTTAGTCAGTCGGTCCACTATAATCCAATTGGTGCCCTTCCCTCCTTAGGAACAAGGCAATCCTTACTCAAAGTTCATTGTTATATGCTTCTACTCCCACTCCGAATTGTCCAGCGGCTCCAACAAACTTGTTGTTCTCTTGCTAAATTCCTCATGTTGACAAAATCCCATACCTGGAATTGTCCTTCTTTATTCCATAACACCAATCAATGGAGGCATATTTCGATACATCTTATTATCTCCTGAATATATGGATTACTGCGACTGGTGCATTTCTTTCATCAATTCGTTCCTCCGTTTGTCAGCCGATACGCAAAGTCTCGCACCATTCTTCAGAGTTTCACTGCTGATCAATTTAGAAACCCTCAAGTGTTCTTGCCAACACTTGATCTCTAAGTCTGTAAAGTGCCTCGTTTTGAAACTACGTCCTCTTGATTTTTTTTGTCCATCAGCCTCGAACTTCATCAATACTGAATCAGCATCCAGCTCCGTCCTTCTATCTCCAGGTAGTATAACCTCCAGTCCAAACTTTTCGATGTCTTCTAGCAGGTGCCACTCCTTGGCTAAGAACTTCGCCATCAGTATCGACCAAGTGCATCAGTGACCACATTAGCCTTACCTGAATAGTACTGCAGGTTGATGTCAAAATCCTTCATCTGCTTCAACCATCTTCTTAGTCTAACATTCAGCCCTTCCTGAGTGAAGACATATTTCAGACTTTGGTAGTCCGTACATATTTTCACTCCCTTTCCATAAAATCATGCTTCCATAGCTTCAAAGTAAAGATAATTACAGCAATTCAAATTAGGTGTGGGATGATTCTTCTCATGAGTCTGTAGTTGCCTACATGTGTAAGCAATTACTTTTCCATGTTGTTGAAGAACGCAGCCCAGTCCTTTTCCAGAGACATTACTGTAAATTGAGAACCCACCGGTTCCTGCGGGTAGCGCAAGGATTGGTGTAGTGGTAAGTCTCTTCTTCAGTCTTCGAATATATATCAGAATATTTTCTATGGAGAAGATAAATTGATTCAAATACTCATGAAAAACTCTGTTCATGAGATTTATGAACACAGCAGGAGCATTTGTTAGTCCAAACGACATGATCAAGAATCCATACTTGGTGTTGAATGCCGTCTTGGATATGTCCTCTTTCCTGACTTTGATATGATGGTAGTCAAATCTTAAGTCAAACTTCGAAACACCCTAATTCCACACAACCAGATCAAACAGATCCTCGATCCGGGCAGAGGGTACTTGTTCTTTAGTGTCTGGTAATCGATGCACATCTGTTGTTCCATCCTTCTTGGGCACAAACAAGATAGGTGTTCCCTAAGGTGAAGTTCCACCCTGAATAAATCCTAGAGCCTTCAGTTCATCGATCTGGTCCTTCATCTTCTATGATCTTCGAGTCTGAATCATGCCTTATTGTAAGAGGCAGGGTCTGCTGGATAGGAAGAGGGTCCCTAGGTTGTGGCCTAACAGGTGTTGCTGGGATATGAGCTCTGGTTTGATGGAAAGATAAGGGGCAGTCCTTTACCCGATGTTTAGTAGATCCATATGCCAAACATTGTCCCAAACTCTTGCGGCAACTAACGGCCTGATGACCATGCCTCTTACAATAGTTACAAGCCCATAGCTTCTTACGGCAAGACTGCCGGAAAGTAGAGTACTTGATGGGACCCAAATATCTTCTAGATTCAGGGGTATCCTTCCTAGGGCAAAAGTTCTGCTCTAACTTGGTTGGGGATAACTAAGGCTACATCATGACATTCTTCATGTCTTCTCTCGTGATATTCATCTGTTCCTGCTGGGCTTCATCTTGAGCTTTCTGGAACTCCAGGATTTCTTGAAATAGGACAACCATTTGGAAGATGATTGCTGGTACTAGTGGAGCAACAAAAATGAATACTCCACCAAGGAAATGCAATTCAGTTTGAGATGAGGTAGGAATTGCCAGTGTAGGAAAAACTTCACTGGATGCATTATGGGGACGGTCAATCAGCCGCAAGGGAAAGGACCCTGGGCTTGGTTGAGGAGATAGGGTATGATCTGGAGATGACACCTCATCGCCAGTAGGATTTGGTCAATGGTCATTCTCTGGAAGGTTTAGGATGCATACATAAGCAAGGTATCCTACCAGTCTATAATCAAACAAAAATATTTATTTATAATATATTTCGGTCCTATGTTGTGACAAATTGATGTTCTAGTGTTCTAATTGTTTCTAGGTATGTTTTCCTAAGTTGTTGTTCTGACCTGCATGGGCCACCACTAAAAACATGTCACGACCCGATCCCAAATAATTGGGTCGAATCGGATCATGCCCAGCCTGCACCGTTGTTGAGACGGCGGCAGTAAGCTGTATCACTCATGCAGGTAAATAAACAACACAGTCTAATTGTCACAACTTTAATAATTCGAATAGTTTTAAAAAAAAACTTTTTACAATAAAATGAAAGATACATCTGTAATACATTGTTTTCCACAAACATCATGAATTATAAAAGAAGAAGAAAAATCTAGGCATCTAGCTCATCAGTCTCGAGATCATCGTCCTCTAGTTGGAATCTCAGGAAAAATACCGTGGAACAAAGCATCATCAGCGATACCTAAAATGTTGTCTCCAGTCAGGAGGGAGCAAGAACGAAATATGCATCTCATAATTTAAATAGTAATTGGAAAGTGCAGGGTAAACAGTTTGAAATAATATTTTCAGCAGTTTAAAATAGTTCAGTGTATTTTGAATATGCAAACGTCTATGACCGGCTTGGGTTGATCAGTAGTATCTTAGCGATACGATATGGCTTATCCCCGTGTGTGAGAGGGGTAAGCTAACACAGTCAGTTCAGTAGGGGCTTTGGTCATAAACGTCTACACTATTCCCCAGTCCCAGATTCAGTATCAGTAACAATCAGTAGTTGAACCCTAAGGTAGAGTTCCGTGTCAGCAGTGTGGTTTAACATGCAGCTTAACTTTACTAAGGAAATTACAAGAAAACATAATCCAAAACTTGCCTTGTATTAGATTGACTGTAAAGACGAGTCGGTACCGAGGAGGAACGTCAGGTGTAACTTCGAGTTCCTACAGTTGAGAACTCGACTTAGAACCTTGAATAACCAGACTAAGTGTGCTAGTTGCAATCTCTAGTAGTAAATCCTAGTCAGGTTTTAAGTTGTATTAATTTACAGCTAACGATTACGTCGCAACTATGTGCGTTGATTAAACCGATTAATTGGATTATTTGGAAATAACACGAGAATCAATTAACTTTGGAAAACTTTGTGTTTTTGTAATATATTTATAAAATATAGTTTTCTTTTAGTGATAAATCATGAACTAGTTATTTACTAATATTTTATCCATTTTAACTAGATTCGTAACTAATCAGTAAATTGCGCTCTAATCTACGATTACGCGCCTAATCAAAACCACCCAAATTCACATCCACCAGAAAAAGAAAGTAAAATAAACTACGCTACACAATACAGTGGCAGCTAATGGTCCTAGGGTGGGCTTATGCCCGGTACAATTTTCTTTTACATTAAATAAGAGAAAATGACTGAAATTAAATAATTAAAGTGCAGGAATTAAATATCTAATATAAATAGCCTAAATATTAAAAATAATTAAAATGAAACTAAGAGTCTCAGACTCGGTCCATTTCTCAAAATTCGGCTAATACCACAACGTCCGGTCGGACCGGTGCGTTTGTATTTCGTCGGGGCCCACAGACCGGTACGGTCGTCGCCCGAAAATTCAGTTTTAAATTTATTTCCGAAAACCAATTTTGAAATCAAAATAAATATAGTTTTGTAAAAATTTGGGCAGCATTTCCTCTATTTCGGGACAAACCCAAAACTGGGAAATGCGCCACGGAAAACCTGCAAATATTTCCAACCCAAAATAATCCCACATAATAAATCCACCAAAATATTCCCAAGCCACAGAAAATAATTCCAATCCACCGAATTTCCCGAAATATCCGGAAATTCCATAATCAAACCAATCCACACAAACCAGCAGATAAAATCACAGAAAAATAAGCTAACGCAGCTAACCGAAAATACTACGCTGCTAACCGGATTTCCCAAAGGGAAACCGGGGACCGATTATCATCATAGACTCGACACGGGAGGGACGAACTACTCTGACTATCAAAAAATTTACCGAGAGGCTCGATGACGGAGTCCGAAGGGTGGCCTCGGACTCGGGACGCGCCGTCATGGACTCGAGAGTCTCCGGACAGCGAGGAGAACCGCGCGGGAAGGGTCTGGACAGCGGCGGGGTCCGCCGAGGGGGGCGCCGGAGAGCGCTGGAACCTGCGGAAAAGGGGACAGCGCCGGAAGGGGACAACACTGGGGCGGTGCTCGGCAGCGGGGCCATGGGGACGCGCCGGGAAGGGAGCCACCAGGGTCGGGCGACCGGCGGACGGATCTAGCCGGAAAGGAGCGGATCTGGGGTCCGCAGGAGAGGGGCGCACAGCCGGGGGTCGCCGGAGCAGAAACCGCGCGGGGGTCCGACGGCAAAAACTTCGCCGGAGTCGGGGATCCGCGGATCGGGGCGGCGCGCACCGGTGGGCGGTCGGCCGGAGGTGTGGGGCTCGCGAAGGGGAGGCCGCACGGGGCGCGGTGACAGGGGCGGGCGCGGCTGCGCCGGTCGGCCTGGAGGAGGCCGGAGGGCTGCGGGGTCGCGGTTGGAGCGGGGACACCGGAGTAGGCGCGGAAGGGGGCGCTCGGCACTGGCTCCGCCGGAGAGGGCGCGGTCGGCGGTGGCAGACCCGGCCGCGCAAGGGTCTCGTCGGCCCCGGAGAGAGACGCGGGTGGCCGCGGGGATAGGCGTCGGGGCTCTGCAGAATGGCCGGAGTTAGGTGGAGGAGGGGGTTTCGGGTGAAGGGGGTTTGGAGAGAAATGGGTTTTGGTGAGTTCTGTTCCAGAGAATGGAATAAGAGTTAAAGAGAGAAAAAGTGAGAGATGAGAGTATTAACTCTCTACCAACTTCTGTGAAGAGGTGGGAGGATGGTTGGAGTAAATAAAGGGTAGTGGGGGTTACTGGAAGGGGAAGAGGAGTAGTGAATGTGTGAGTAAATAGGGAGGAGTTGATGGGTTGGGAGAATGAGTCTCCACACCACTGCTGGTCCTTCGGGACCAGCCCAAATTTATTATTATTTTTTTAATTAATAAGCAAGTCAAAATCAGATTAAGAAGGAAATAGGGCTCGGGCCTGGGTCTGGGCTCGGACTCGGGTCTGGGTCCGAAAATCAAAAATCCAAGTTTATTAATATTTTTCGAAATTCTTTTTCACCCAAAATTATTTAATATAATAATAATTTTTGAAATACTAATAAAACACTATTAAATAATTAATAATAAAATAATGGGTTTCATATCACCCACGACCAGGCCACCCCCTACCTATTCTCCTGCTCTCTCCACTCTTCTCTCTACTCCACATGTTTAATCCCCCACTCTCATTTAAACAAACCCCCACCACCAACACATTCACCAGCACCATCACTTTTTTCTCTCTCCCATTCTAATACCTCTCCCTCTCACTCTTCTCTCTCCCTCCAGAACCTAATCCGACCCTCCGGCTTCCCCCAGCCGCCTCCGCCCACGCCGTCCAGCCCGCGGCTCCGCCCGCGGCCGCCTCCCAAGATCGTACGCCACCCAGTCCGGCCACCCGCACGCACCTCCGGCCGCGTCCAGCCCGCGGCTCCTCCCTCGCGTACGCGACCCCGACCTCGCGGCCGCCTCGTGCCGGCCGATCCCGTCCGCGCCTCCACCCAGCGCTTCCGGCGCTGTTTCCGGCCGCAAACCCCTTCTCCGTGGCTTCCGATCTCTGCCCGGCAACCTCCCGCGCCAGTGCCGCCGTGCCCTAGTCTCGCCGGACACCTTCTGCGCCGGCCAGAGCCCCACGTGCTTCCCGTTGTTCCAACAGCGCTGTCCAGCGCTGTTCCGGTGTTTTTCCTGCTGTCCGCGAGTTAGGATTTTCCCGAGTCCATGGGAACGTGGTTTCTATCTCTATTATTGCATCTGAGACCTCTAGCCGAGCAACCCAAGGTATATCTCGTGTCCCCGTGTCCCTTCTCAGTGTGTCGATGATGATTTTGGTCCCTGATCCCGTTACGGGATTCGATTTAGACGATTTCGAAAATTTTCGAAGTTCGGTTCGGTAGTAATTTTGTGCTATGATTGGTTTTGGTTTAAAGCTTTGTGACTTCTCAGAAATTCCGAGTTAGTTCGGCAATGCTCTCGGACTTAGTTCTGAGTTTGGTTTATATATATTTTGTGGTTGAAATGAATTCATAGGTTGTTTCCCTGGTTTGGGATATTATTTGTGTGGTTGGCATAATTTTCCAGTATTGGGTTATTCCAGATATAGAGGAAATGTTGCCCAATTTTTCGTAAAACTATATATATTTGATTTTCAAAACTGGTTTTCCAAAAGGGTTATTAAATGGATTTTTGGGCGACGACCGTACCGGTCAATGGGCCCTAGCGAAATGCAAATGAAACCAGTCATTCTGACGTTGAGGCATTAGCTAAGAATGATTTTTGGACCAATCTGAGACTCTTTAATATAATATTTATATATTTACAATTATTTTCAGAACGGACACTGCTGTTAGTATTTTTGGTGCAGGACTTCGGCCTGCTGAATGGACCGCTTCCCGGCGTTCAGGATTCACCTGAGTTTTATTATTATTCTTAAAATTCATTTATGTAAATAATTGTAAGGGCATAAGCTCAGTTTTCTATTTTCTTTGCTGCGACCCTGTATTGCGTAGAATAGATTTTATTTATTTTCTGGTTTGTTGGTTTGACGTAAACACGTAAAATAATAAATAACTAATTATTTTATAGAAAATTAATATCATTTTCTCACATTAAATAATTAGGAAAATTACAAGTCTGTTATTTAAACAAATTCACGTTCTTCTCATTTAAAGAAGAATATTAGTTTTATATATAATATTACAAAATAGAAAGTTTTGCCAAATTAACCGGTAATTGTCATTTTTCCAATTAATCAATAACCGGCTTATTTTAATTAAATAACAACGAACGTAGATTTGCGACGTTAGATAATTTTCGGTAGAATAATTAATAAACTTAAAACCTGACTAGGGTCTACTTCTAGAGATTGTAACTAGCACACCTAGAATGGTTTCATAATGGTTCTAAGCCAAGGTTCTCAAATGTAGGATCTCGGAGACGAACCTGACATCCTCCTCGGAACCGACTTTACCGATCCAGTCATAAACAAAGGCAAGTTACGGTTATGTTTTCTTATATTTTATTTAGTAATTGTCTAGCTGCATGTTTAAACCATATTGCTACACGAAACCCTCTCCTAGGGTTTAGATATTGATTGATTGATTGTGGGGATTGGGGGAATAGTGTAACGTTTATGGCCAATACCCCTCATATTGCATATTGTGTGAGCTTACCCCTTTTACACACGGGGATAAGCCGTATCGCGTCGCTAGGACGCTATTGTATAACCCAAGCCGGTCATAGACGATTACACATTCAAATCACATTGTTTTCAATTGTAGAATGCTGGAAAATATTGTTTAAAATGTTTAGCCTGCACTTTTCCATTATTACTTGAAATATGAGATACATATTCGTACTTGCTCCCTCCTGACTGGAGTTAACATTTTTAGGTGAGATTGAGGATGCTGAGCTATTGTACAATAGCTATTATGACCCAGTTTTGTACCCTGTGGTGTTGTCGGAGTCCCCCTTGGAGGACGCAGGACCTGAGGCCGACGAGCCGACCGCTTAGCTAGTCATTTTCCAGTTTTCTAGTTTTGTTGTTTTGAAATTTTGTTAATTTGAATTCAGCTTTTCATTTCAGTTCTTACTTTCCAGTTGTACTTTTCAGATGTTAAATAAAAGTTTTAAAATTTTCGTATATTGAGTTGTAACAAATGTATAGATGTTGTTGTGAATACCTGTAAATAGAACAGCTTACTGCCGCCGTCTCACAACGGTGCAGGCTGGGCATGATCCGGTTCGACCCAATTATTTGGGATCGGGTCGTGAGCAGATGCCAAGATTGAGGGGTAAGGATTTTAAATATAGTAATTTTACTATAGATTATTTCAGTCAATGATCTTTCGGATTTTGCCGAAAGTGCTTTATTTCTGCAGAATTAGTAAAGAGAAGCATTCCTTCGTAATGGCTTCTTACTCTAGTTTTTATTGGGTAGAAATTCTGCTCAAAGTATTTTTTTTCCTAAGCCTCCAAGGATCATTGATCAATGGCATATCTTGTCTGTCTAGACAAATAATATTCTCAGATCTTATTTTCTGATTATATATGGTTTCAACTTTTGCAAGTGCAGCAACTTCTCTGTAAAAAAAATTTTCTTTTCATTTTCAGTAGTATTGGTTGAAACAACAATATTTCTTCGAACAGAAATTTAGTCCTGTCACGAACCGCACCCTAGAGTAAGGGCACGAGACGTGGGTACGTCCAGCCTACGTCGTAGTGTCGGTGGTAGAACGCTGTCCTAGGTCAACATCTAATAATATAAAGGTACATGTACAGGATATACACTCCAAATGGAGGTGACATAGCAATACAATCTCAATCACATCTAAGGTAGAGCATAATAAAAGATAGATAGATAGATAGATAGATAGATAGATAGATAGATAGATAGATAGATAGATAGATAGATAGATAAGAACATAATAAAATCCTCAGAGAATACAATCCAGATAAGTCTAAGTGTCTAAATAAGTACATATCCCTAATAACATCTCAGAATCTCAATACAGTAATCCAGAAAAGATAATAAAGACATCCTAATCTAGGAAAGTGTCATCAACTACTAGTGGGACCTGCTGCTGGTCCAAGTCACAGCAATCCTCTAGGGTTGCACCGTAATACGTAGGGAAGAATGCCTCAGCCTCATCCTCTGTAATATTTTCAACAGGTCCAGTCAGGACAGGAGCGAGTACAGTACATCTCAACAAAATCATAACAGGTTAGGAAATATAAACATGCTAAAGAGTAAGATACAAGAAACTGAAGAACAACATGATGTAAAAAGAGAGAGACTGTAAGTAAATAGCTACAGTATATAGAGAACTAACAGTGACTAGTGATTCAGAGCACAAGATGGTTATGTAAACGGCACGATGTTGTAAACGAGTAATCTAAAGAGGGCGTACACGAGTAATCTACTGGATTGATTACATAACCACTTCTACTCCCCCGTCCCAATCAATACACAAGGATCTAGCCAAGTTATGTTATCGTACACGAAGTATAGTCGTACACGAAGATCATGTGAGCACATGAGTATACACGATTTCACACGATTTGTACACGAAAAGCACGAACACAAGGAGTACACGATGCTCATGATAAAGTACACGAACACGAAATACTCGATGTATCCGCTAAGGGGATAACATCGTACGACAAGATCCATATAGTACTAATCCGTGTTTCCAACGTGTCAGCATCATGTAAAGTAATCTAAAGCAGGAAATATAGTCCTAAGCAGGATATGAAATGATCAGATAATGTACTCGCCTGTATCCTGAGTATCTGAAGAATATCTACTGTCCGAGGAGTGGTGTCTATCTCCTATAGAACAGTACAAGTCACTATGAGTCTAAAATGATAATACGATACAATTCAATGCATTCTACATGAATCTAGATCAATCTAGACCAAAGTTAACTCTTGGTCAACTCTGGTCAACCCTAGAAGTCAAACTAGGTCAACTAGGTCAAACCTAAGTCAAACAAGTCTATACTAGTCTAACTAGTCTATTCTAGGTCTAATCAAGACTAAACAAGTCTAACTAAACACTCACTAGGCAAACAGACACACCCATAGGCCATGAGCCCTAGGCTAGGCTATTAGGCAATATCATGCCTAAAACCTACCACATATCACATATTAATATATATACCTAGTATAAAATAGTACACTCAATAATATATAGGATACGTGAATATGTGAATCTCATATACATATATATACATGTGTATATAGACATGTACATAGAGAACAAGGAAAAGGGAATGTGATTGTGTACATGTGTGTGTGTGAAGTGACATGAGAGTGTCACTTGAGGGTGTAATATAACATGTGTGTGTGAGGGTTATATAGTGTAGCAAAGTGTCTAGGTAATTTAGAGTGTGAGTGTTGAGTGTTATCATGGACTTTGTGAGTAAACAGGAATAGGGAAAAAACAGTGAAGGTAAATGTGTGTAGAGTGATATGAGAGCATGTGTCATGAGAGTATTAATGAAATCAGTGGTGTACACTTGTGTGTGTGCAAATAGGAAATAGAAATCAGTGAGGGTAATTGGGAATGTGTGTGTAAACAGGAAAATGGAAACAGTGGCATGGTTCCTGTGAATGAGGGTGTTAATGTGTGGGTGTTAGTGAGAGTGACAAGAGAGCATGTGTGTGAGTGTGAATCCTGAAAATAGGAAAACAGTGTAGTGTTAGGCATGACAGTGTAGAGAGTTAAGGTCATGTTGTGTGTGTAGGTAAACCTGTGTACAGGAATATCAGTGAAGAAATCAGGGTATTGATAATCTGGAAATCAGTATAATAATAGGAAATATCAGTGAAGAAATCATGTAAACCTGTGTGTATACATATGAGAACAGTGTACTAGGAAAACAGGGAGGAAAACCTGGAAACATTGACAGTTCATTTGAATCAAAACAGTGATGTATATGAAAATTCAAACTCAGTTAAAAGGAATGAATTTTTGACAGTTAAAAGGAAATGAAATAATAGTTTTAACATTGAATCAAAAGACAGATTATTAAGGAGGGAATCAATTCAGTATTTGGAAATTGAAACAATCATTCATTTTCAGTTAAAGGAAGAAAAGGGAATCAACTCAGCTGACAGTTAACATATAAACTCAATCCCAGGTATTGAAATCAACATTCAAATTTGCTTTAAGGAAGAGAACTAATTCTCAGGAATTGAGAATTCCTGGAAATAGAAAAAAACAGTGAATGGTGATCCCAATCCCACATTTGAATTCAACAATGAACACAACTAATACAAGTATGAGAATCACATTAAATGCTCATTCGATTTCAGTTTGAAATTGGGATTCAAACCCAACAACAGTGAATCAAAACTCAGATTATAAGGATATGAATCATTCAAATTGGAGTATCAGCCAATACCCAATCAAAAGCCAACACATTGTCTAAAATCCCATACATGAATCCAAAACCTATTCTAATATGAAAAATCAATCTAACATGAGCTAACAAATATGTGAGAATCATTTGTGATACTTAAACATCAGTTAAAATAGGATTTAAATGGGTTCAAGTTTTAGGAAAAACTAAATAACAATGTGTATCAGTCACTTACTGTCGAAACCCAAACTCAACATCTAAATTCCCATTCCATACCATAAAACTCATTCTAATATGTAAATCGAATCAATCATGAACAACAATTATGTGGAAATCATATGACAGTTGAAAACATCAATTTAAACAGAATTAGAATAGGATTAACAGTTTTAGAAAAACTGAAAATAAAGTATCAGTCATGTATCAGTCAATATGTATTCGAATCCCAATCCACATGACAAAACCTATCTACTATGTAATAATCAACTATCAAAGATTATTAAACATATACAGGATCTAAATTAGCAATTTAAATCATAATTTAAACATTTAAAATGGAATTAAAACATAGAACAAATATTCAGAACTGTACACGCACAGTACACGACCAGTGCACAGCCAAATGCGTGTCCGATACGACACGAGGACTAACGAAACTTTGGGAGCCTCGTGTCAGTGTCTGCCCGCACCCATGTGTCAATTTATACGTGTCCACGTGGTATATACAGTACATAGTGGACCCCGAGTAGCAGGGGAAGTGTCACTCGCGCGCGCGCGTACTGCACCCCGCGTGTACCCGTGTCCATAGCGACCCGACACGACTCCACAACCACCTCAGTCTACTGGAAAATAGTAAGCGAGGCCAAACCCTAATTTCCTATTCAAACTAAATCCGAAAACAAGGATGAAATGCCTACTGTGGCATATCATCGAACACCTATGTGTATCCACTGATACGTGTCCGATACGGACACGTATTGGACACGAAAACTAACAAGGCCTATACCAACAGTTAGGGTACACCTAGGGCTTCCTATTCATGCAATTAAAACACTATTTTATTGTCACGCCCCAGAACCAGAATACTGGAGAGCGGGGGAATGACTCAGCCAGCTACGTATTACGGGTAGATGAATACCGTATAATACGATCAATGCTGTCTAACCAGACGAGGGGGTGCATACTACATAAAAGTCTTTCTATGGTCACTTCACATCTATTGTCTCAATCGTTCAAACAAGAAACAGTAATAGAGAACATGTAAGATAAAGCATTAAGGCGTCCCAAACGCTCAGTCAAAATGTTCTTGAGATCTGGCTTTACAAAACATAGCCAGATGGTATAGTAACGTGTACACAATTGTTATCAGCTGCAGTCTGACTTAATTACAATTATGCAAAAGTAAGTGCAAGATAATCCGACTAACATGTCGGTGCCAAACAGCTAAGTATAAAGTAAATAACAAAACGAGCGGTGAAGTAAGGAACCCACTCGAGTCCTCCTGCGATCATTCCCCTAGTATTGACCATCTTGGAGGTAGAAGTAAGCTGGATCCTCGGGGACCGGCTCTAAATCTGGCCATGCAAAACCAGAGAGGTTAGACCTCTAATAGCAAGTACCACAAGGAAGGACGATATAAAGGATGAAACCAGTAAGTAAGAGAATATAATAATAGATCTCTGCTTTCCACTAGGATTCACATAACATCACGACACTTCGAACCAACCTCCCAACCAAACAAGGACAGAAGTTGGCCCGTCATGTCCTGACATTCTGATCATCACAGTTAGGCAACAGAGTAGGTACAGTACACAAACAAATCATCTTGAACGGCCAATCAACTACTACGGCTTGCTATTGTGAGTCCCAAGTTATCCGGGAATTATGCAAATAGGGATTCCTCAGTTCTTACTATGTGCGAGCAAGGCTAGTCTATCCAATCAATCAATTGCGCCAATCATGTAATTAGACGAGTCCCAGCGGGACGCCCGCCGTTAAAATAGCATGTACAATAATATAAGCAGATACTGTTCCCTGCCCGTGTAACAGATTTACGGTATCCGTGGGAACCAGCCGGCCTGTCGGGCACTACTAGTCCCAAGAGGGCTGCCATGTAAGAACTCGGGAATCCATTCTCTCCATGCAATCATTATTTTATTTAACTTAAAGCCTCTATGTTAAGCGAAATCCCATGTCGTGGATCATGGTCATTCAAATGAGTACTTTTGTACAGGGTACGATATGCGCAACTCTACAACGATACCCGTGCGGCTATGTTGTAGGTCTTACATAGCGTAATACAACAATCAAATCTAACCACGGAGTGATCATGCCTTGACCATAAAGTACACATGCTATTTTTGTAAGATAAATAAATATTAAATAAATAAATAAATAATTTGAAACCTGTATGTGCACATATGCCAATATTCGGGATCGGCTAATCGAGTACAATAGTTCATTATATGAACGTGTCTCATTCATTCAATTCAATAAGACGACTAGCCAGTCTCTTAGTTCCAATTAGGAACGCATGATCAATATTTAGTCAATGTTACAATCATTATCAATGGTGACAAGGCATGAAAGTCAATTAGTATTACATGGGGTCGAGCCTATAACTCTCAGGGTTTAACTTCTAGTCATACTGGGTATCCATGAATCAATCAAGACACATGACACATCCCACATAACAATCTGTATTAATGATATTAACATATCATGATTTATCAAGTTCATGCAAAAAGGCGTAAGGATATAATAGGAGAATTATCATGCCATCCTTAAATGAATAAGTTATAGAACAAATAAAAACACTCAGGTTAGAAAGTCACGCCAAGTTTAGTAGGTTATACTAAGGCCAACAAGTCACGCCAACAAGTCTAGTCGGGGTGAGCGTGAAAATGGTTCATGTTGGCATGCACAGTGTGAGTGTGAAGGGGAATTCACGCACGCACAAAGTGAGCATGGAAAATGATAGGAAATTCACGCACGCACTCGTGAACGTGTGCGTGACTAAAAATCCACGTACTCATGGATGTGTGCGTGACTGAAAATACACGCACGCTCATGAGAACGTTAGCATGACTAAAAATACACGCACGCTCATGAGAACGTTAGCGTGACTAAAAATACACGCACGCTCATGAGAACGTTAGCGTGACTAAAAATACACGCACGCTCATGAGAACGTTAGCATGACTAAAAATACACGCACGCTCATGAGAACGTTAGCGTGACTAAAAATACACGCACGCTCATGAGAACGTTAGCGTGACAAAAATACACGCACGCTCATGAGAACGTTAGCATGACTAAAAATACACGCCAACACGTAAAGACGTGTGCGTGACTGAAAATACATGCAGACACGTAGAGACGTGTGCGTGACTCAGCCTTCGTCCCAAGCCAGAAAATGAAGTTCCCAGCCATGAGACATGCTAAGTTGGGAGATCAAAACCCATGAATAACCGAAATACAACAACTTAGATCTAGAGAAAATAAGCCATAGAAATCAAAAATGCTAAGCACTAAACCCTCTCAGGATCATGAGAGGAAGAGTAATGATCCATAAAAATGGATGAAGGAGAAGCAAGATTGCACTTGCCTTCTCCTGCTGCTGGTAGGTGGAGAGTGATGAGAGGAAGAAGAAGAAGTAATGGTGACAAGGAGTAATGAAGAGAGAGAAGGAGATAGGAGCTTTAAATAGCAAAGGGGGTGGTAGGTGGGAGACTTGTGGGCCGGGTTTAAGGGAACCACCAAGCCGAAACCCAATAAGACTAAAGCAGGGAATAAATGCAGAAATAAAATTGCAGGAAATTAATTAGCATGAAAATTAAAGAGCCGCTAATTAATTAACATGAAAATTTAAAGAGCAGATAATTAATTAATATGAAACATGATAAATACAGATAATAAATTATAGGAATTCAAATACAGGATGATACATGATAAATACTAAATAATTACGTTCAAGCAATATACGTATTAAAATATGCATTCTGGGAACGGAGAGTGACATCTCTACCCACCTTGAAAAAAAATTCTGTCCTCGGAATTTCAAATTCAAGCAAGATAGAAACATCGGGGCTAAACCAATCTAAGTACAAGCAATTCAATCAAGCAATCATTTTACAGTATCCATAGCAAGTAACATATATGTAAATCCATCAATCTACGATATCAAGCAATTCTACCCATAAGGTAATAAGCATGAGGAATTATGACAATCAAGGTATACAGAAAAAAGATATACCTTGTGAGTCAAACAAGTGTGGATACCGTGATCGGATATCATCCTCACGTTCCCACGTTGACTCTCCCAATGAGTGATGACCCCAAGCAACACGGACAAGACTAATTGTTCGGTTCTTGAGTATCTTCTCTCTTCGGTCCAAAATGGACACAGGCTGTTCCTCGTAAGACAGGTTGGTACCAACAACCAGCTCAGAGTGATCGAGGACATGGCTTGGGTTCGATACATACCTACGTAACTGAGATACATGAAATACGTCATGCACCTCTCGTAACGAAAGTGGAAGGGATAAACGATAAGCAACATCGCCTACCTGATCAAGGATAACAAATGGGCCCACGTACCGCGGACTCAATTTCCTGCGAACGCCAAATCTAATGACCCCACGAGTAGGTGAGATCCGCAAGAATACGTGGTCCCCAACAGAGAACTCTAACGGCCTACGATGCTGGTCCGCCCAATGACGATGCCGGTCCTGCGTAACTCGAAGTCGCTCTCTAATTCCCTTAACCACTTCAACCGTCTGAACAATCATTTCTGGGCCTAACATCTTTCTCTCTCCGATATCATCCCATGCAAGCGGTGACCTGCACTTCTTACCATATAGTGCTTCAAATGGCGCCATCTGGATACTGGCTTAATAACTATTGTTGTATGAGAACTCGACTAAGTGCAGGTGACTCTCCCAAGACCCTCCAAAATCTAAAGTGCAAGCTCGTAACATGTCTTCTAAAGTCTGAATCGTTCTTTCTGATTGTCCATCCGTCTGCGGATGGTAGGCCGTGCTAAATCTTAACTTGGTACCCAGACTATGATGTAAGCTCTTCCAGAAATGTGATATAAAGTGGGTATCTCGATCCGACACAATACTGATAGGAACCCCATGCTGCCTGACTATCTGTTGCATATATAACTCCGCCAACTTTTTTGTAGATTGTCCTACTCTGAAAGGAAGAAAATGCGCTACCTTTGTAAGTCGGTCCACTATTACCCAAATAGCGTCCTTACCACTTGGTGATCTCGGTAAACCGGTCATAAAGTCCATTGTAATATGCTCCCATTTCCATTCCGGAATAGGAAGCGGTTGTAATAACCCAGCTGGCCTCTGCTGTTCTGCCTTCACTTGCTGACATACCAAGCAACGGGAAACGAATCTAGCGATCTCCCTCTTCATCCCGTTCCACCAGAAATGCTGCTTGATATCTTGGTACATCTTGGTCCCTCCAGGGTGAATAGAATACTGAGAACTGTGAGCTTCTGTCATAACCTTCTGTCTGATATCTCCACTAGGCACACATAGACGTAATCCAAACCTAAGTGTACCATCTTCATGAATTCTCATCTCCTTCCTGAGTCTTGACTCACATTCTGCCCTAAGCATCTGAATCCTTGGGTCTTGTGCCTGAGCTGCCTTGATCCTGCCTACCAAGTCGAATTGAACTTGCAGACTTGTTAGAACTCCTACCTCACTAGGAAGTATAACATCGATGCCCATCTCCTGAAGGTCTTCTAAGATATGCTTCTGTGTTGTCAACATAAATGCGCCGCCTCTCCTGCTAAGAGCGTCTGCTACTACATTAGCCTTGCCTAGATGATACTGAAGCTCCACGTCATAATCCTTGATCAACTCCAACCATCTTCTCTGCCTCATGTTCAGTTCTTTCTGAGTAAAAATGTACTTTAGACTTTTATGGTCTGTGTACATATCTACTCGATCACCATATAAGTAATACCTCCATTGCTTCAGAGTAAACACTACTGTCGCTAACTCCAAATCATGAGTTGGGTAATTCTTCTCGTGGTCCCGAAGCTGCCTAGATGCATATGCTATCACCTTCCCATGCTGCATAAGGACACATCCAAGTCCTTTACCTGACGCATCACAATATACTGTAAAACCTCCGGGTCCAACTGGCAATGTAAGAATAGGTGCTGATATCAACTTCTGCTTCAAAGTCTCAAATGATGCCTGACATTCTGTCGACCAAACGAATGGTACATCCTTCCGGGTCAAGCGGGTCATGGGTGATGAAAGCCTTGCAAAGTCTGACACAAACCTTCTGTAATATCCTGCAAATCCCAAGAAACTCCGCACATCTGCTACGGTCTTGGGTACTGGCCAACTTTCTACTGCTTTTACCTTCTTGGGATCTACTGCTACTCCAGCTCCTGATATGATATGACCCAAAAATAAAATATGATCCGACCAAAACTCATACTTACTGAGCTTGGCATATAACTGGTTCTCTCTCAGAACCTGCAACACTTTTCTGAGGTGGTCTTCATGCTCCTCTTCACTAGCAGAGTATACGAGAATGTCGTCGAGAAACACAACGACAAACTGGTCTAAGTATGGCATAAAGATACGATTCATCAAATCCATGAATATTACTGGAGCATTGGTCAAACCAAACGGCATTACTAAGAACTCATAATGCCCATACTTTGACCTGAATGCTGTCTTGGGAATGTCTTCCTTCCGAACCCTCACCTGATGGTACCCTGAATGAAGATCTATCTTGGAGAAAACTCTAGCTTTGCTCAACTGGTCAAATAAGTCGTCGATCCTGGGTAATGGGTATTTGTTCTTCACTGTTGCCGCGTTAAGCTTTCTGTAGTCAATGCACAATCTGGATGACCCATCCTTCTTCCCCACAAGTACCACTGGTGCTGCCCATGGTGACACGCTAGCTTGGATGAACTTCTTCTCCTTCAGTTCTTCTATATGCTGGTATACCTTGGCCTGCTCTGAATCCGCCATTCTGTAAACTCGATCTGATATCGGTTTAGTTCCTGGTGCCAATTCTATACTGAACTCAATATCTCTAACCGGTGGTAGACCTGGAAGTTCTTCAGGAAATACGTCTAGAAATTCTTCAACTACCTTCAGAATCTGAACTTCTTCCATTGCCGTTACTACTCCCTGCTCTCCTTGAGTTGCCCCTGATCTGACTAAGGTGAACCGCTCCATGCTTGGAATATCAAAAGATACACTCCCTCTACGACAATCTATTGTCGCATGACTGTCTTTCAGACAGTCTATGCCTAAGATAATGTCGAAATTTCCAACAGGAAATTCTATCAACCGGGCGGGTAAGGAATGCCCGCAAACTACAACGCTACAGGCTAAAATAACTCTACTAACTCCTACGAGCCCATTACCAGTGAGTATATTCAACCTCCCTGGCAATGCCTCGAACTCCATTCCTAGTCGTATCGCAAATTATGCAGATATAAATGAATGGGATGCTCCCGAATCAAACAATGCTACTGCGGGATATGAGGCGACGAGAATGTTACCTGCCACAACATCTCTCGATGCCAATGCCTCCTCCAAAGACAGAGTGAATGCTTGCCCTCGACCTCCTTGCTGGTTCCCATGCTGCGGCCTAGCCTGATGTTGCTGCTGGCCCCTTCCTTGATGATGCTGGGGTGGTCTATGCTGGTGTTGCTGTACCGGCGGCCCCTGCTGCCGAAACATCTGAGCCTGCGGTATTAACGGACGCTGTGCCAACGGCCTCACTGCCACTGCTGGTCCTCGATACTGGCCTACCCCTGGTGCTGGCAGAGCTGGAAACTACTGCCCTGGTCCTCCTGACCTCGAATTCATGGGACATGTGGTAACCCAATGATCTGAATTTCCACATATCAGACATAGTCCATTCAATGTCCGACACATATCTCTAGTGTGTCCCATCTTCCTACAATAAGTACAGCCCGCCGGGGGTTGCTGGTTCTTCCTCTGTTGCTGTTGCTGCTGCCTGGGTGGTGGTGCTGGTCCTCGTATCGCTATATCGTGGTTACGAATGCCAGTGGATGGGGCTGTTGTTCGGGGCGCTGCTCCCCCTCCTCCTTCAATCTGACTGTGGGATCTTTTCTGACCCCCAGTCCTCACCGCAAGCCTCTGAATGGTGATCTCATGCCTTCGAGTTGCCGTCAATACTTCATCAAAAGTTTGGTAATTGTGCCCCTCTATCAATTGCAAGAGTTCAAGATGAAACTCTTGCTGAAACCTCATGGCCCTCTGGCGCTCTGTTGCTACCATCTCTGGGGCGAATCTACTCAATCTGCAGAACTCCGCTGTATAAGCATCTATAGTCTTGCCGGCCTGCCTGAGGTTGATAAATTTCTGTTGTAGCTCAAACTGTGCCACAACTCCATAGTACTTGGTCTTGAATCTTGTAGTGAAATCGTCCCAAGCCACAGGACGTCTGATGCCCACTTCCTCTGATTTCCACCAATCACGTACGAGATCCTGAAGTAACAACTTTACTAGATCCACACGTTCTTCTGCCGGTATCTTAGCTGCTGTCAGAATAGCCTCCATATCCTTAAGCCATGCATCTGCTGATATGGCATCCTCCGTGCCCTCAAAACGGCGGAGGTTGACTTACAAAACCTGGCTGATGCTCCAGAATCAGTCCTCACTCCTCTTTCCAAAGCCGTCTGCAATCCTTGGTTGAGCAACACATTCTGCTCTTGTAGCTGAGTGTGCATGCGCTGCTGGGCCAATATCTGATGTTGCTGAGTAGCCATCATTCCTCTCATGATCTCCAGAAGGGCTGGTGTATCCACTTGGGTAGGTGGAACTGTCGGTGGTGGTGGAACATCCGGATACTGTGATCCAGCTGCTGGTTCCACTATCACTTCTTCCTGGGTAGCCTCTTGAGGTGAGACTGGCCCTTGTTGCTGATCAACAGGGTCAGGTTGCCCATGTTGCCCCTGCTGTTGCCCAGCTCTAACCGATGCGGACGAAGTGCCCCTAAGAAAAGGGACAAGAGAACAATCAAACAACCGGACATGAAGGATCAATGAAGTCAAAGGATACCGGAATGTCAAGCAAGGGTTGAGAATAACGAATCATGAGATCAAGAGGGAACACGTGTGATTGAGACATCCTATAAATCAAAACACCCCACAAGTCTGAAATCAGACCTGCATGGGCCACCACTAAAACCTTGTCACGCCCCAGAACCAGAATACTGGAGAGCGGGGGAATGACTCAGCCAGCTACGTATTACGGGTAGATGAATACCGTATAATACGATCAATGCTGTCTAACCAGACGAGGGGGTGCATACTACATAAAAGTCTTTCTATGGTCACTTCACATCTATTGTCTCAATCGTTCAAACAAGAAACAGTAATAGAGAACATGTAAGATAAAGCAGTAAGGCGTCCCAAACGCTCAGTCAAAATGTTCTTGAGATCTGGCTTTACAAAACATAGCCAGATGGTATAGTAACGTGTACACAATTGTTATCAGCTGCAGTCTGACTTAATTACAATTATGCAAAAGTAAGTGCAAGACAATCCGACTAACATGTCGGTGCCAAACGGCTAAGTATAAAGTAAATAACAAAACGAACGGTGAAGTAAGGAACCCACTCGAGTCCTCCTGCGATCATTCCCCTAGTATTGACCATCTTGGAGGTAGAAGTAAGCTGGATCCTCGGGGACAGGCTCTAAATCTGGCCATGCAAAACCAGAGAGGTTAGACCTCTAATAGCAAGTACCACAAGGAAGGACGATATAAAGGATGAAACCAGTAAGTAAGAGAATATAATAATAGATCTCTGCTTTCCACTAGGATTCACATAACATCACGATACTTCGAACCAACCTCCCAACCAAACAAGGACAGAAGTTGGCCCGTCATGTCCTGACATTCTGATCATCTCAGTTAGGCAACAGAGTAGGTACAGTACACAAACAAATCATCTTGAACGGCCAATCAACTACTATGGCTTGCTATTGTGAGTACCAAGTTATCCAGGAATTATGCAAATAGGGATTCCTCAGTTCTTACTATGTACGAGCAAGGCTAGTCTATCCAATCAATCAATTGCGCCAATCATGTAATTAGACGAGTCCCAGCGGGACGCCCGCCGTTAATATAGCATGTACAATAATATAAGCAGATATTGTTCCCTGCCCGTGTGACAGATTTACGGTATCCGTGGGAACCAGCCGGTCTGTCGGGCACTACTAGTCCCAAGAGGGCTGCCATGTAAGAACTCGGGAATCCATTCTCTCCATGCAATCATTATTTTATTTAACTTAAAGCCTCTATGTTAAGCAAAATCCTATGCCGTGGATCATGGTCATTCAGATGAGTACTTTTGTACAGGGTACGATATGCGCAACTCTACAACGATACCCGTGCGGCTATGTTGTAGGTCTTACATAGCATAATGCAACAATCAAATCTAACCACGGAGTGATCATGCCTTGACCATAAAGTACACATGCTATTTTTGTAAGATAAATAAATACTAAATAAATAAATAAATAATTTGAAACCTGTATGTGCCCGTATGCCAATATTCGGGATCGGCTAATCGAGTACAATAGTTCATTACATGAACGTGTCTCATTCATTTAATTCAATAAGACGACTAGCCAGTCTCTTAGTTCCAATTAGGAACGCATGATCAATATTTAGTCAATGTCACAATCATTATCAATGGTGACAAGGCATGAAAGTCAATTAGTATTACATGGGGTCGAGCCTATAACTCTCAGGGTTTAACTTATAGTCATACTGGGTATCCATGAATCAATCAAGACACATGACACATCCCATATAACAATCTGTATTAATGATATTAACATATCATGATTTATCAAGTTCATGCAAAAAGACGTAAGGATATAATAGGAGAATTATCATGCCATCCTTAAATGAATAAGTTATAGAACAAATAAAAACACTCAGGTTAGAAAGTCACGCCAAGTTTAGTAGGTTATACTAAGGCCAACAAGTCTAGTCGGGGTGAGCGTAAAAATGGTTCATGTTGGCATGCACAGTGTGAGTGTGAAGGGGAATTCACGCACGCACAAAGTAAGCATGGAAAATGATAGGAAATTCACGCACGCACTCGTGGACGTGTGCGTGACTAAAAATCCACGCACTCATGGATGTGTGCGTGACTGAAAATACACGCACGCTCATGAGAACGTTAGCGTGACTAAAAATACACGCACGCTCATGAGAACGTTAGCGTGACTAAAAATACACGCACGCTCATGAGAACATTAGCGTGACTAAAAATACACGCACGCTCATGAGAACGTTAGCGTGACTAAAAATACACGCACGCTCATGAGAACGTTAGCGTGACTAAAAATACACGCCAACACGTAAAGACGTGTGCGTGACTGAAAATACACGCAGACACGTAGAGACGTGTGCGTGACTCAGCCTTCATCCCAAGCCAGAAAATGAAGTTCCCAGCCAGGAGACACGCTAAGTTGGGAGATCAAAACCCATGAATAACCGAAATACAACAACTTAGATCTAGAGAAAACAAGCCATAGAAATCAAAAATGCCAAGCACTAAACCCTCTCAGGATCATGAGAGGAAGAGTAATGATCCATAAAAATGGATGAAGGAGAAGCAAGATTGCACTTGCCTTCTCCTGCTGCTGGTAGGTGGAGAGTGATAAGAGGAAGAAGAAGAAGTAATGGTGACAAGGAGTAATGAAGAGAGAGAAGGAGATAGGAGCTTTAAATAGCAAATGGGGTGGTAGGTGGAAGACTTGTGGGCCGGGTTTAAGGGAACCACTAAGCCGAAACCCAATAAGACTAAAGCAGGGAATAAATGCAGAAATAAAATTGTAGAAAATTAATTAGCATGAAAATTAAAGAGCCGCTAATTAATTAACATGAAAATTTAAAGAGCAGATAATTAATTAATATGAAACATGATAAATACAGATAATGAATTATAGGAATTCAAATACAGGATGATACATGATAAATACTAAATAATTACGTTCAAGCAATATACGTATTAAAATATGCATTCTGGGAACGGGGAGTGACATTTATGGAAGGGATTAGAATTTACCTAGGTGTGTGAAATGGCTCAAAAGCCTCAATGAGAGTTGTTCCTCAAGCTACCCAACTCCTTCAAATTGCTCCTTCACTGAAATTTCTCACCATAGCCATCAAATACACAGAGATTAGAACCTATTTCAAGAAATTAGAAGGAAAAAGGAGTTGAAATAGAGAAGTTATGGATTGGAAAAGAAAGGGTTTACCTCTATTTTCAACTTGTTATTTTTTCTAAGGAGGCTAGCCCTAAGTTTGAGAAGACATTAAATAGAGTGGGGAACCCTAGGTGGCCGGCCAAGTGGGTGTTGGGCTAGGGTTAGGGTTCCACTAGTTGTCTATGGGCCTCTATGGGCCTAAGCCATAAGCCATGACTTATGAAATCACAAGCCATTATCTAGCCTAATCAAATCCTATTTTCCCCAAATTAATTCTAATGAGTAGGATATCACTAACTTAGGTCAAGCTAGGGTTTCATAATCTAACCAAGTATCCATGACTAAGGTTAGCTTCTAGGACAGTCCCCTAAGTCACCCTGAGTCAAAGTGAATAATAGCACTAAATCAAATATACTAAAAATCACTTAAAATTCCAATAATTATAATTAATACTAAATAATTCCAAATAATTCCCAAAATTTTAAAAATGACCAAAATACCCTCAAGCTAGAAATGTGGTAGTGATAGGTCCTGTCGTCGGTGAGTTTTCCTGTTCTTGGGTTGTTCCCATTTAGGGGGTTCCCAGGGCTGCTTCCCTTTATCCCTACGATCCATGCTGCAAAAATTCTTGTGTTAGAAAATCAGGAAGACTATTTTCTTCTCCTTTAATATATTCAATATCAAAATTAAATATGGCTAATTCAGCTTGCCATCTAGCAAATATTTATTTTGATGCTAAATTCTTAACATCTTTCTCTAACACAGTTTTTGCAGAGCTACAATCAATTCTAAGCAAAAACTTCTGATTCAATACATCATCTTGAAATTTATGAACACATTTAATTATAGAAAGAATTTTTTTCTTGATTGTAGAGTAATTTATTTGGGTATCATTCCATTTACCCGTACAAAATCTAACTAAGACTTCTTTATTAGTCTCAGGATTTCTTTGCTTTAAGATGCCACCATAACCAATATCACTAGGATCAGTTTCAACTATTTTAAACTATTCAACATTAGCTAAATGTAAACAAGGTAAATTCTTAACCTTCTGCTTTATTATTCTCACTACTTTAGTATGCTCTTCAGACCAAGCAGGAGGATTCTTCTTAAGCCTTTGACACAAAATTTTTGTATCATGTGCTATATTTTTGTAGAATTCAGACACATGATTTAGTGCTCCCAGAAATCTTTGTAACTGCTTATTATCAGTTATTTCATCAGGGAATTTAGAAGCAAATTCAATACTTCTGTCAATAGTTTGTCATATTGGTAATATTATGCCCTAAAAATCGTATTTCTGTTTGAAACAATTTTATTTTGGTGCTGATTTTACCAGCCCATTCTTGATGACCAAATGCTTAAATATTTTCAAGTGCTTGAAATATTCATCAAGAGAATTAGAAATATTACGATATCATCAATATATGATAATATAAACTCAGAATATTTAATGAATATTTTATTCATTATATTCTGGAATTCTGATGGGGCATTCTTCAGTCCAAAGGGCATTACATTCCATTCATAGTGCCCAAATGGTACCGTAAAAGCAGTTTTGTATCTATCCTGCTCAGCTATCTGGATTTGCCAATAGCCTGATTTTAAATCACATTTAGAAAATATTCTTGCTCTAACAATTCTGTTGAGCAAATCTCTCTTATTAGGGATTGGATACCTTATCCATTTTAAAACCTTATTGAGAGGTTTATAATTTATTACCAATCTTGGCACCCCTTTCTCTCTCTCAACATTATTCATAAACATAAAATGCTGTACAACTCCAAGGAGAGTAAAAAAAAATATTAATTTTTTATCTATTAATTTCTGTATTTCTTTCTTGCATATTTCCAAATATTTCTGATTCATCTGGCAAGGTCTTGCCTTGGTAGGCATATTTTTTCATTAAAGCTATCCACATAGGGAAGTGAAACAATATGTTAGTTTCTGTCCCAGAAAGCATTTGGAAGATTACTACAAGTCTGTAATTTAAATTCTTCTTTAATTTATTTTATTTTGTCTTTAATCTCTGGCTTATTAATTGATCAGAGATTTGTATTTGCTTTATTTCCTCCCTGAGAAAATTGATTTGATTTTCTTTAAAATCAATTTCTCATATTTATTCAATATTTTGATCATTGGATCATGAATGAACTCAAAGGTTACTTCTCTTCCTTTATAAACAGTAGAAATTCCACATGTATTAATATTCTTTATTGGCATAAGTTTTTCTAGGAAAGGAGTTCCCAGAATAATATGCTGAGTTATTTTTTTTACTACTACAAATTGTAGTAGAATTGTTATAGAATCTTTACAAACATTCACGTCTGTAACTTTATATGGTGTTGTTAAAGCTTTATTATTTGCAGCACTCAGTGTTTGATTAGTGCGTTCACAATATTTTATTGGAATCACACCCTCTTTGACATAATTCAAATCTGCATCGCTATCAACTAGTGCAATTAAATTTTTAATATGATACTCATTATTAATGAGTAAATCTATTTGTATATACCATTTTTGGATAATATAGAGATCTATTTTCTCTACTTTTGATTGGGGCTCATTCTCTTCATCAGAAATATTAGGAGTAGAAGAAGTATTACTTCTTTTAGAACTTTCTCCTTTTTCTATATGAGTTATCATATTTTTTGCTACTGTCTCTAGATTAGACAGTCTTATTTGAGTAATTTCCTCTTGAGATTTTAATTCTTTTATTTCTTTTTTTAATACTTTAATCTAATTTTGGAGATCTTGTATTGTAACAGTTTTTACCTCTTTATTTCTATATCGTCGAAGAACTTCTTCCATATTATAAAAATCTTCTTTTTATTATCCCTTCCTCATTCAAGGGATTATTATTTGATTTTTCTTTTATATTGAGAAAATCAATTAATTTTTCTCTGGCATTTCTACTGATTTCAGTAGATATTAGAGATTTTATTATTTCTATTTTTTCTTGAGTGGTCAATACATTTATTGACAATCCATTCATTTCAACTATTGATTTATAATAATTAAGATCATGTTCATTGGAACATTCTTCACAAATACATTTACTATCACATTCGCACATATTAACTGAATAATCACTCGATTCATCTGATGAACCTAATTCTTCCTCAAAATTAATTAATATTTTGTATAGGTGTCCTTTTTAACCCTTCATCTTCTATTTCTTGGATTTTCTTCTTAGTATAACATCTATTGGCATAATGGCCCAATTTGCCACATTTATAACATTTTATTTCTTTAGAGGATTTCCTCTTTTGAGAAGATTTCTTCTCTTTGCCTCTATCTTTTTCTCTAAATTGTTGTGAATATTTCTTCTTTATTTTTCTTCTATAATAGGACTTATTTTCCTTCTCTTTGTATTCTCTCTTAGCCTTTCCTTTCTTATCATAAGGCTTGTATTTATCTACAGCAAATTGACTACAAAATTCACCCAAATTACTTTCTTTCTGAAAGTCTTTGAGATTTTAGCTGATTTCTTTGCTTTAAATCATTACATAAAGCTAAGCCTTCTTGAACACAAGCATTTATTAATGCTCCATAAGTATAATTCTGGTATGGAATTTCTCCATTATTTTTCTCTCTCATTTTTTGCCTTATTTTTTCAGCAAAGAGATTTAGCAATCCATCAATAAATTTGGACTTCCAGTGCGATGCATTTGCATCATCTAATTCCATAACTCTACTTAAGAAGGTATCTTTATACCATCTAAAATGAGTCAAAGTAGAACATCTCAAATTCTGTAATAGGGTTCTAATTTTTCTCCCATCAGAAACATGTCCTGTGAAATATTCTAATATATTATATATTATAGTGTAAACAACATCTGATTTTTGTTGTCCATCCTCTATCTTGGTAATATTTATTATTTCCATTCGTTGCTCATTACTCAAGCAATGATCCCACCATCCTCATAGGTTTTCTGTAAATCCACTGGCCACGAATAAAGCAATCTGCTTATCGTTGTTGCCAGCAGCTTTGGCGACATTTGAATACATCAATATTCGGTGTAATTGATCATGTATTTGCTTATCAGAAAGACCATTTATGTTCCATTCATAAATTTCTCCAGCACAGTAATGATTCTGAATTATAGAATCATTCTTTTCATAGACAACATCCATGGGAGAAGGTCTTTTGTAGTAATATTTGATCAAATTGGGTTTGTCATATTTAACGATATTAATTCTTTCTTGATTCATCTTATTCGGAACCAAATTGAAAGAATTAAACATCTTTTCTATTTGAATGGGATGAACTTGTTCTTCATTCATAGAATAAAAATCTTCTGAGTCTGACTCTGACTCTTAACAACATTGTACCGAGGATTCACCTTGTAGCATATTCAGGTGCTTGGTCATATCCTCTTTGGCTTATAATTCAAGAATTTATCTTTAAGACTTTTATACTCCAAATCTTCTTGGAGTACATTAACACTTTGATTTCGGAATTGCTCGACTAATTCTTTCAGATCTTCTTTTGTAAATTCTGCTTGAGATCTGAATTTGTAGCTGGTTACCTCCATTGGAGGTTTAATTGGAATCCTATTTGTTTCCATTTTCGGTTTAACGATAGGACTCTCATGGATTTCTATTCCTTTTATTGTATTAAAATTTTCAGTTAATTTCTGAATAGCAGTTTCTAATCGGGTTAACTGTTGTCCCATAATTTGAATATAAGTATTGGTGTAATTATTTAGCAAAATTATTTTTTGCATTTCTTTTACGGAAGCTTTCTCATGCTCAACTACTTTATAGAAAGAATTAGCTTCCATATCAGGTCTAAATGGAGTAGATATTTTTAAATGCTCATTAGGAGGATATAAAAATGTTATTTTCTGTCATCCTTTTGTAGTCCATATCTTATTATATTTATCTTCTAAGACATTTATTTGTCTTAGCCTCTCATCTAGATATTGATCTATAAACCATTCATGAAACCATTTAATTTTCTTGGTTTCATTTATATATTGATGATATTTCACCTTATAAAGTGCTCTTTGCACCTTATCAAAAGTATTCTTATGCCATTCTCTAAATTTATTATTTTCTTCACTATAAAATTCCTTATCTAGAAATTTTATTATTCCCGGATATTCAACTATATCCATTAAATAGAAAAAATCATTTCCCACATTGTCGGTTCCTCATTCGATTTGGATAGTTGAGAAGCATATATTGGATGCACTACATTTGATTCATTTATTTGAATCTTCTTTACTTGATTTTCTTCTATAGAAGATTCTGCTTCTGATTGTTTATCCGAGCCCAATTTCTCATATATGAATCTCCTAGAACTTGATGTAGAGATTCTAGCTTTTATTTGTGGAGTAAATCTTACTTCCACATCTCCATCTGGAGTCTGAATTATTTGATTTAAAATCAGGCTACTGGCAAATTCAGATAGCTGAGAATGATAGATACAAAACTGCTTTTACAATACTATTTGGGCTATATATATATATATATATATATATATATATATATATATATATATATATATATATATATATATATATATATGTTGGAAATAAAATAATCTTGTTTTTTCTTGAGAGAGAACACAATATTTAATTTTTATAAGACCCTAGGATGACAAGGTTCTGACTAAAATGGTAGAATCCAAGTATAAATTTTAAAATAGCAAATCTCCTCGATCAAATGGTCAAAATTAATCACATGTCTTGTATGACCTAACTGGGGTGACAAGAAAGTTTAAGGTTCTGATTATATTAGGTTAGAATTAATGTAGACTTTAATACCAATCGTATATTAAAAATGAATAGAAAAAAATGAGCAGCTAGAATAGGAAAATTAGAATGGACGACCAATGTTAGGTATAAAAAATTAGATTTGTGACTAATTTATGCAATTTTTTTCCTCTAAATTTTATTATTTTTTTGAACTAAATTTTTTTTTTTGTCAATTTTGACCCCTCTGTATTCAAATCCTGGCTACGCCACTGCATGTGCTTAGGCATGGATATGACATTAGGTACCACAGTCTCAGCTCGGAATGAATGAACCACATCCAAGTATACCTTGCCAATTTGATATACATAGATATGATACACGGATTCATATTGCATGGCATATAGGTGATTCATTTACGAACTCTGGATGTTTACTTGATGGTGGATTTTCTGTACATGTTGACTAGACTTCTGGACTTATCATTTGTTAGAGTCGAACTGGACGTGTCATGGATGCGACACTGGTAGTTTCATTGGGTGGAGAGGATGGTCACTAGGCGAAAGGGCTACTTGTAGCTTATTTTTATGATTTGATGTTGCTGCAGCTGGTGACTCAGACCACTGCATATGTACCCCTTAGAGAGAGCTCCATTCGTCGAACATTGTCCTCAAGTGCATTTCACACGGACTAGATAGTCTTCCTAGTAGTAGTGTTACTGGATCACCTGATTATTTCCTTGTTCACCTGTTTATTACCTGGATCACCTATTTACTTCTTTCACATGTTATTTACTGTACTTTATTTTGGCATGCATATGATGTATCTTGCTACGTCTCTCTAAGGACCTGGTTTCCTTTCAGGTTATTGCTGAGAGATCCCATAGGATATTGGGAGATTACTTCTTTGGGACTTCAAGTATCACTAGATGATTCATTCTTATCATTCTTCCATAGTATTTCTCATTTAGTATCATAGTATATTTTTTTATAGAGTTGTGAATTATACTATGGATATTTGTTCTGATCCTGAACAACTTATACATATTTGAGTCGGACTAGAGTCTGGTTGGATACGTAGCTGGTCATTGTCACGTATCTTAGTTCCGCGTATTTTGGGATTGGGACGTGACAGTTTGGTTTCGATATGTAATATATACAAATAACAGTTTATAAAATAATCTCTACTATTATAATGCGGCTTAGAAATGGCTCAAAAATGAGTCGTCTAAGTCGTATGTATATCACCATTTAAATAAATTAAAAATAATTAGGTTGCGTTTGGTTCATTGTAATGTAATCGTAATCGTAATGGAATTGGATTTGTAATGTAATTGAGTTTGTAATGTAATGGAATTACAATTACATTACTATGTTTGGTTGAAGCATGTAATCAAACTATGTAATGTAATGTCAATTACATTCATATGTTTGGTTTACCATGTAATGTAATTAAGTTTCTGATTTAATTTTTTTTTAGATACAACATAAAATTAAAAAATTGGATCACTAAAATTTTTAAAAAAATTTAAAAGAAAAAAAAACTAAAAATAAATAATAAATAAATAAATAAGGGAAAATTGGTTTGTTTTCTGCTAAAAAAAGACCAAAAACGAAAAAAACGACAAAAAATAAAAAATACAAAAAATGACAAACGAACAAAACCGAAGAAAAAAACCAAAATGAAAAAGCGATCAAAAAGAAAAACGACAAATAAAAATAAAAATGTGAAAACCATAAAAAGAGACCAATAATGATAAAAAAAATGACTAAAAACAAAAAAATTGACAAAAAACAACAATAAATGAAAGGAAAAAAAGAAGAAAAACGACAAAAACAACAAACAAAAAGAAAAAACGAGTATAAACGACAAAAAAAGTGAAAAAAGATCCCAAAAAAAGCAAAAATTGATAAAAAAAAAGCGACAAAAACGTGTAAAATCGACCGAAAACGATAGAGGACGATAAAAACGTGAAAAACGGTCAAAACGTACAAGATCGACAAAAATCGATAAATAACATGCAGAAATGACAAAAATGTGCAAAATCGACAAAAAACGATTAAAAAAAGGTAAAAAAAATTGACCAAAAACGATAAAAAAAAAGCGTGAAAAAAGGCAAAAGACGTGCAAATAAAGCAAAACCAATAAAAAAAGTGCAAAACCGACAAAAAATGTACAAAGTCGACAAAAAAGATTTAAAAGTACAAAAACGATAAAAAATGTCCAAGAATGTGCAAAAACGACCAAAAATCGAAAATAAAGGCCCAAAACGAGCAAAAACGACAAAAAATAAACAAAAACGAACAAAAATGACAAAAAACAAACACAAAATCGACAAAAAAGATTTTAAAAGTGCAAAAGCGACAAAAAATGGCCAAGAATGTGCAAAAACGACCAAAAATAAAAAGAAAATGGCCCAAAACAAGCAAAAACGACAAAAAATAAACAAAAATGACAAAAATGAACAAAAACGACAAAAACAACAAAAACTAAAAAAAGGCAAAAACGAACAAAAACGACAAAAAATTGGTAAAAACAACAAAAATAATGACAAAAAACGACAAAAAAATAAAAACAACAAAAAACAAACAAAAATGACAAAAAACGAACAAAAACGACAAAAAAGACCAAAAACAACAAAAAACAAAAAAAAAACAAAAATGACCAAAAACGAACCAAAATAACAAAAAACGAACCAAAATGACAAAAAACGAACAAAAACGACAAAAAACAAACAAAAACAACAAAAAGGACAAAAAACGAACAAAAATGACAAAAGACGAACAAAAACGACAAAAAACGACAAAAAACGAACAAAAACGACCAAACACGACAAAAAAACAAAAACAACAAAAAATGACCAAAAACGAACAAAAACGACAAAAAAGACAAAAAACGAACAAAAAACGACCAAAAACGACAAAAAACAAACAAAAACAACAAAAAATGACCAAAAACGAACAAAAAGACCAAATTATAACATACCAACCTTCCGTTTAAGTTGTAATGTAATTGTGATTACATTGGTTTTATGATGTAATTGAGTTTAGAAGAAACTGATGTAATGTAATCAAACTTGTAATCGCGATTACATTACATCTAATTTTTTTGTCCAACCAAACACCCGAGTTAGATTAACAACGTAATGCCAATTACATTACGTTGTCCAATCCTGCAAACCAAACGGGCCCTTAATAAGAAGACAACGTAATGTAATTGACATTACGCCGCAATCCTAATTCGGTTGTTTGGTTGGAATTTTTTCTCTAGATGGAATGTAATCGCGATTACAGACTTGGTTGCATTATATCACTTTCTATTCAAATCAATTATATCACAAAACCTATGTAATCTTAATTACATTACATCCTCATATTATAAATTACAATTTTGCCCTTTTAACAAATTTCAAACTCCTAAAATTTTGACTAGAGGGAAAAAAAAACCTAGATATAAAATTTTCCTCTCTGTTCTCTTGAGGCCGCGGCTGTGCCCTCTTTCTCCTCCTAGAGTCGAAGATTGACCACGCCAATCTCTGGCAAGGAAATTGGTTTGGAGAAATTGCAACATGGATGAGTGTGGGAAGGTTATGTGGGCTCATCGGCTTCTCGCACGTCCATGGTGATTATGAGCTCAAGAAGAAGGTAGCGGATGAAGGAACTAGAGGTGGAGTTTGAGAGTTATGATGGCTAGAATTTTCTTCAAAGGTTTAAGGTGGGTGGTGGCTTGGGCCGATTTCAAAGATAAGAGGTTCTAAGGTTATTGAACAACAAATTATTTTGCTCCCACTTGGCTAATTTTAGTAAGGAGTGACCCTTTTGGAAGCAAGAGTGTGATATATTGGCTAAAGTTGTGATCCCTTGGCTTAAGTTAGCTGAATGTTAGGTGTTCTTTTGTTTATAACTATGTTTGATACCATACGAATGTTCTGGCTTATAGCTATTTTTGTTTTCTTTTCTTGAGATTGAAATGAAATTTATTTTATGCCATTGTTATTTTTTTAAAAACTTTTTTTTACAGGAGACAGTGTGATGTTCTATTTTATTTAATTACTGGATACTTTTTTTTTGAGATGGAATGTGGTTTGTTGAATGTTCTGGTTTATATGATACAATATAAATGTTATTTTTAAATTTTTTACACGATACGATGTGATATTTTATTTTATTTGGTTACGGTAATAAATTTGGCATAAATAAATAAATATTAAGGTTATATTTGTGAAAATAGTACAAATAATATATTTTTAAAAATTATATTACATGTTAAACCAAATATTTAAAATTGATATTATATTGCATGATTTAATTACATGTTCTAAACAAATATGGTAATATAATTGTAATTCTATTATATTACAAATTCAGTTATGTTACAAATCTAAATTTTATTAGGTTTACGATTATATTATAGAATTATATTATAGTGAACCAAATACAATCTAACTTAAGAAATACTTAAAATATTTTCTTTAGTTTATGAATTATAAGTGGTAAAGCAAAATTGAATGGATTGACACAAGATTTGACAATTAATTAGCATTTGAATGGACATGTCCTCTCGAGAGGATTTTCTCCAAATCCTTTTAACGAACCAAAATTACAACAAAACCAGGGGTCCCCCCTCTGAATCAACACACCAAACCAGGGGCAGTTTCGGTCCATTAAAATTCCGAACAAACTATCTGCGACTCGTTAGGACTCGAGAGAGAAAACCCAAAGGGGGGCGGCTCTCCCCTTATCATTTCCCCCAAATTCTGAAGATCTCCAATTTTTCTTCCGCCCCTCTAAATTTTCCATATTTCCTTTCAGTCCCTCTCTTCCCGAATCGATCGGTTCTCGAAGAGCTCCTCTTCTTCTCCGGCGGCTCCGACTCGATTATCCGGCGATCCGCCGCCGATCGTTGCGATTCCCCGGCGAGGAGCTCGCAGTCGGACGATCCGTTGGAATTAGGGTTTGTTCGATCCGATTGTGGGGGCTTTCTGCTCGAATCTGAGGATTAGGGTTTTTCGGTTCGACATGGCGCGGAGCTCTCGCCACAAGAACAGAGACCGGTCGCACAAGCACAGGGACCGGTCGGATTCGGAGGAGGATGCGGATTCCATGGAGAGGAGGGAGGAGGTGGCGGAGACGGAGGAGGCGGCTAGGGTTTCTAGGGCTCCGGAACCGGAGAGGCGGAGATCTTCGTCGGGGAAGGATCTGGTGGGGAGTAGCAACGGGGATTTGTCAGGGGAGAGCGGAGGGAAGAAGCGGAAGGATCGGGGGGATGATTTCGTCGCAGCCGATCGGTGGAACGGCGGCGGCGAGGATGCTAGGATCGAGAAGGGAATGAAAAAGGAGGGGCTCGAGAAGACGAAGGAGTCTGGTGGAGATTCAAAGGGAAAATCTGGTAGCAGAAGACGGGAGGGTTCGAGCGAGAGGAATGAGGAGAAGAGGAGGTCGGAGAAGGAACCGAGCCGGAGGGATAGTAGTAGTCAGTATAAAGAAGGAAAGGAAAGAGAAAGGGAACGGGAACGGGAACGGGAGCGAGCGCCGGATGATCAATATAAGGAAGTAAATGAAAGGGAAAGAGAACGAGTATCGGATAATCAGTATAAGGATGTGAAGGAAAGGGATAGAGAGAGGGAGAAAGAGCGAGAGGGGGAGAAGGGTAAGAAGGTTCAATATTCCAGAAGTGAGAGGGCTGAGGATGATGGTAGCAGGAAAGAAGAAAGGACGGCAGTTAAGAAGGATGTAGTAAGTTCTGGTAAGGTGACATATAAGTCCAGTTTTTCATTTTGCAATTGCAATGATTTAATCTTTATCATGCTGACTTGACCTTTTGAGACTTTTAAGTTAGTTGATCTTATGCTATGTTGCATAGACACAAATATTATTACGACATAATACGGACACGACGCATATTTTGGCATGTGCTATTGTGTTTAGGAGTGTCGTGTTCAATATGTACAGTCATTGCACTAATTTTTGGAGTGTATGTGGTTTCTCGATCTTATGGAAAAAATTCAAGCTATATAGTATATAGGACACAATGCTGGATATGATATAGCTATTACACGTTCCTAAAATAAAGTTTGGATTAGATTTAAAAATATTTTCAAGCATAAGACTGAAATATTGAACATAGTTTTTTGCGTGCTGGCTGGCTTGGGAGGCACATGCATATAGGGGGAAGGACACATCAAGATGAAGGTCTGAGGTTTGATTAAGCCCCTTCTATTTTCGTAACAATTGGTTCTCTCTGTTCCTTGGGATGGTTTGGTCGCATGTTTTAGTTCATCTTATTGGGCATGCCGAGCCATGAGCCGATAATAGTTGACCAACATCATCATCCAAGCCTTCTTGCATCAGAATGGGGTCCGACTATCCTACATTTGACAAAGTTTTATGACTGGTTGTCGATCAAACATCAACCCTCTACTTTGGTGATAATAGTTGACCAACATAAGATGTGAAATATTGAACTCCTTTTCAAAGGAAAAAAGTAAGAAGATTCACCATGTTCATATAATTTGCTAGCTGCTGTTATGGTTTAATTTCACTACAAGGGCAACATGGTTGACGACGCTGTTCTTATTGTTCATTCTACTTCATTTTGCAGAAGATTGTTTATATAACAATCCCTGTTTCATGTTAGTTGGCTGTAAAGAGTTTCTAGACTGACCCTTAAACTGGCCCAACAAGCCTCACTATACGAAGTAACAAGGCTCGGTTTGGCATTTGCATTCAAGCTGAGCTAGGCTGAACCCAATCGAAGTTCATGTTTTTTCATGTTCTGGGTCAGGTCTGGTAGGTCAGTCAAGGACTCAAGGGAGGTCCTGATTTAAGATGTGCATGTGTATGGGTTTTGGGTAAAGACAGGAGGGATTTCCTGGCCATCCTAACTACAGAAAGAATGCTCCGGGATAGGCATAAAAATCACTCATAAGAGTGCCCATAGCAGGATCTTGGCTGAAGTCTAATAGAATTCTTCTAACCTCCTTTAGGATTTTAATATTTTTACCCTACTCACATGTATATTGCCCCACCCTGTTTAGAGCTCCATGATGATTGCACCCCCTTCCCAAACCCTTTAGGTCTTTTGCTCTGCCATTTCTTGTCCTCCATTGAATCATCTGTAGACACGTAAGATGACACTTTGCAAAAGATGGATAATTGAGAAGCTTAACATGACAGACCTTGAACTCAGGTAGTATCTAGCTAACTTACTAGGCTAGAATGAGAAAATTGGAACCAATTGTATCAAATACACTTCAGAGGTTTCTGGTTTTTATTTCTGGCCTAAGCATATATGGATTGGTGGTTTAAAGTTTTGAGTGTAGTTCTTGGGGATTGATGTTAGATGTTTTGATCAGAACCTATTCTTATTGGCCTTATTTGATACCTTGGGTATTGTAAGGAAACCCTTTGAACAGCCATAAAAAAAAACCTTAAGTTTGGAAGAGGGGGAGAACCAGAATCCATGGCTATAAGCTACTTAGGTCTGACTTACCATATTTTGTGTAACGGAGTGTTGGATAATGAAGCAAAAATATGTAAAATAGATGGGATATAATCACTTGTGAAACTGAAGAAGATGTTAGGCGGGAATTGGAGATTATTTCAATTGAGGATTATATTGAATAAAAAATCGTTTGAGATGTTTTGTGCATTTGCAACACAGGGTAATAAATGCACTATTTAGGACAGTACGTTAGTTAAAGGAGCTGATTGAACTAGGGGCATACCTAAATTAACTTTGATTAAGGATTTAAAATGGGACACACTATTGCCTATGTTGCATCAACACGGGTATGACATGGAAAGGTAAGGGCATGGTAACATGGACGCAACAACTTTTCTGGTGCGCCTATTTTGGTGCATCCTAGTATATTTTGGAGTGCCCAGTTTGTGTCCAATAGGTGTCTAATACGCCTCCGGCATGACATGGTACTCATTTTTGGAGTGTCCATGCTTCCTAGACTATTTGTAATGTTAGAGAACAAGTAGTCCTTAACAGAGCTATATTGGAAGATATATTCATGTGCCTGAACCCAAAAATCTGGGGAAAAGGTTTGTTGTTATTGTTTATCTAAGAATATCTTAATAATCAATTGGAACAAGCTGTTGAGTGAACAATAATCTTGTAGGACATAATAGAACCTGAAACATAAAAATGAAGCGAACTAAAATAAAAGTAATGAAATGACTTCAGTGTTTGCCTTGTGGAGAACTATGTACTTTCTTAGTAGCTGACTGATCTATTGTTTTCAATCTAAGACATGACCTGACATCTAAGGTTGTGGAGATCTTTAATTTTTAAGAATGAGAAGTATGTGCGACTAGGCTATTGAGAACTCAAGGCTATCTTCTTTTAACATGGTTTAGCAGGAGGGAGTCAAGGCTATCTTCTTTTAACAAGGTTTAGCAGGAGGGAGTCAAGGTTATGTTCTTTTAACAAGGTTTAGCAGGAGGGAGTAATTTTGTTTGGTAGGAGTAATTTTATTTAGCTAGAAGGCAGTAATTTTGAATCCAAGGAATTTATGATTAATAGAATGAAGAGATAATATATGAAATGTAATTTGAACCTGAAGTCAAAGAGAAATGACGGGGGACTCCATATAGATGGCCATGAGATATCTAAGAGTGATTTCTTTCAATATTTAGGATCATTCATTATGGAGAGATTGAGAATGATGTCACGTATATAATTAGAAGATAATGGTTGAAATGGAGTGCTTCTGGAGTTCTTTGTGATTGCAGGATACCTCTGAAGTTGAAAATAAAATTCTATAAGTCTTCTATAAGGCTAACCATGTTTTATGGATCAGAGTGTTGGACAATTAAAAAAAAATGTCCAGAAAGTTAATGTAGCTGAATTGAGAATGTTAAGATGGATGAGTGCATATCCTTGAGAAGTTGGAGGTGACGACAATTGAGTACAAGATGAGGAAAAATCAACTCGGGTCATTTGACCATGTGCAACACAGACCCATGGATGCTTCTGTAAGGAGCAGCAATAATATAGTAGTTAATGGAGCCACAATGACTAGAGTTAGGCCTATATTAACATGGTTTAAAGTGTTAAAGAAGGATGCGGATCTTGTTGCGTCAGGGAGGATGTTAGAATATGGCCCTTAACAGAGCCGAGTGGAAGAAGAACATTCAAACAGCCGAACCCAGAAATTTGGGATAGAAGTTTTGTTGTTGTTTCTGTTGTAGAAGGCAGTTACTTTCTTTAGGTAATAGGAGGAGCAATTTTCTTTTGCTGGAAAGGAGTGTAACAAAGGCGCCACAATTTGAAGTTATTCAAGAAAATGCACCAAAATCTGTTGAAGTTTGTCCACTGGTATGTTTATTATGATGCATGTTATAAACTATACATTCTGCAGATCCATATTGTTGTTAGTTCCACACAAATTAGCATTAATTTGGTTTAGTATTGTATGTGTCAAGAGGTGCTGGTTTATATTTCCAGTGAAGGAAGTGTCTGCATCTTTTTATTGATTGGAAGTATAACTTAAACTGAGAAAGAATCTATTTTTGGGGAACACGAGGGTCACTGTTGTATGTAGAAGTTGTAGTATTACCTTTATCACTGTGTAAGAGGATAGTTCAATTGGAAAAAAGAAGTATGCAATGTGATTAACAAGGTAATAAGCTGGAATGATGTGATGTCTAAATTAGTTCATCTATTAATTAGATGGTTATAGGCATTACCTAGAACAGGCTCCTAGGCTCAAGGTGACGGACTGGAGACTTAAAGCCAGATGAGGCACACGCTTTGAGCTCAGCATAGGCACGCTAGGCAGTGTGCCCTAGTCTAATGTATTTTCCATATTGCTTTAGTCTGTCCCAACCATGGACATGTATTCTTCTTTGCCTAGCAGTCACATCCGATGGCAGTATATGGGTTGATCCATGAAGTCTTCTTTGTCTTCTTCCTTTCCTTCTGTTGCTGCTGTTTTCTCTGTTAAGTCGTCATCTCTGCGTCGTCTTCTTCATCTTTTCCCTTCTTTTGCTGCTTCTTTCTTCCTTTCTAAAGCTGTCTTTTCTTCTCTACTTTCTCTGTTTCTTCTTTAGCGTCATCTTTATTCGTTAGATTTTAGAAACAATATTTTTTTGTACTTTTTAAAACTAAGGTGCACATCATTTCCACCAGGCGCACGCCTCATTGTTTGCGTGCCTCACAGCTAAGCCCCAAAGGAGGTTTTAAAACAACTGGTCACACTGAGGGGTTAGCAATGATGTTCTTACCAATAAGATCTTCCGACTTTGGTGGTGAAAGGCCAATACAATGCTAGCCACTTAGAAAGTGTCTTCAATTCATGGGGTCATGCTTACAATTTTGACTTACTTTTTTTATTGTTGAATGTGACACTAAAAGTCAGAACTTTTTTCCTAAAATAATGTCATTTGGTAGAACTCAAGTGCACAAGATTTTTCCTGAAATTATGAAGGCGTCTTTGGGGAGATTTAGGAGATTTGCTAGAGTTGTTTTCATACTTATTGTATAATATCTAGAAATAAGATGGACAACACCAATTAGTTGGATGTATATTAGGAAGTGGAAAGGGTGGCAGCTATCTCTTCATATATTAATATGGTGTTATAGAATCTTGTTTCTAACTTATGGAAGGTTGTTCCATGTATGAAGCTGCACTTCTTATTCTTATCTTTTTTATTGAAATATGCCTTAAAATCTGGTGTCTACAACATTTTTGTACTAAAGACAATGCAATCCATCTTCTTCTAAATATTCTTTGTGGTACATTTATTCTTATGAAATTTTGCTTGTGAGTGGTGCTATTTATTTTGTGCAGAGCTCCAATCTATTTACTGCAGGACTTAAAAATGAGCGAAGAATGGTTATGTTGCAAATGGGAAAATGATGTGGGAATGTGGAAAGTACATATGCCTTTTGGGATGCCATCAATAAATGACAAGTTTTACTATTCAGTTATTTGTTTGTCAACCTTTTGGAAACAATTGCTAATATTTAGTGCAAGTTCTGTTTGTGATATTTAGTTCTACACAGGAAACTAGGAATCCCATGTATTATTTAGATTTTGTTTTTTTTTCTGCATTTTGTTTTTGTAAGCTGTAGTTATACTATTTAGTTAATCATCGTTATCGTTGTCGTAATGCAAGCCTTCTCCCATTAGAGTGGGGTTGACTATGGAGCATAAGAAAGTTCCATAAAAGAGTTGGCAAACTAAGTTTGAATAACTGGTCTACTTGTCGTCAACCCTGTATGTTGGTGTCATATTCCTAGTCAAGATATATGAGCATGAGAGGCCATGCCATAGCACCTAGATGGCCACTTGGTAGGTAGGTGGATCTTCCTTTTGGCTATGCAGTTTAAGGTCATGCAACCATGGAACATCTCCTAGTACCCTTAGACCAGATGGAGGAGGATACAGTTACTACAGGGATTCACATTCATCTCTATGACAGGCAAAGGAGTGAAAAGAAATGGCATTCCCGTTGATATGTTACTTGTCCCTTGTGTAGTTTCATTTTCATTTTCTTCTTTGACAGCTAAGGTCTGTATAGTATAGCTTGAATATTAACTATGATTTATCTTTGGGGCACCATGGGTCTCCTATCGACGGCAAATGGTTTATACATCTCTCAGTTCCAATTTTCCCATTGCTTCTCATTTACATTTTTTCTAGTCAGCATGAGCTCTCTCTTTTGTTCTCAACACTGCTTAATTTAAACTTCCTTTCTTGTCCAAGGTTGTAATAGATTATTTTTTACACTTATTTTATGGATTAGTTTCTGGTTGCTTTTAGATATACAGTAACATGTATCCATTTGTTGCCCTTTTGTTGGAAATTTTTCCTGATACATTGCAGTCTTCTAAAACCTGTTAAACAAATATTGTTTATGTTCTCCGATGTCATTCCTAGTTCATCTGTTACAATTTGAAATGGGCAAAACCCTTTTTTGTTGTTTTTTAGGGTTTATTTATGTCTTTGTTTGTGTATTTAATAGAAGTACAAGATGAGATGCGCAATCCTGAGTTAGAAAAAGAACTTGAGAAACGGATAAAAAGGAGAAAAGATGGATCAGGCGATAACAGTAACTTGCAAGGTGATGGTAAAGAAACTGATGCTAGACGCATATCTTCTAAAGACGATCACCCAAAAAATGGAAGCTATAAAGATGAGAAGTATAAAGATGGAAGGTATAGGGAGAAATACAAGGATGATGTTGACAGGGATCAAAGGCAGCGTGATGACAAGCGCAGAGATGATCACACCTCAAGTATTCACACAAGTGACTGGTCTGATGATAAGTATTCCAGAGACGAGAACAAGCTTTCTGAGAGTCGTTATAAGACGAAGCTCCAGGACAGTGATCTTGATGGCAGTCATGTTGATGAACGCGGAATCGAGCTCAAAGATATTAGGGGAAGGAAAAGGTTTTCTGATGATATTGAGGACTCTGGCAACATGAAACCTCGAATTGCGAAGGAATCACAAGAAGATACAGAGAGAAATGGATCAAGATCTGGCCTTAGCAGTAGCCGCCTGAAGAGCTCTCCTGGTTCCAGTGCTTATGCTGTCAAGGATCAAATTAGGTACTGTTTTGCATCTTCATTTCATACTTCCAGCAAAAATTTCTATTATTAGCATCGTATGGAGGTTTTGCGGACACTAGCAGAAGGGTGCATGTAATATTGCATACAGAATATAAGGTGAATTGTTAACTTTCTACATTTAGCAGTTATAGTGAAGATAAAGGCATTCTTGACAACACTTTATTGGCAGGGTCTTTGGAACGGTTGTAGCGAAGTGCCTAACAGAACATTCAACATTCAGAAGTGTATATGTCTCAGCTATTTTTTGTCAACTGTTAGATTTTGCATAGTGGACTGTTTTTGACATATCCTTAGACATGACCTCTTTTGTTAAATTTGTATGTTTTATTAACTTTTGAGTCTGTTCTTTGTCCCTAGTACATCAAAAGCCAAGTGGTGGGCCTCGTGTGAGCTCAAGTTTTTGCTTCCAAGTCTGTTCACATGGATGTCATTACGTAGTGCAAATTGACTTCTATGTTACAAGATCACACAGCTAAACCCATGATAGTGAGGAATAATGTTTAGGAACAAGTCATGTACTTTTTGACACTGATTGAAGGTGTCAGGAATGATACACATTTGAATCTTTGATTCATGACAGAGAGAAACATGATTCAACCTCGATGTTCTTGTGTTGATGGATCGGACAATCAATTCGTGGTTTTCTTTAATTTCAAATGGTTAAGCTTTTACAGATCTAACATTAGGCTGTAGAAAAGGTTGTATCCTGAGTATTATGATTGCTGCAACTGTAGTTAATGTCTGGGAAGCCATCTAACAATGTATCTATTAGCTTGTCAGAAGCTATGATGAATGTTTCCTGAAGTTGGAATTAAGATCTTTTTTTTTTTTATCCTATCCTTGGAGTGTGAACTTTTGATCTGTCATTGTGTCATGCAGTGTTTTTTTGTTTTTATTTGGATATTTACTGTTAGATGCCAAGTGCTATGACTCTTTCCTTTATATATGCCAATTTTTGGGAAGAGACCTGGTTGCTGAATCATGTTTTTTGAGTATAATATTCCGAACAGTTAATCATGGTATACATTTCATCTTTTTGCTGGTATCCTTAGGCATAACTCCAGGCAAGCAGAGTCCTCCCGTAGAGAACCACTTTCTGAAGAGACTCGTCGTCCTCGTACAGCTTCTAGAACAGATCATCATGCTGCTTCAGGTGGCCGTGAAAGAGTATCCGATTCTCGATCAATGGAGAAAGCTAAATTAAAGGATGACAACCGTTCTGATGTACTGCTATCAGACTCTGCTGCTTCACACTATGATAAGACCCTAAGATCAGATATGCGTGGTTCGCCAAATCAACTGACAGAAAAGTCTCCAACATCTGCAAGTGATCGGCGATCAGAACGAGTTGGTGCTAGGCGTGTTCTTGATGTGGAAGAAGGGGGGCAAAGAAGTAGCACTTACAAAGACGGAAGGGGTTCATCCTCTTTGAGAGATGTTGGCAGGGATAGGGAATTGCCAGCAGACATGTTAAAAGTGAGTGGTAGTTCCCAAGTGGAACTTCTTAACAGTGAGCCTTCATCACTTGGAACTTCCTCCTATAATCGAACTGCTAATCTGAAAGGCACTTCTCCAGGCCATCTCCCTCCACCACCTGTGAGGCAAGGGGTTTATAGCCCTTCAGTTTTGGGCTCTTATGAAGATGAAAATAGGATTCAAATTGCGGATCGTAGAACAAACAACCGGTATAGAAGAAGCAGTGATGTCAGTGCAGGAAGAGGACCAGGAACTCCTTGGAAGAGTACTACGTGGTCTCCTGGAAATGGTTTCATACCCCTCCAGCATGGCCATCCTGCAGAGTTTCACCCAGCAATCCAGCAATTTCCTGTTCCACCTCTCTTTGGTATCAGACCTGCAATGGGTTCCTATCACGCACATGAAGCCAACAGGTTTTCTGGTCATGCCCGTCCATATGGGTGGCATAATTCTGTGGATGATTGTCCTCCCCACTTACAGCTGTGGGATGGAAGTAATAATATGTTTGGTGATGAATCAAATATGTATGGCAGGCCAGACTGGGATCAGAGCAGGCATTTGATGGGTAATAGAGGTTGGGAGATGAATGTCAACATGTGGAACGGGCAAAATGGCAACGTGAATATGGACTTTCCTGTTCCTCGGAAAGAGCAAGAATATTCTACACAATCTTTGGCTGATGAAACTTGGGCTGGGCAATCAGGGCATCGTTCGCATGATGAGCGGGCCGTTACAGAGCTCCCTACAGCTGATGCTGGAGGAATAAACCGACCTATTGATACATACCCAACTATGAATGCTCTTGGAACTCCTCCAAAGCCATTACATGAGAAGGTATTTGAGCCTTCTAAAATGCGAAGTGTGCAAGAAACTTCTGAAAAGCAGAGCAACAGTTATGTCCGTTACTGCTACAATTACCTTTCCAAGTTAGACATAGCACCTGAACTTGTGCAGCCGGAATTGTATGAACAATGTATGTCTCTAATGGGAACAAGAGATGGAATTCTTGCAGGCAATGTGCAGGGACACCAAAAGGTAGCTGATAAAACTCTGTATTTTGAACTGATTTTTATCATTGTGATAAGGGTCTGATCCTTTTTTTTTTTCCAGAATAATAAATCACAGGATGCTAAAGTTGCAGCAAAGAGCAAAAAATACTTCCTTAATTCTCGTTCTCCTACATCTGTAGATGTTGTATTTCAGGTATTTCATGCCCATCTGAAACAAATTCTGCTGAGTATATGGAGATGCTTTTAGCATTCATAAATGTGCTTTTGTTAATCACTGCAATGTACCTTTCAATATGACTGATAACATATATCATAAACCACAACATGAACTATCTACATTCTGACTGACACCAAGGATTCAGTATTTGGCAATGATCATGCATAGCGAACTGTTTCCGTTACTAGTTTGAGAAATATGTTGCTATGCATAGTTGCTTGTAGTTATTAAATGAACTGTGTCAAACTGATTCCATGGCCCTCAACAAGACATATGTATCATATAGCTGACTAAATTAATTTGGATAATAGTTGCTTGTAGTTATTAAATGAACTGTGTTCTTTATCTTCAGATGTGAAGCTTCTTAATCAAACTGATGCCATGGCCCTCAATAATGCCATATGGATCATGTAGCTGACTAAATTAGTTTGGATAATACTGCCTTTTGTTGTTTGTGTACTTTTAGCTTCAGAATGTTCTGCAAATTAACTTTTGCATTGAAGGACTGTGATTCAATTGATATGTGGTCTGCTTAGTAGGATCTTATATTATCCCCTAGGCCCTAACTTGTTTCTTCTGGCCGGGCCTCTAAAAAACTACCGAGCAAGAGGCAGTAATTATAACAAGAGATTATCTTCTTCTTCTTTTTATTATAACAATAGAGTGCTGAATGTCTATTCATGTGGTGAATGGTGATGTTAATTAGTTAAGATTTGTTTTCAGATTAACTAATTTGATCCTGCATAGACTAGACCTGTTAACGGATTTTCCGAAGTTAATTGACATACTTGCATGCATCATGCTTAAGGATGATAGTCAAACATGTTTAGTGATTGATTAATGAAAGATCGTGATTAGCAAAGATTTCAAACATTGTGAACTATGTTGATTGTTGAATACGGCACTGTTCGGGTTCGACATATTTTGACATGCTTTAGTATATTTTGAAGTGCCTGTTGTGTCCATAATGTGTCCCACACGACACTACAAGACACTCCACTGATTTCTGGGCTGTTCGTGTTTCCTAGATTGTGAACCTTTTTATGAAGTTAAGTTATTGAATTGCTCAAACTAGGAGTAGCAAGTATTACTTGGGGTTTGCGATTGAGAATGACTGAGGAATGTGGCATTGGCACATTTCATGTCCTGTATTGCACATTGTCTTGTAGGTCTTCGTTGCCAATCATGCCTATAGAATCATCGTTAAGATCACTATTTGGAAGGGTGACCTCCCTTAACCCTGATTTAATGTGTAAATGGTTTAGCTCTGGAGTCTGGACGGTATACATTTCTTACGGAGTTGTTTCTCATGTGGAACTAGCTGTCAATACTGATAATCCAATGTAACTTCTACCTCCATGTTTTTTTAATCTTGGGAGTAGCTGTGCTGCACTTTTTGCCATCATTCAATTTCCATATGTGTCTGCCATGCCATGACGGTACACCAAATAGTGGTTCGTTATATTGGATTTTAGCATATCCTTCCTGTTAACCAAGTTGATGTAATACATAGAGTTTTGCCACTTCTTTGAGAAGCTTTCTGGTGGTAAATTATTGAGTACCTGGAAACTAGTTGATTATCGTGCACAAGAATTATTAGATTTGATTGGTTCTTTGGATAACCTTGTCAGCATTTTTTGTCTCTTGCCGAGGTTCGAACCGGGGTGGGAGTGTGTTGGGAGTTGGGGGCAGTGGGTCCGATAGGCATGCAATACAACATGTGTAGTAAATCCTGAGCGTGTATGCTGGGCATTCTAAATAAAATCTGGAATAGCATAATTTTGAAACAACCAGGCTCTTCCAGAACAATTTGCTTTCGAGAATAACTTGCCATCCAAACTAGATTGCGGAGCTAAGGAAATGTCATAATTGATATTGAACGAGCACAAACATAAACACATACACATCATGTATCAAACTATTCCCCTTCACTAATTTGCTATGCTTTATTTTGCAGAGAGCCATGTCTCTTTACAAGAAGCAGAAAGAAGCTGTGAAAGACGCCATGAATCCTCCTGGATTACGATTGACATCTTTCAAAGAAGAAAAAGTTCCTTCAACTTCTGATGGGGAAAAAGTGAATGCCAATTCACCACCTAACATGGAAGATGACCTTCCGCTGGTGGGTGTGACTTCTGGTTTCCCCATGGAAGTAGAAAAGATGGCAACTATTGACGCTGAAGGTGATCACCCTGAAGACAAGGAGGAAAAACACGACCACCCTACGGATCCCAATGAAAAACAATGCGATAGCATTTCAGAGTTGGTTGTTTTGGCTGAGGGTTCTGAGGATTGTGAGGCTTTAATGCCAGAGTGTAGGGTAAATTTAAGTCGGATACATCTCTCTCTCGAAAGTACACATTGAACAATTTTCTATTTGATGCTTTTGAAATGTCATTTTCGTTTGAGGGCCCCAGGTCCTTATATTTTGCTTGTGTTCTGCATCAGCTAGGTTATTATAACCTCCTTTGTTTAGTTTCCCCCTCATTATTCTGGAAATGTCTCTGGTTGGCATGGCTCACAGCTACTGCAGCCAGATAAGGAATCATCTACAGTGAGATGGGTCTTGATTACAATATTTTGTACATTTCTAGGATTTTTATGTTTTGGTACTTTAACATACTTATTGCTCGAGGGAAGACGATTGCTCAAAGATTAATTAATTAGATCAACATGTCGCTGCGAATCAGGTACTTGTGCTTGCGTTTTTCTTCCAAAAGTTGTGCTCTTGCCAAGTTGAGGTCTTCTCTTTTTGGAGTCTTAATCAAAGTTTGATTTAGGGTTTTGATATTTCAGGGTCCAAAGTAAAGTGATGCTGAGATCGTCACAAGGTGAGATTGTTATTACTTCAAAATGTTTATGTTTTGTTGAGTTTTAGCAATCAAATGATTTTGCTATAAAATTCCAATTATTCCATTTATTAAGTAGTTATTATTATTATTATTCATCAAATGATTTTGCTATGCGGTTCAAAAATTCCATTTATTATTATTATTATTGTTATTATTATTCATCAAATGATTTTGCTATGCTGTTCAAAATTCCATTTATTATTATTATTATTAATGACTTTGTGTTGAGTTTAGCTGTCAAATGATTTACCATTTGGGTTCAAAAAGTTCCAGCTAATTCCATTTATTAAGAAGCTTGTTTCTTTGGTCTTGAGATTTTTCTTCTGTTTTTTCTATTCGATTCTGAAGAAAGCAAAAAAAAAAAAAGTTTCAAGTTTATAACCTACTTTTCATACATATTGAAATAATAACTCAAGCTTGTTGTCAGGAAATAATACAAGATGTTTAACATTATTTTGTTCGACAATATTTTGAGAAGTGATTCATGCATGATTTTAATAGTTTTGGTGCTAACAATAGGGACAATAAGATAATGCTACATTTAATGTAAAAAAAGAAAGCCTTTTGCATGTAAGTTCAGGATAATAAGATAATGCAACAGTTAATGTAAAAAAAGAAAGCCTTTTGCATGGAAGTTCAGGATAATAAGATAATGCAACAGTTAATGTAAAAAGAAAGCCTTTTGCATGAAAGTTCATGAGGTGGCCCAGTTGAAACGAGATGAGATTATTAGTGTGAAAATTTCCTAGATTAAAAGAAAAACCAAGTGTCTAATTAAAGCATTAAAATATGGATATAATATTCGAGTTCATTTAGGCTTGATATGGTTAGCTTGTTTTAGTGGATTATAAAAATTTAAATTCTAGCATAACCTTAGATAACTATTATGTATGAGACACTTTGCTGTGTACAGTTCAGAGGAAATATAAATTAAATTATCCTTGACTATTCGTTTTAGAGAAAAGAGAGATGTAACTTGTTTATTTGGATATTAATTCAAAAACAATAAGTTGCTAGCATAATATATTTAACCTTTAAATTATCTTTCCATTATATATATATTTTCATTTATGCACAAAAATTAATAATCTCAATTCTATTTATGCACACCTATCATCTGGCTTTTTCCCTTTTAGGCGCAAGTAAATTAATCCAAAGCATAAGAGGAAAAGTCTCCTCTTCAATTTAGTCTATTTACAAATTCCATGTTCATTGACATACCAAAGATTAAAAGACAATATAGTTGCGGACTTGGTCTGTGACAACTTATTTGGATTGCCTGCTTCAAAAATTACGTCCAGCTTATGAAAGCAAGGGTAAGGTACGATGAGTTTGGAAGAAGCTGCTACTGTTCTCCCTTTTGGTTGGGAAGCAGAAACAATAAGACCCGGTTCACAATGTAATCAAATGGAAAAAAACAATTTTTTTCCATTTGATTACATTACGATTATATTACAGTATTTCAAACGAGGCCTAGGTACAATTTTGTTCGAGTACATCAGTAAGAAAGAGTCATTGTTGACCCATTGAAAGATGACACGAGCTATCTTCATATATGAGCAAGTTGTTTTCTGGCAGCAATAAGAGTCATTGTTGACCCATTGAAAGATGGCACGAGCTATCTTCATATATGAGCAAGTTCTTTTCTGGCAGCAATAGTAAGTGCACTTAAGGAGAACCTGAGTATACTGCCAAGTTGTTACCTAGTCTCCACTAGTATCGATCTTTTTCTTCAAAGTGCATAGTATCGATCAAAGTGCATAGTATCGATCTTTTTACCAAGTTGTTACCAAGTTCTTTTCCATGTTCATTTTATTTACAAATTCCAAGTCATCAAAGTGCATAGTATCGATCTTTTTCTTCAAAGAAACAAGACGAGGCATTTGAACATACATGCAGTCAACTACCTTAATCAAATATTCAAGTAATAAGTTTGTTTCTTACCTTAGGATACCATGACCTGATAATCCCAATTGTCAACATTTTTTTATTTTTTGACCACAATGTAGTTTGAAATCCTTCTTTTACCTCACGCTAGGGATTTTTTCTTCTTCTAGTGTAGTCAATCTCCTTACAATGATAACACCATGTAATTTTTTTTTACTCCAGTTGCAATTGTGTCATTCTTGATCAATTGTCAAACAAACTTCCACTTCCACCATTACCCATCAGTTGTTTACCCTTAAAAGCAAGACTATTTTTCTAGCAACAATATGGTGTCCATGATGATTCCAGCTCCACTATATCATTTTCATACAAGAGTGTCTTGACTCTTGACGATGTGCTTAGATACAACCTCTCCACTTATCCAAATTCCCATGATCGTATCTTCATTTATGGCGTTGAACATCACATTATTTGATAAATACAATCTGATCATGCTAGTAGAAGATATCTCATCTCCTTCCACTCATCCTCAAGTTATCGATTTTTTCTAACAAAACTTTGTGAATATTTTGTTGCACCAATAGAACAATCCGAAGTTTTCTTTCCGTCGAACTTCTCCACCTTACTATCCGAGCAATAACCCGAGCAATAACGAAGACTTCTTTGTCGTTATCGATCTCCTGAATATTCAAACGAAGCATTGATACCACTCATTGGGAGTAAACATGAAATCTGTTTCCCCAAGATCAACCCCACAATGAATAAACAACCATAACATCGAGCCTGTTGGTTGACATTTGCTAAAAATACAAAGACCAAAATATAAACATGTAATCGGTAAAAACTATCAAAAGAGTGAGATTGCTACTAAAATAAGGTTACAATGTTTATAAGATTGCTACAATTTCACAACCCTCAATACCAGATATACACAAAGAGATCCCAAAATTTTCCAGAGGTTACACCCAAGAAGACATGAGAAAACTAATCTCCTTCTTCATCCTTTCTACCTTTTTTCTCTCTCTATCTTTCTCTTAGTTATAGGTAGCTATGCAACACGTTTTGAGCATAATGTCACACAAATTTTTTTGCTCCATCGAGACAATATTCCACAGCCTATCAAGCCAGGGGTTACTTGAGGAAAGCCTCTAAAATACTCTAGAATTATATCTCGTCTTTGGAAATATTCCTTGGATCTTTCCTTTGGATATTCTTTGAAAGATTCTTGAAATGTCCCTTGTATCTAGAAGTTTTATGATAATTCATACAATTTTTAGATGGTTATCACATAAATATTTTATTGTAAATATTTAAGTTCTAAAAAGTTCAACCATTAGATGGTTAACACATGATGCAATCTTAGTCTTTTATCTATAGCCCTTGAGGCTATATAAAGGAGGGAGGCATCATTTGTTCCTCACCACACAAGAAGTAGTAAACTATCTCTAGTATATTAAAGTTTTCAATATCCCATTCTCTCTCTCTCTCTCTTATATTTTCATATTTTCTCATTCTCGCCATAGCAACCTAGCTTAGTGTTTGTGGAAGGCTTGTCAGGTCCTTAAGGAGGAAGTTCGTGCGCCGCACGAGGTGAGGTATAGACAAATAAAATTCTAAGTCTATAACAAGTGGTATTAGAGCGAAGGTCGGTTGATTCCATGTTGACATTTGAGAACGTCTAGGAAAGAACCGTGTTGTCTAAGGAGAGAAACACCAAGACCAACAAGAGGGGCAAGAGCAAGGATCCTTTGGCGGAACGTACCCTTGCTAACCTTGCAGAATGCCTCAAGAACTTGTAGATGGGTTCAAAGGACATATGGATGCACATGGACTCCATGGAGCAAAGCAACACGAGGATAAAGGAGTTCTAGTATAGGTTGAAGAGCGATATCGTTTCGTCTATGGCAATATTCCGAGACAAATTCCAAGAGATCCGATCCACACTTGAAGTGTAGCTCAAGGAACATCATGTGGAGATTGAGGACTTGTGCGAGAAGGTCCAAGGCTACGAGGATATGAAGACTTTGGTCGGGAGTTGAGGAGAACTCAGGATCAAAATTATCATTTTTGAGAAGACCATTGCGAATGGTGGACCTTCAAGTAGGAAGGCACCGGTAAGGAAGATCCCCGAGTTGAAACCTTCACTGAGGTTCGAGATGCCAAAGAGGTAGAGAACTTCTTGGGGGACATGAAGCAATACTTTAAGGCATTGCACATCAAAGACGAGTCTGATAGGGTGAACACCGCGTCGCTCCTTCACAGAAAATGCTATGTTGTGGTGGATTCATCGATACACTAAAATTGAGAAGGGCCTCTGGTCAATTGAAACTTGAGAGGATCTTAAGAAGGAGATCAAGTCTCATTTCTATCCGGAGAATGTGGAGTTAGCGGCAAGATAGAGCTTGCAACAACTCAAGCACACTGGGACGATCAAATAATAGATTGGAGAGTTTACTTGTTTTGATGCTCGCGATATCTAGCATGGACAAGGACAGTTTCTTCTTCCTCAATGGGCTTCAATCGTAGGTGGCTCAAGAATTACAGCAATATAGAGTGCTAGACTTGAACATTGTAGTAGCAATAGTCTATAGGCTCATCGAGTACATGTGAAATAGGGGTGCAACTCGGGCGGGTTGGGTCGGACTTGAGGTCAACCCGAGCCCAACCCGATGAATCATAAGCCTAGCCCGAGCCCAAGCCCGGCCCGACATCAGGTTCAACATATGAAGCCCAAGACCGAGCCCGGAGGATCGGGTTGAACTCGGGTTGGGTCGGGTACATCGGGTTCTAATATAATATTTGAAATAATTTTGAACAAAAGTAATATTAGACACATAATCAAATAGCAATCATGTCTTAATCATTACAAAATACAAACTGAAATAAGATTCAGGATAAGGAGTTGAAGAGTTTGAGTGGAGAATTTAGGATTTAAACTTTTTATTTAAGAAGATTATATAAAAAAATATATATATATATATATATATATATATATATATATATATAAGTCGGGTTTCGGGTAACCCGACACATGTACCCGTGCCCAACCCGATTTTTGATCGGGTTCAAATATTTTAACCCAAACCCGAGCCTCCCGAACCTGAGTATCTTCAACCCTAAACCAACCCATTAACAGGTTTACCCGATCGGGCTCGGGTTTGGCCCGCCCGAGTTGCACCCCTAATGTGAAATGACAACATGCCAACGCCGTGCGAAAGACTACCAAGGGTAATGGTGGGGGAGAGAATGAGAGCTCTGTAAGGAGGATCCATCTGAAGGAAAGAAGTGTAAGAAGGCCCAACCCAAGCGAAAAATTTCGTGTTTCATATGTGGGGAGAATCATTATGCTTGGGTTTGCTAGAACATAAGCAAACATGTGATGTTGTCCGAAGCGAGGAGGTGGTGATTACTAAGCAGGAGCGTATATGTGAGTGTTGCGCTTACTCAATGCCATTAGGGCTAAGTCTGCTATGTCGAAGACTCCGCGCAGGGAGTTCATGTACATTATCGTGAGGATTAACGACATGAGCACACATGCGTTGGTCGATACGAGAGCCACTCATAACTTTATCTCATGTGCGGAGGTCCGTCGTTTGGGTATAGCGTGGGAAAATAATTCAAGCAAGATGAAGAGGGTTAATTAGAAGGCGCCGCATGCAAGGGGTAGCGACGAGATTTTGCGTAGAGGTGAGACATTGGTCTGGTGTTTCTAATTTTATTACTACATTATTGGATGACTTCAAGCTGATACTGGCATGAATTTCTTAATTGCGACAAAGGCAATTTTATTGCCACACTTAGATGTCGTCAACTTTATGGAGGATGGCTTATCGTGCATGATGAGTGTTACACGAGATAAGCCATCAAAGGGGAAATATCTCTCTTTCCTTCAACTCGTGGAAGGTAGCAAAGGGGAGACGACTTACTTGGTGGTGCTTAGGAGAAAGATCTTCCAAGCGAGACTGAAGGCATTGCAAAGGAGTTTCTCGAGGAGACACTTTCGCAGAGGGAGATTGAACGTGATATCGTGCAGGACACGGGTAAGGAGAAGCATGTCGTGGCTCGTGCAAGGAGTCGCTTAAGGATTGTGGTGGACGTTCAAGTCGACATAGTTGTAATATGACTTACATGCGAAAATGTGTAGAGAACTATGTACACCCATGAGATATGGTGGATCAACAACCTATTAGCCCGCTAAAGCCTCTTTTTGTGCTGAGGAGGGTACGAACCATACATAAACGTGATGTGGTGAACCGATTTTTGTTCGATCTTGAGAAGAAGATGGACAAGTCTGGGAAGTGCCACAAGAGAAGAAAAAGAAGGTACGACATGCGGTGACTATGACTATGGGAGTGAAAGTATTCAGAGACTTGGTACACTATTAGTGAGGACATCGATGAAACATGCGTAGGAGAATGTCATGTATATAATTTTTTTTCCTCCATTGAGACAATGTTGCACAACATATTAAGCTAGAGGGTTACTTGATGGCGAATACTCGAGAATTTACGGGGTCTTTGGAAAAGTTCGTTGGATATTCTTTTTGGATATTTCTTGGAAGATTCTTGGGATGTTCCTTGCATCTAGAAGCCTCTTGAGGATTCCTACCATTCTAGATGGCTATCATGTAAATATTTTATTATAAATCTCTAGGTTCTAGAAAGTTCCAACCATTAGATGATTGTTACATGACACAATCTTAGCCTTTCAAATAGAGCCCTTGAGGCTATATATAAATGGAGGATGACTCATTTGTTCTCACCAACCAAGAAGTTGTAAACTCGCTCTAACATAGTAAAATTTTCAATATTTCAATATTTCTCTCTTATGCTCCATACTTTAGAGTTGCACAGGCTTTTTTAAAATTATTTCTTGAATATTCCTCCTGAATATTCCTTGGATAATTCTAAGTATATTTCTTTCTTGTAGAAGCTTCATGATGATATCTTGGCCATACATGTAAAGTTCTTGAGGCTATATAAGTAGAGACGTCTCATTTGTTTCTTACCACCCCAAATTTGTATTCTTCTCTACCATAGTAAAATTTTCAACATTGTAATATAATTTTCTTTTGTTCCACATTTTTTATTCACGTCTTTGCAATCTAGTTAAGTTGTTCGGAAAAGACATGCTTGGATCTTTGAGGAGGAAGTTTGTATGCCGAACTGATCGAGGTGTAGGTAAAAATACAGGTATGACAAATGGTTTGAGGAGAGAACACCTTCGAACGAACAAGTCAAGTGTTGGAAACGCGGTGTGACCCGAACAAGAGTTGGCCCATGAGATGCGATATTGAATTGGGCCTGTATGTCTTAAAAGAGAATTCTCATGTAAGGCCTGAACCAATCCCAATTATCTACACCATATGATCCCACCTCCTAATCGATGTGGGACTAAATTACCAACTCCATTGTCACCCCCATTTGAGCGCTCAACCGAAAATGAGGTACAATCCAACAATCTCCACCTTAGCTCGTTTCTGCTAGCCGAATAACTTTAGCACCTTGTTATATTTGTCTATTTTTGCTAGCCAAACAACCTTAGCACCCATGCTATCTTTTGTTCGTTCCCGTCAGCTGAACAACCTAGGCACTCATTGCTACCTTTTTTATTTGCTTCCGACAGCCGAGCACCTAGGAGATCCAACATATTGTCACCTCGATCCGTTCGACCACAAAACCAAACCGTTTCATCCGCACCACCATTGTGTGCCAATCACAAGTCTTGCTCCACCTTGGACTCGTTAAATCCACCTTTGAAGCCAATTCGTGTAGTTGATGCTCCTACTCCACCTTGAGAAGAGCCTGTATAATCCGATTATACACATGAATGTTCAGCACCATTTGTCTCGAACCAATTAGAGCTGCTCAAACTAGCCCCGTTACCATGAGCTCTGATACCACTTGTTGGAAACACGGTGTGACCCGAACATGAGTTGGCCCATGAGGTACGATATTGAATTGGGCTCATATGCCTTAAAAGAGAATTCTTAAGGCTCGAACCAATCCCAATTATCTACACCACATGATCCCATCTCCTAACCGGTGTGGGACTAAATTACCAACTCCATTGTCACCCCCCATTTGAGCGCTCAACCAAAAACGAGATACAACCTAACATCAAGGGCACCATCCTAGGGAAGCTACCTGATACTACCTAGTTGGGCATATTGCGTGAGGTTGATGTGGTGCAGATACTGATATTGTTATTTTTTTAAGTTGATCAAATTTCACTTCTTCTCATAGGACTATATTGGCTTGTATCATTGGATTCGACCATTGTAAAAGAATCGAATAGTTGGTGATTAATGAGTTCCATTGATGCATCTAGACGAAGAGGTGAGATAATATACAATTTGTTAGTGGAAATTGGATTCGCCTCTATAACACATTGAGTCAAAAGAGTGAAGGAATGATAATTCTGTTTCAATAATTTTTCATGTGTACAATTATTTGTCTTTGAGGATTTTAAGAACTTTAAACACGATGAACCCCATTATGCAAGAGGAGAAATGAGCTTTATTTGACTAATGATTGTCACGATTATCGTCTTTAAGAATTTTCCAGGGGTTGGGTATTTTATGCATAATTTATCGATACATTATAGAAGCCAAATGAAGCTTAATCCTTGTCATTAGTAATATTGATCCTTTTGGCATGTGGCAATCTTCCTTGAAGAAGGTACATTCAATCATTTATTTTTTCAAACATCTCTAGCCATGATCAGAGGTTGAAATCCAAGGTCTTATGCATCCCCTCATTTTTGCATCCCCTTCCATCCCCGGAATAGCAACCATTGGATTGTGTTTAAGTCATCTAATCTTAACCGTTTATTTGAATCATTCAAATCAATGGTTAAGATTAGATGTCTTAACACGATCCAGCGGTTGTTATCATATGGATGGAGGGGGGCGGGGGATGCTTAAGTGAGGGGATGTTGATCATATATATATATATATATATATATATATATATATATATATATATATATATATATATATATATATATATATATATATATATATATATATATATATAATAATAATAATAATAATAATAATAATAATAATAATAATAATAATAATAATAATAATAATAATAATCAGCCGAACGGTTTCGTATTATGGAATCGACCTATTTTACAACCGTTGGATTTATATTGCAAGGTTGAGATTTTAAAGGTGAGAGAATCTACTTAAAAATCACATGCGTAATCTCAGCCTTACAATCCAAATTCAACGGTTGTATCATAGATAAGTTCTATAATATAAAATAATCCAGGTGGTTTTTGAGCATTTCTCTCTCTCTTATATATATATATATATATATATATATATATATATATATATATATATATATATTATATATATATATTTTTTATAATATAAAATAATCCAGGTGGTTTTTGAGCATTTCCCTCTCTTTTATATATATATATATATATATATATATATATATATATATATATAATATAAAATAATTATATATATATATATATATATATATATATATATATATATATATATATATATATATATATATATATATATATATATATATATATATAATATAAAATTATATATATATTATCTACTTAAAAGACACATGTGTAGTCTCAGCCTTGACTATAACATAGGTTACTTCTATAATATAAAATCATATATATATTATCTACTTAAAAGACACATGTGTAATCTCAGCCTTGACTATAACATAGAATACTTCTATAATATAAAATCATCCGGGTGGTTTTTGAGCATCTCTCCCCCCCCCCCCCCCTCTCTCTCTCGCTCTATATATATATATATATATATATATATATATATATATATATATATATGTGTGTGTGTGTGTGTGTGTGTGTGTGTGTGTGTGTGTGTGTGTGTGTGGAAAATGCAATATTTTTATTAATGTTTAAACGTTACAATTCATCGCACCAATCAGAACATAATTTTGCCATCTGCCTCTATATTATGCAGGGCCCCTACTGGAGATGTACTCTGCCCTTCGAAGATGCGTCTCTTCCTCTCTCGTCATACGTGCCAAACATGTAATGCCCCTATCCCAATATACGTAGGATCAAGGTGCGCTAGCATGCCAGCTACGTATCAAGTATACTCCAGTCTAACTCAAATACATATAAACTGTCTGGAGGTCAAGTATAATGTCTAAAATGTCTAGTCACCTATATCTCAATCTACATAAAGAATAACTAAATAACAAGGATAAACATTATATAATACAGTCGATCGTCCTGTATTACACATGTTCGAACAAGCTCAAGAAGAAGAAGAAGATAACTTACAAAAACTAGGCTATAACAGCAGTAAGAATCATGGTAGGAAAATAAAGTGCAAGAGAAAATAAAACTCGAAAGAAATGATAAATGATACTACTATTAATACCTGAATCCTGCAGTACACATCACATCAACTCTATGCTTGAAGTCCAACAAGTCTCTGGAGAGATCACCAGGTTCTCAGAGGAACGTAACAAGATACAGAAAAACATGTCATATAAACTGAATATAAAATTGTTCAGTGATAATCCGGATCACAACACAGTCCAATATATCATCATCGAGTAGTGAACCACACCTACAACCAAAGGGACAAGGTGTGACATACTATTTTGCGACAAAATATTGTTCCATGTCATGATCAGGTATAAGTGCATGAACCATACAGAAAAGTACGTATATCGTAATGGATAAAAGGTCACCTAACCATTCTATGTGTAACATGCACTCTTAAGAACAAACCATCAACGCATGGGCACTCTGGCTATAATAGGATCGACATAGTCCCCACTTGGGACACCAGGGGCCAAAAGTATAACGTTCCGATAACATCTGTGCCCAACCTGAGAGGGTCATCTCACACCGTATCTCCAGCGGAGCTTCCAGGTTACTGAAAGAGAATGTGCAATCGTGGCACAAACACTATGGAACTGTTCTCCCCATCCTATGCACCTACCTTTGTCGTATCTACGACACAGTACCTCTAATAATTGCTATGTCTTCTAGACTACATCTATATTAGCAGTTATACCTAAAGCATGCGCACTGATGAACAAGCAACATGCAAGTTCCCTCTATATGATACTCACAACTCATACCTCGTAGCACACCTATGTCAAGGTTTATAAAAATGTACTAAATAAGAGCCAGTCCCTTAACTCTAGGTTCATATGCACAATTTAAAAATAACCAATGAAAATATGACTAATATTCTTGCAACATATATAACTTAGAAGCACAATTAAGTAAACCATAAACAGATAACATGGATGCAACTAGATGAGCTAATGTAAATAAACAGTAAATATGCAATATATATGCAGTAAGTATGGCAAGATATCTTGCATGGAGGTTGTGCAATGATTTGATAACATCTTGTAGGCAAACTCGTCAACACAAAGAACCCAACAAAGATCAAACTTCCATAAACGTCTCCGGATGCAGAAATAAACATCACCAACATTTTTAGAATAAGAAAAATGTTTAAGATTGACTACCCATAAGTCTAATTCTGGATACAGGGGCCAAATATTTATTTCGGATTAAAACCATGTCCGCCGTTGGACCTGCTTTGCACCAAAAATTGTTTCAAACCTAAGGGTATCTAAAATTCACAAACTATATGTCTACGGATCCAGTTTGATGATTCGAACACAAAGGTATGTCCTTTTTTTGAATTTGGTGAGTCGTGCACAAAATTGTCCAATGAACCAGATTGTGGGGCCCGCGAAACGACGATCTGGTCAACTGTGTCTCCAAATCAGACCAAACTTGGTTTACTGGGCCAGAAAAATGCGAAGAGTCCAACGACGTAAGTTTCATCGCGATGTGACGAGCATGCATGAAGTAATGGATTGATTTACAAAATCATCGATATGGTAGTTTTTCACGAATATACTTCAAATTTGTCGTGCACATACCATCAATTCGAGTTCTATCAAATTGCACACGCGCACAAAGTCAATAAGCACCTTTCGATGCAAGTGGTTTGCGACCAAGTTGTCCGGTTTGTCGGGATGTACTCTGTATCTGTGGTTTCTAAGATTTTAGAAACTGTTTTTTATTTTTTGCCATATTAAAACTATTTAACACAGAAAATAAGTATCTAGAATAAAAACTAAAAAAAGAGTTTGGTCTTCTTCAGGTTGTCTAAAACTCTGTTCAAGTGCTTTTCCAAAATTCGTGATATCTTGATCGCAAATGGACTTCAAACGGGGGTGTTGGGACAATTTTTAATGTCTAAAAAATGAAATTTCTCCCAATTTTTAGAACGCAATTTGATGCAAAATAACATGAATTATTTAGAGGGAAATGAAGATGGTTAGGTTGTATACGCACCTGTAAAATTGGTTCACAAAACGATGGAACGACGAGGGAAAAAATGGTGCGTGAACTATTGCTGCTGTCGCTGCTATCGGCCGCGCGGGTGGATGGCTAGCATGCGGCGGTCGGCCGACGGTCGGCGCACGCGTGGGTCATGGAAGGTGGGGGTTGTCGGCGGTTTTAGGGTTGCTAGGGTTTTTTTTTCCATCGTGTATAGGAAGAAGGGGTCGGGTCTGCCACAGAGTACTGTTCCAAGGAACATCACTCTGAATGTGTTATATATATATATATATATATATATATATATATATATATATATATATATATATATATATATATATATATATATAACTAATAAGAAAAATCAAATAAAGTCATAGAAAATCCTAATAATTTCTAAAAATTCTAGAAATTTTTTAAAATATCTTTTTATGTAAAAATAAATTTTTAGGGAAATATCCCTCACATAACTAAAATAATATATGTCATGATCTGCATCCTGTTTAGGGGCACGTGGGTACATCTAGCCTACATTGCAGTGTTGGCGGTAGAACGTTGTATAGGTTAATTACACTATTTAAACAGTATAACAGATATAAAATATAACCTGTCAACAATATAACTCATCTTTGCACGAAGGAATAATATGACGTTCATAAACATGTATACTCAATCACACAATCTAGAGGAAGATAACAACATGATACTGATAGAGATAATAAAAAATGGAAACAAAATAATAGCATATATATATCAATACACAACATAGAGTCTAGAAGTCTGTATCTTAATAATATATCATAAATAAATATAACATCCCCAAATATATCAAATTGGAGACAAATCTAGCAAACCTAGCTACTAGCTAAAGTACTACTTGAGGTGCATCCTCAGCGAGCACCGGCTCCAAAGAAAATTTTCTGGGCATGGTCATCAGTCCTCTAAATCCTCTGAAAAATATTATCCAGTCAGAATTGGAGCGAAGTACAAACAGTAATAGCAGTTCCATTTAATTGACAAAAACTATAAATCAGTGATAAAGAAGATGCTATATATAATGAAGAACAAAACTGATGCAATAAAAATAATAAAAAGAGACAGACAATATAATCAATAGAATGTAATCAGTGCGAGCAAGAAATGAAAGAGTAACTACAATATAAGGGATAGAGCAATATAACCGATGAACTGAATATGAAAACTACAATAAACAATGTGTTTTGAAATACCAAATAGATATGTGATTTGTAACGTCCAAGTCCCAAAATACTTAGGACCAAGTACGTAGACATGCCAGCTGCATACATACGAAGCATACTCCAATATACGGAAACCTCGTATGTATACATAAGCTGTGAAATGTAGAAGCCATGAAACTAATCTCATCTACAAATAAATATATCATAAAATCACTTATAAATATCATTTGTACAAAACGTTGGACGGAGACAAATCCACTACCAACAAAAAGAGAGAAATATATAGTGACGATGGAAGAGTCGAGCGAAGCGAAAGTCGATCCAAAAGCTAGCATCGCAAAGGTAGATTGTAAACTATGTCCTTGGCTAGAGCACCTGCGAAAATCATAAACACACCTGGAGAAATCACTAGGTCCTCAGAGGGACGTAACAAGATACATGAAGAACAAGTTAATATGAACTGTCAAAATAATAATAATATGCAAGACTCTCCTAGACACCAATATGCAAAAGGGAATGCTAACCATCTATTATGCAATTTAGAGGACAACTTTCATGCGCATGGATGGGATTTAGGCTACATGTACGTAACTGGCATCCAGTCATCCGTATCCTGCCGAAACGTCCAAAACGTCAGAGGGTATCTGCAAATATATATCGCCATTGTTCCTTTCGAAAACTATGGTTTACCTGTTTGGCTTCCCATACGCGATAGCTACTGTCCTCCCCCAGTATTTTCCATACTGTTCAAGTCATGTCCATAACCTGTCTAGTTTTGTAACTGCTTAAGTCTCTATACCCTAGTCATAGCAGTTACGAACAACTACCATAACACGACTTTAGAGATGGCCAGTCCATAAGTCGTGCTCCTAGCAAAATGTCTCAAATCGTGTAGTGTGAGTGTCATGGCCCAAGGAGATATAAGGATATCCCCCAACAAGAAGGTAGTCCGCTAAAACAAAGTTAACATGCATATAGTAAAGTAAAACGACTAATAGAGTCGCTTGCACCCAAGTGTGGCTTGGACGCGCATTTTATAACAATTAAAAATAACAAATATGAAACAAAGTAAATAATACAAAAAATAAATAATATGACAGTTAATTAGCAATGTATACTTGCCTGGTGGGGTCGTCTGGTGTTGTGTGATGATCATGATGGCACATCATATGACTTCAATGTTACAACTATGCCAGACGGCCTCTAATAATGGTACAGACTGTTCCATCGGGTCCAGAATGGTCAATTTAGTTAGGAACGACATGAGGTAGTACAGAACTGGCGAGGGATTTAGGAATAATGGGCTTGGTTATGGATATGAGGATAATCGAAGAAATTCACAAAAATACTTATATAATTTTAGAAAAATATTTATAATAGTTGAAAACATATTTTTATTAGTTAAGATAATTTACGAAACTGAGGGTTTAGAAAGTAATTTCTAACTAAATAGTGAAAATTTTCTAGGGTTGAAAATATTATAACCATTTGTTTTTATACCATAAAACTAGTATAAATAAAGCTTATTTTAAAGTACCACAAAATATAATAATACTTTTATTAGTCAAGAATATATTTGCTAAATATAAAAACCAAAGAAAATGTTTTGGGGCTAAAACCCAAAATTTAAAATTATATAGATAGCTCTAAACAGTTTTACATATAGTTTAGAAAGTAATATATAATTCTTAAAATAAATACTAATAATCATGATAACAAATTTTAATAACCTAATAATAAAAATGATAACAACAAGTATAGTAGACTTAAATATAATACTGATAAAAGTAATATTAATAATAATAATAATAATAATAATTACAAGATATTTATCTGGAGGGGGAGAGAAAGGAAGGTCGGGCGAGAAGTGAACGGGAGGCGGAGGGATGAAGGAAGCGGTGAAGCTCGGCCGCGCTGGGCCAAGGTCGCGGAGGCCAGGGCGGTGCTTGGGCGTGCTCGACTGGCGGAGAAGGAAGTCGGAGGGGCGAAGAACGTGGCAGCGCGTCGCGGTGGCTTCCCGTGCGCACAGAGGGAAGCTCGACGGAAGGAAGCGGCGGCGTGGTAAGGGTTTCGGTCGGGCTTGGCTGGTGGAAGGGAGCCACGCGGTGGCTGCTCGGGGCAGTGACCGCGCCGAATGCGGTGGAGCACTCAGGTCGCGGAGAGTTGGACTGTGAAGGAGAGGGGCGACGCAGAGGCTTCACCGGAGAGGGCTCGGGAGGTCGCGGCAAGGTGCGACCACCTGAGAGGGAGGCGACGGCACCCAGAGGCGCGGGGACGGCGCTTGCAGGAGCGCTGAGCGGTGCTGCGAGCTGGCGCAGCACGGAGGGCCCGAGCTCGCGGAGGCGGCAAAGACGGCGAACTCGACGATGAGTGGGCCGACGCTGGAGAGAACCAAGGTTAGGATTTTCTCTATTTTCTTCTTCCTGGTGTGGTGATTGGTTAGTGATTGCGGATGGTGTTGGCCGTGGCGCGAGCGTGGTGATGGTGGTTGCGTAGGCGGGGCTCGGTATGGGCCGACGATGGTGTTGGTGGCTGTCGAGGATGGTACGGCCAGGGATGTGGTCATGGCAAGGTGGTCGGAGTTGGCCGAAAGATCGGCGATGGTGGGCTGGGTCCAGGAAGGAGATCTGGTGAAGAAGGTGGTAGCTGTCTATGGTGGTGGCAGTGGTGGTAGGTGATGGCTGCCACAGCGGGGTGGCGTCGGGATGGCCGGGGCGACAAGGGTGGTGGTTTTGATTTGGCGGTGATGGTGAAGGGTGTTGGGGGGCCGGCGACCAGGGTGATGGTGAAGATGGACGGTGGCGTGGGAGTTGGGTTTGGCCGAAGACGGCGCTGGCCGTTGTCAGCCGTTATGCTGTCAGGAGTATGGGTGGTCTGGAGTCGTGGGTCAAGGGGTGGTGCTGGTCGTGGAGGCGTGGTGGACTAGGACTGCGCTCGGGGTGAGCGGAAGGATCGACCAGGGAGGTGTTGGTGGTGGAGAGGCTGGGTCGGGGAAGATGGTTTCTCGCCGATATGACGACGGACAGGATTTAGAGTAGGGTTCGGGGTAGGAATTTGATGGTGTCGGGGGTGTGTTCGACACGGGAGTAATGATGTATCTGTAAAATATGGAATAAGAATTGGACACGTACACGGACACGATGCACGAGGGGTTGGACATTATTTGTTGAGAAAATTTGGCTTGTGGAATTAATAGAAGAGGTGCACGGAGTCTCTCCTTATATAGGAGGTGGACTCCTAGTTTGATAATGATTAGGAAAATTCAAATCCCTTTAGATAATTCGGTATTTTAAATTAAATCAATCAATTCAATCAAATTCCAATCCAAATCCAATTTATATATAGAAAAGTTTTATCTATAAGTTTAAACTGTAAAAGGGATAAAATCAGTCATATTTTATTTTAAATTACCATAAATGGTTAAATCCATGAATTTTAAAATATCTTTGTAATAAATAATAAATATAAATAATTTCAAAAATACAAATAAATATTAATAGGAAATACTTTAAAATACCTTTTAGATAAATTAAGATAATTAATAAATTTTTTTTGAAACCAAAATATCTACAAGAATTTGATTTTCATGTATCTGCATGCAACTAGTACAAAATATCTACGTAAATATTATTTTTGAAATCGGTATAAATAAATAAAAATTACCACTAGTGCGGCAAAAATTTCTATTTCAAACAAAATAAATGTTAATATTGAAATGAACTGCACGTTTTCTATATTAATAAAATTCATAAATAATATGTTTTCAAAATATGTACCTCGCACATATTCGCACTCGACGAGAAAAATAAAATAAATACCAATTTCAAAAAAATAGAAAAAAAATTCGTAGTGAAAATTTAGGGGTTTTACATGATTGGCTTGGGAGATTCAATGATTTACACTAAGGAAAGCTAACTCAACCTTACGTGGAGTGTATGATTAGCTAGTAGCCGATGATTTACACTACTTGTGGTAGTTCTTGATCACATACCTAACTAGTATATTCTTCGCCATGACTGATACGTTGGATCCAACCATGACACGATACTAGCCAATGTATCCAATGTTATCCAATACCAATGGGGAACAATATTCAATACCATTACGATGAGTCAAGGTAACATCTCATGACTGAAGATCCAATGTCAATACCAATCCGTGTACCATCGTGTCAAGAATCATAAGTAACATTTCTAAATACTTGAATTATAATAGTAATCAAATAATAAAAATAATCAGAGAATATACTCGCCTATGGTCCTGAGCAGCAATGTGAATCGAGGTCCAAAGTGGAATATCATAATCTAAATATTAATATCAATGTTAATTGGTGTTTCTACGTGTCAAATATGGATATCTATGATGCAATATGCATTCTAGGTCAATACTAGATTCTGTGGTCAAACTAGGTCAATTTGACTTAAATGTTGACTTTTAGGGTCAAACTAGTCAACCTTGGTCAAATTAGGTCAACCCTAGGTTTCTAGGTCATTACCTTGCCATTCCAAGGTAAACCAACCTATAATAGGCTATCATAGTCTCTACCTAGGTAATTTACCCAATTATATGGTATCTTGAGATATCCTACCTAATCACCCTTTACCTATGCTAAGTTTACCTACTATAACATATAGGTAATGCCCTATGTACATTTACCCTCATATACATAGGTAAACCTATATCTAATCATTACCTACCTATAGGTAATGCCTATTACCTATGTTACCTATCCACATGGGTAGCTATACCCAACCCTTACCAATTACCTACCTATGTATTACATTACCTACACTTAGGTAAGACCACATTACCTATGCTAGGTATTCATATAGGTAAACCCCCTTACCTACTCACATTTCCTACACATGTGGGTCACTGTCCACTCAATGTGGCACATTCAAGTGACACTCACAACACCACACAAGGCCACACACATTCTTACCTATGCACTAACACACACATCTGTGTATGTCACACACAACTCCCTACTGCTGCTACACATATGTATCATCTATCTAGGATCACTCACACATACCTAAGACACAACACTGCTACCTAGGAGGTTCTCCTCACCTTGCACTCATACAAGCTCACACACAATACCCTATCTCACACATGTGTGTGTGGCACACTCAAACACACAACCTCACACACTGTATACTAATTGATGCACACATAGCCCCTCTCTCACCTTTGTAACACACAGCCCCTCATGATAGTACACTGTCCACATACTCCCCACTACCAAAATACAGTCAATTAGCGACGGATTCTTTCCGTCGTAATTAGCGACGGATTTGCGACATATCACCGACGGAGTACCGACGATAAGCCAATATTTTTTAATTTTATATTAAGGGTAAGAAAAGGTCGCGAGTCCATCGCTGGGGCATCGAAGATATAGCGACGAATTTTTAACCATCGCTATGCAGTCGACTATTTGGCAGGAAATGTTGGGAGAAGTGGCGGAACAAATTGCCGACTACGTAGCGACGGATAGTCCGTCGACAGTTTTCCAATATAGCGACGGTGTAGCGACGGATAATATCCATTGCTAGTCCGTCGCTAAATATACGACCCAGACTTAAATTGAAACGACGGAGGGAACTTTTCATTCCCCCCAAATTTTACTCTCTCTCCCCTCTCTCTCTTCCACGGCTTCGGTGATCGGCGTCGGCGTCCTCTATTCTCTCTCTCCCGAAGGTAATCCCCTCTCTCTCTCTCTCTCGATCTCTCTCTCTCTCGCGGTGGTCGGAGGGGCAGCGGGGGCGACAGGGGCGTCGTGGGCTGGAGGGCGGCGGGAGAGGCGGGGGCTGGAGGGGCTGGTGGGGGAGGCGGGGGCTGGGAGGGCTGGTGGGGGAGGCATTTGGCTGCGGGGGCGGGGGAGGCGTTTGGCTGCGGGGACGGGGGAGGCGGGGGCTCGGGGGGCGGGGGAGGCGGGGGCTGGGGGGGCTGGTGGGGCGGTGGAGGCATTGGCTACGGGGGCGGGGGAGGCGGGGGCTGGAGGGGCTGGTGGGGCGGAGGGTCGGACACGCTGCGCACAGACCTGGCTGTTTAACGCTGCTACCCCATGTTCTTTTCTCCTTGGACACGACATCTCGACACGCGATTCTTGGCGTGGATGTTGCGGCAACGACTGACGTCGTGTCCCCAATGTTTGAGAAGAGATGGTGTCATGTCGAGGGGACACGAACGCGTGTATGACTCGAAGGACACGAACATCGTTTTCTTTTCTCCCTGGACACGTCTGTGTCGTATTTGTTGGACACAAAATGACTCGAGGGACACGTGCACATGTGTATCTAAGTTTACCAACCATTACATTGTGATTTTAACATGCATTTCCTAATCGATTCATATTCCTTCCTATTGTTCTGATACCACTGTATGTATCAGAGTTTTCAAACTGTTTTGAATGGTTAAATTCGATTTAGTTGTTAAATTTCAGTGTATATATGATGTATTAGTTGCTGTACATATAGCTATCATGTTAGGGTTTGTTTTAGTTTCCAATTTTAGAATACAGTTCACAAATTCTGAGTTCATGTCATATTTTCCTAGTTCTATGTGTTTAACCTAGTTTGATGTTTGCAGTAATTGATGCTGCTGGGTTTGATTGGGGTTGTAATTCAAATCATAATAGCCTCATCATAGTTGAGGCTTTAACCTATATATTCATGTGGTTCTAATTCGTATGTTAGTGCAATGCATGTTCATTTCATATATTAATTTCATAGGTGCAGTTGCATATAGTCAATTTCAGAACCTTATTGTATGTGGCTGAGTTGATACAATGTTGGGATGAGCCAGGTTTGATTGGGGCTGTTAAATGCAAATGTTATACTAGTTACATGCCATGTACCTTCAGTGGTATGCATGGCATTGACTGTTATACACATACACTAGCATGGTTGAATACTTGATAATTTGAACCTAGCAACCCTACCTTTTAAATCCTGAATCTGAACCCTCTTTAATGATGCTGAAATTGTAATGTAATGCACATCTCTACATGCCCTTGTTAACACACAACCACCATGTGTTCAAGTTAGATATGTACTCTAACAGTATATGATCGCACTATCGGTATCGCACTATCGGTTCCGGTATCGAACTATCGGTATCGGACTATCGGTATCGGTATCGAACTATCGGACTATCGGTATCGAACTATCGGTATCGCTAGCAGACTATCGGACTATCGGTATCGGTATTGAACTATCAGTATCGCACTATCGGTATCGGTATCGCACTATCGGTATCGGACTATCGGTATCGGTATCGTACTATCGGTATCGGTATCGAACTATCGACCTATATACCAGCGGATCCACCAGTTACATGATTATATACTAATTCTGTTTTATTTGTCTTATGATACAGATTTTCACATCCAATCTGTGATGGATCGTTATTTCGTTGATCGTACATGGATGTACAAACGACAACACGAGAGCAGAATAGGTGTGAGTGACGACTTTCAGGCAGACGTGGAAGTGTTTCTTAAGTATGCCATGAGCAAAGCTCAGTATATGGACGGTAACAAAATCAAGTGTCTATGTCGTAATTATCGCAATAGACGTTACGAAGAAGTGGTGAGTGTAAGAGATCATTTGACCCGTAAGGGTTTCGTACGTGATTACGGCCTGTGGTCATCGCAAGGTGAACTATATGCGGAAAGACAGGTTGCGAATGCTGCTACTTATGCTTTTGATGATAATGCTGCAACGGATTTTGTCGTCGAAGACGACGAATGCTCTGTTGATTATGGAGACCTGCAGAACCTTGCATGAGATATGGTGTATGATGCAGCAGGGCCTAATTTTGATCCGGAGGATCCTAATCCCGAGGTGAAGGAGTTCTATGATATATTTCAGGATGCAGAAACTTCTTTATATCCTGGTTGTGAGCCTCATTCCGTACTGTCAGTGACGATGCGGTTGTTGAACATAAAGTCCAATTTTAACTTGCCACAAACTTGCTATGATCGGATTATACAACTAATCAAGGAGGTGTTACCGAAGGAATCAAAAGAACTTTCAAAAAACTTCTACAAGTCGAAGATGATGGTCCGACAACTGGGACTGGGGTACGAGAAGATAGATTGTTGTCGCAACAGATACATGTTGTACTACAAGGAGAACGAAGATATAGAAAGTTGTAGCTTCTGTAATGCGGATCGTTACAAGCCAGTCAGGAGAAAATGAAAGTCAACTAGAAAACGACGTCCTTACAAGTATATGCATTACTTGCCGATCACGAAGCGCTTGCAGAGGATGTATATGTCTCAGAATACAGCAGAACACATGATGTGGCACAACGAAGAATGCACAAAGGACGATGGAGAATTGTCACATCCTTCAGATGGAGAGACGTGAAAATATTTTGTTTTGCGTCATCCAGATTTTACTGCAGAGCCTAGAAATGTACGTTTGGCGCTATGTTCTGATGGCTTCGCCCCTTTCGGGCAGTCGAGATCTCAATACTCCTGCTGGCTGGTCATTCTGACCCCTTACAATCTGCCACCATGGATGTGTATGAAGACTCCTTATATGTTCTTGACAGCTATCATACCGGGTCCCAAAAATTCGACGAAGAATATCGATATATATATTTACAGCCGTTGGTGGATGAGCTGAAACAGCTGTGGGAGATCGACGTCGTGACCTATGATATTTCCAGGAAACAGAACTTTCAGATGAAAGCTTCACTGATGTGGACAATCAATGATTTTCCTACATACGGTATGCTGTCGGGATGGAGTACTCACGATACCATGTCTTATCCGATATGCATGGAAAATTAATAATTTTTCTGTTGGCCGAACTATCTATATTCTTCATGGATATTTGTTCAACTAAGTTGACTGTGCAACACATGGTTGAACTTGAGGAGAAGATTATCTTAATAATTTGCAAGTTAGAAAAAATATTTTCTCCTGGCTTCTTCGACAGCATGGAGCATCTACCGATTCATCTAGCATACGAAGCCTGTGTCGGTGCATCTGTTCATTATCGATGGATGTACCCATTTGAAAGGTACATAAAAATTGATATAATTTAAGTTGAATTTCAGTGGGTTTTAAAATTCATTCTTAATTCTCAAGATAATTTGTCTCTCTAGATACCTACACCATCTAAAGAAGAAAGTTGGCAACAAGGCTCATATAGAGGCTTCGATATGCGTAGCATATCTTATCGAAGAGGTGTCAAACTTCTGCTCCATTAATTTCGATACTCATGTTAAGACAAATCGAAATAGACCTCAAAGGAATGACGAGGACATTGAGGATGGAGGTATATTCAATGTAAGGGTCAAGCCTGTTGGGGCTAGTAAAAACGGTGGTTGACTGACGACGAGTATGATGCCGCTCACCGATATGTCTTGTTAAACTGTGACATACAAGAAGTGAGAGATTTGGAGAAGTAAGTCAGTACACTTGCACTCGTTATAATCTCTAATTTGATGAAGTAAGTGACTACACTTATATATTCTTATTCTCTCTAACAGTGTATTTAGAGATGAAGTCAAAATGAGGACATCCGATATTATCGATGAGGGACTTCAAAGAGAGGTTGATTATACATTTTCGTCATAGTTTCGCAAATACGTAAGTAACTGAGATTATAACTGAGGTTGATTTTATATATTCTTATAAAATACGTAAGCAACTGAGATTATAAATATATAATCTAAAACATTTAAATTATAAATATTTGTTTACAGGTTTTATTGCGTGAAACAACACTCACTAATGAGAGTGTTCGTTATCTGGCATTAGGACCGAAGAAGCAAACAAAGACTTGGCCATGATATGTTGTTAATGGCTTCAGGTTTAAGGCAACTCAGAATGCTATAAATGTTGAATTTATCAATGACGGCATCAGTACCAAGGATTTCGGTGTTTGCATAAGAGGTACCATCTATGACGATGAGCCGGACTTTGACTATTATGGAGTGCTTCGGGATATTATAGATTTACAATATACTGTCCCATATGATATGCATATTGTGATGTTCAAATGTAAGTGGTTCGATACGACACCAAATATCGGTTGGAGAATCGATAAACAATTTGGATTTGTCGATATAAATCATCGCATGAGGTATAGAGGGTTCGATACATTTGCGATAGCAAGTCAGGCTGTTCAAGTCTACTATACAAGCTATCCAAGGCGTCATAGAGATCGATTTGACTGGTGGACAATATGCAAGATTAAATCTAGAAATACATTCAACATTGGAGACCTAGCATACCAAGAGGACCAGATTGAAAAGTCCCAATACTTGGGACAACAGTCGGATATAATGGATGTTGAAGATATTGTTGAGGAAAATAGAGGGAAGGAAGAGGTTGATACACAAGACTTAGCTGTCAACCAGGGGAGAAAGAGGCGTCTTGTCCCAAATATTGAGGCAGAAGAAGAAGAAGAAGACAAAGAAGAAGAAAAAGAAGAAGAAGAAGAAGAAGATGAAGAAGATGAAGAATTTGATGGGGATGAGGATACAAATGAAATCGACGATGAGGTGAGGATGAGGATGAAGACGAGGCCGAGGATGAGAACGAAGACGATGACGATGATTAGGTTAAATATTGTTGTATATTAAAAACACATCCAATTACGTGAATTAAGTTTGACCTCATAAAAGCAATTACGTAAATTCATGTTTTTTTGTTCGATCATTTACTTATTGTATGATTTTCTTTTTGCAGATGACACTCCTAGTCTTTTTCATCGCGGCGGTACTCGTCTTCCTGTTGGTGGTATGTATATTTTAGTTTAGAATTTTATATTCATTTACACTTCTATATTGTTAATTATGTTTATGTGTTCTATTTACAGGTCATGATGGTTGGCCGTGGTCGTGCTGCTGGTGGTGGTCGTGGTGGTGCTGGTGGTCGTAGTCGCATTCAATCTTCCCGGGATGTGACCCCATCCAGCGAACCCGACCCGGAGAGTACCCCGGGCACAGATGCATCCCGCTGTCGATCGACAACTTCATCGAGGCACGAGTCCAGATCTGCTAGCGGATACGTTCCGCTATCGGACCCACCAGCGGATCCACCAGTGGATCCACCAGTTACTGTACAGTGGGCCCCGGAGTACCCCCATACTCGGTTCCATCCGGTTACTGGGGAGTACATACGTGGACCCGCGGATCCTCCGATGGCACCAGAGAGGCCGAGAGGCGAGTTCCGATGAGAGCTGTGGCCCGCGGGGACCTCGTAAGTAAATTTAAGATAATTTATTAAATTTCTTTCATTTATTCAAGTTAATAATCCAATCATTGCTTTTTTGAAGGTTTTTTTGTTTAATGTTGCCAGGGCTCTTGGAGAAATTATCAGGGCTAACTTCCATGGTCCCTACCTCAACTTTTCGTCGGTGCCCCCAAACTTAAAGTACGTCTGGCTCGACGAGTTGAGGGTATATATCTATATCTTCTGGTTAATTATTAGTTACCCTTTAATCAACCATTTTTTAAATTACGTGATAATTAAATTTGTATGTTAGACGACGTTCTGGTGGCCCCCCCATCGCGAGAACGCGATCCGCAGGACCTACAGAAGTGCTGCCTCGAAGAAGATAAGGGATATGATTCATGACCTGAAAATGGGGCAGACGAGACCGAATTGGATCCGGCAGTACTATTATGAGGAGCTCTTAGATTTGATGGATACTCCTGCGTATAAGGAGAAATCGGAGAAGGCGAAGGCAAACCGACGGGCCGCGGGGCTTCATACGGGGGATCAAGGCCCCACGCAGCGGCGCTTACAGATCTGGTGAGATACCGCAAATTTATTTCACTATCGAATTAGGTATTATTAATATACGGAGTTAATTAAATTCTACGAAAATTTTGTATGCAGACCCAACGGGCGATGAAGGAGGGAAGGGCGCCCGAATCGGTCACCATGCACGATGTGTTCCAGCATACGCACAAGAGACGGAAGGACGGGAGCTTCATCGACGAGAGGGCGAAGGAGACTGATGTAAGTACTTATGTTTATGAGATTTACGTTAGAATTAAAAGTATTCAGACTATAACTTAGGTAAACTTAGGATTCACACTTAACTTAGTGAAACATAGGATTTAGATTACAACTTAGGTAAATCTTATAGTATAAATACATTCATTTGATAGGCTGCGTATCGTGAGGCCCTTAGTCGGGCTCAGTTAACTGCTGCCGAGGATGTCGGTGAAACGACGTCCGTCCGGACGCCCTCTTTTATGGCCGCTCGCAACGACTTATTCGTAGATACCGTCGGCAAATTTAAGAAAGGGCGCCTGTACGGAGTCGGCTCCCTAGGGCCGTTGCACATGGCGACTCAGAGATTTCCACCGACATCGCCTCCTTCCGCGGCCCCGACAGACGATGATGTGAGGTCACAGCTTGTGCAGCTGTACGAGGCAGCGTCGTCCTTGCGGGAGCAAATTGCCACATACTTTTTGCCTTCGTCTGCTGCTGTCGGTCCGTCTGCTGCTGGTACCGGTCCGTCTGCTACTGGTGTCGGCCCGTCGGCTGCTGGTGCCGGTCCGTCGACTGCTGGTGCCCGTCCTTCTTCCGTCGGTCATCTTTCTTTCAACCCTGCTGCCCCTCTGGTACCGCCTCCAACTGTGACGACACTCCTTGATCTCATATCGTCAGAGCAGCTACGCCAACTTCCGGACAGTACCTTCGATGGATTGCCGTCGTACATAGTGGAGCAGTATTATCGTCGGTCGCAGGAGGGATTACCACCACCGGACAATCGAACTCCTCCTGCTCCTTGAAGTATTGTATAAGAATAGTTTTTAAATTTGGAATATTTGTGGAAATTTTGGTTTATAACGACGGATATTAGTTTATGATTTCTGGATAATTGGTGTCTATTTTATATTAGTTTGGGTTATGCATATTTGTGATTATATATTGGTCTATGTAATTCTTGGATAATTGGTGTGCATTATATTCGTAAGTGATTTATAATAGATTATATATTGGTCTCAGTGATTGTATATTGTGATTATATATTAGTCCGATGTTCGGATGTTGTGTGAACAGGAAAAGCTCTGCAATTTTTTTTAAAAATATCTCAGTTAGCGACGGACTAGTGACGGGTTAGCGACGGATAACATCAGTTTTCGACTAAATGTCGACGGAATATCCGTCGCTAACTGGAGAATTGGAAATATTTCCAGTTAGCGACGGATGGTCGATGGCCAGCCGACGGAATATCTTGTATAGCGACGACTTTCCGACGGAACATCCGTCGGCAAGCTTCTGGTGGTATGAAGGTGTATAGAAGGTTAGTGACGGATATTCCGTCAGGGATCCGTCGCCATGGTCGACGGATTCGCGACGGAGAATCCGTCGCCATGGTTCTGGAAATGTAAAGCATTCCCAGAACCCGGTCGACGGATTATCCGCCACTAATCCGTCGCTATGGTCGACGGATTCGTGACGAAGAATCCGTCGCCATGGTTCTGGAAATGTCAAGCATTTTCAGAACCCGGTCGACGGATTATCCGCCACTAATATGTCGCTAATCCGTCCTTAGTTAGCGACGGTGTTCGACGGAATAGTGACAGAATGATACCCTCTGATACACTGTAACGACGGTTTACCGACGGACTATCCGTCGCTAAGTGTCTTTACAATTCAATACTTAATACTTGAATTCGACGAAAGACCGTCGGCAAGTTGTCGCTAATGCAACGAATAATGACGATGGAAAGCCGTTGCTATTCCGTCGCTTGACGACTACTTAGCGACGGATCTTTATTAGCGACGAGCTGATTACCGACGAATTTGTTTGACCAATATCCGTCAGTGATCCGTCGCTAATACGGATTAGCGACGGATGGTCGACGGATCTGGACGTCGCTAAAGCAACATATTTTGGTAGTGCCCTAACTCAACACACACACAAAAATTTATATATCCTCATTTTTCCTCCTCTAACACTACACATAGGCATCCACACATAGATACTCATTTCACTAACACTCACATATTCACTTCACTCCCACTCACACTATCACTCAAGTGACACACAAACACATGAATTCTCATGTGTGTCTCACCACACTCCTATAAGGCTTCCCAAAGCCTATGTAAGACAGGGCCTAGCCTTTGTCTATGCACACCAGTGCACAGGTTGTACTCACCGGTGTAGAGCCTCCCCATATCTTCTTGTCTCCTGTGCATGCTCTTGCACTCATGTACAAACCTGTGCCTATGCAGGCCACACAAAGTTAAGCCAAGGCCTGCAGGTTGCACTTTTCCTTAATCCACTACAGTAAAAATTGCTGTTGCATACACCCATGCCTGCTGTACTGCACCTACTTGCTATTGCAAGCAAGTGTTACTGCTTGCTGCTGTCCTATAACAGACCCATTCTTCTTCTATAACTGATACCCCTAGGCTTCTACAACCTCTGACCCCTTACCTGCTATCTGCACACCCTGTCTATGTATAAAATAGGGATTCCCCTTGCCTGTGCAAGGGAAAAATCTTTTGTCCTGTTGCTTATAGGGAATTCCCTGTGTGTGCAGGTCCTGCACATACCCTGTGTGCAGGTAAGACTCCTGCCTGTGTGTAGGCAGCACCTACACACACACACACACACACACACACACACACACACTCAAACACCAGTGCAAACACCTCCTACATTTCCCTCTACTCACTGTGCATACTTGGGTGCACAGGTACTGCTACCTCAACAGCTGCCCAAGCCCCTAGCTCCTTTCACCTACTGCACAAGGGCTTATTTCCTTCCTGTTTACCTGTGCATTGCTTATGCAGTACACATACTGTACTTTGGTCTGTGCAGACCTGTTTTCCTATTCCGTGCAGAGCACACACATGCACAAACTGTCACTGTGTACGCATATGTGTAACACACACACTCTCATACACTCTATGACACAACCCTAACACTGATGCACATAACCTACTGCTATGCCCCTTACTTGTTGCATCTTGTGCACAATAACTGTTGCTTACCGCTATTGCTTAAGTTCTGATACCCAATTCTCTAACTGACACAACTCCCTTTTAACTACTACACCGAGCTTCACCATATACATTTCCAAACTGATACCCATTCCTTATTCCTCTGCTACAGCCACTGATACTTGGAGTCTCATGCACCCCTTTCAATTCCTTCAAATTGTTACACTAGGATATATGTATATAGATACACATTTATATACCCTAATATTATATACCAAGGGATATGTATACAAAGTTATATGCATATATATATATATATATATATATATATATATATATATATATATATATATATATATATATATATATATAATATCTAGAATATATTAGGATACCCACCATGAATTGACATCCACAAGCCCATGCCACTTACATACATATAAATAGATATACACCCATATTCACATATGATTATATGCATATTTTTATATACATTCATGCATAAATTCCTATGATAACATGCTCATATATTACTAATATCAAGCCAATTTCCAAATCTACCCGTGCGTATCATGAGATATCATGACGCAACACCATGTATCCTATTTAAGACACGTATACCAACTCAAGAAGGACACAAAAATCCCTTTGGGGACACGTGTCAAACACTTGGTGCACAAGCTTGCGATACGTCCAAGATACTCTACCAAACCTTGTCTGAATCCTACCAAACTTCATAGACAAGTCTAAAATAAACCTATAACCATAATTAGTGCAATTCTAAGCTAATGTCAAGTGTCATGTGTAATAGGACATGTGTACTACAAGTTTAGGAGGCCCTAAACTCCCAAATTGACCCTGTGTCCTACCGTATCATGACACAACCTACTCATATCCATTTGTGGATACATTACTAGCCACACACATCATCCAGATGTTTATTTAGTCTATCAAATCATATAACAAACACTTGGTGTATCATTCTCGGAAAAAACATGGCACAAAAAGCCTATGTAACTTCTATCAACATAGTCATTAGAGCCTTGTTCTTCCTTCTATGGGTACCCCTAATCCATGGATGAGTTTCGACTAGTGTCTTACATGCAATGGTGTCTAAACTAGGAGAAATGACAAGTACTTTTCTATTGGTAGATGGTTTTCCAATAAAACACCCAAAGAGGACTCAAGTGTCAAGTAGGACACAATCCTTCAAGCTTTTGGCCTCCTCTTCTTGTGCTTGTTGGTCTCCAAGCTCCAAGCCTTCTAGGATGAAGAATTGGTAAAGATTTGAGAGACTTTGGAGGAATTTTGGTGGAGGAATGGATGTGTTTTTGGTAGAGCACCAAAACTAGGGTTTTGAGCTCCAAAATGAGAGGTGGAAGAATGAAACTTCTCTCCCTATAGTGGCTGGTCATATAAGCCCTAATTCATCTATTTGAAATATCCAAAATGTCCTCTCAAGTTGTCATGAAGGTTTGGTTAACCTATAGAATTTTTTTGCCTAAGTGGTTGATTAGTTCTAATCCTATTCTTGAGCTATTATGACTTAAATGAGTCTAACTGTGTCTAATCTAAAATGTAGGTCCAAGTGTCATGACAAGCCATATAGGTTCACTAATCAAGGGTCCAATAAATAGCTAGTCTACTAATAAATACAACCATCACATTTAATTATAAAAAAATACACACTATATAAATAATATAAAATGACAAAATACCCCTGTCTAGAAATGTGGTAGTGACAATATATAAACTTCATACATGTAAATTAACATTAATTAACTACCACTAAGTAGAAATGTTAAACAAATAGATAATAACAAAATCATTCAAAATAATTTTAAAAATATATTTACCTATTTATAATATTTAGAGCAAATATACTATTATTATTAGTGTCAAATCTTTCCAAAATACTTATCTATTATGAAAAAATATATTTATTTAAATTTTATTTAATTATTAAAAGTAAAATCTTATATATTAAATATATATTCAAAAACTGTATACAAATATAAAATAGTAAATATACTAAATATAAACATATACAAAAATATCATACCCTCTTTAACCTAATAAATATTAATAAAAACTATAATTTTTTTTAATAAAATTTAGGGAGTTTACTTTCTACCCAACTTATAACAATTTCGTTCTCGAAATAGAATTAAAGCACGATTTATGACTAAACGAGTTGGAAGAACCAGAGTCGTGATATCTTACCACGATTATCGAAATGCACGATAAAAAAAGAAATGAAATAAAATGCAATATGGAAGAACGAGTCAAGTACGAATTTCGTACTTCAATTTTTCGAACAAGCGGGGGAGACGATTGCGTATGTCATCATAGCACTTCCAAATTTGGCAAGGATTGCTATGATGGTGCACGAACCAAGCAATTAGTCCGGTTTACTCTAAATATTCATCCCGTGAGCTACAATCTTCACGATTACTCCTAGTAATCACTACTATTTATAATGGTACCAAATTTACAAAACTCCCATAGTGGTTGAAGTCGTTAGCCATCAATCCTCAAAAGTTAAACAAGATTTTGCTATAAAAGAACAAAGAGATTAAATACGAGAGAAACGTTAAGTATGTCAAGCTATACTCATTTTTTAAAAAGATGAGGGAAGCGATTATGATTGGAATTCAAATTCAACTTCACATTCTAAAAGATAGGGTATACTTAGTTCAAGGCTCTACCCAACTTATAGAAATTAGTTAACCTTGAAAATTGTAGTTGCGAGACTTCTGAGGAGATCAATTTCTAAGGAGGGATATAAGATTATTAGGCACTTCTGACCGTAGTCATGGACTCTAAAGTAAGTCTAGGTGTTACCATGGTGTTATGGATCAAGAACCTTATGAAGAACTTATCGTCGCTTCAACTGTGTCCGTTTATTATCATGCTTCAATAAGATAATAGGAAATGTCTTGGCCAAAATCTAACTGGGACGAAAGGGTACAGAGGAATTTTGTTCATCGCATAACATGGTGACGAAGAGATATGACCAAAGAGTTCATGAAAAAGGAAAATTTGTAGACCCAGAGGTAGAAATTTATAATAAGCGAAGGAACCCTTTTTTATAGAATTTGGTTTGAGAATAAGTCTTGATTAGGTAGACATAATAAAAATTTTAAGTCATAATGGTTGGTATCTAAGTGGGGATCGGTGTTCGATGTTGCGTATGAGGCATGTGGGGACTTGTTTGGGTGGGATGCGAATGCCATGGGTGTTATGTGTTTTGTATGGATCATGGGTATTCAATTTGTTTGGGCGTATAGGTTGGCATTGCATGGTTAAACTCAAATGGAATGAGAGTGGACATCTAGTGATTTTTCTAAATAAAAATTAGTTATAAATATTATGTAATTAAAAAAGATCACATGAAGGTGTGTTTGTGTGGGACATGAATATCATGCTGTAGATTGGATCGTATAGATCATGAGTATGAAGTTTATTAGAAGGAAAAGGCTAGTGTTGTGTTCCAAATATTAAAGTCACGATAGAGGAAATCAAATGATCTGAATAGAAAATGGGCATAATGAATCACCGACCATAATAAAAACCAATTTATTACAATCACTCTCTAATCCAAGGGAACCCTAAAATTTGAGAGGCGTTTACAATCTATCTATCCTAGTCAGATAAAAAGGCGATAAATCTCGGAAGAAGTCAAATATGATTTGGTGTAAGGAGAGTCAAGTCATCGTGATTAAGTCGTCGACCGTCGCAGGCCGGCCATCAACCCCTGCAGCTGACAACAGCAGCAGCAACAGATGGTAACAGTAATATTTATAGCAGCAGTAGTTCGCTTACCATTTTCTCCCATGTTGTTCTATCGTTTTGCGAGGAACAACACTCCGAATGTGTATATATGTATTATATATATAATATTATAATTTTGTTATAATATATATATATATATATATATATATATATATATATATATATATATATATATATATATAATATGTTTGGATTACCTATTCAGAATATTTTGAGCACGTATATTTATTATTAGTGTCAAATCTTTCCGAAAATACTTATATTATAAAAAAATATTTATATAATATTTTTATTTAATTTTTAAATGTAAAATCTTATATACTAAATATATATTCCAAAACTATATAAAAATATATACAAAATATAAAATAGTAAATATACTAAATATAAATATATAGAACAATATCATACCCTATTTACCATAATAAATATGAATAAATTTTTTAATTTTTTAAATAAATATTTGGGAGTTTACATTTGCCAAATACTAGTCGATAACATGATATGTGCTGCTTTGAACCATTGTCCTCCTCTTTAGTGACTGGAGATGTTCTCTATTTGTTCCCTAAACGCTTTTGACACTGCAGACGTGAGATTTATAGAGATGCATTGAGCAACCCAAATAAACCATGTGACCTCACAATTGAAAAAGAGATGATCAAATTTCTTTGATTCTTTTTGGCACAGATCAGATCTATGTACCTGAATGTTTGCCCCAAATCTAGATAGCCTCTCCATCGTGAGTTGTCTTCCTTTAAGATCCTTGAGTGTCACGTTCTGATTCTGTAGAATCAATAATCATCTTCCGGATGTGACGTCGTGCGAGCCTAAATGGTCACACAAGGCACGATAATAAAGTTACCTAGAACACAAGGCAAGGTACGCAAAAAATTGAATAACACACTTACACAGAAGAAAATATTTTTTATTGATAATGAATAACATTTACATAGACTTGAATACCCGTAGAGGGTTGCAATACGGGCTTACATAATGGATGCAAATGAGACGATCGTTCCATACATTACATCCTTTTACTCAAATCAAAATATATAAATACCTTTCTCCATGGCTTCCACTGATACACTGGAGCGAGGTCTTCAAAATATACGAAACAAGCCTTTACATATGAGCAAGACTTTAAAATGAGGGTGTGTTTTAAAACGTCTGAGTATTGCCTTCAGCTACTCGGCGCGTCTTGTTGATTGGCAGCACATGTGGAGAAGAGGATCAGTACATTATCGTGTACTGGTGAGTGACTAATTAAAATTCTACGATCTTAATTATTACAGAAGTTATGTTAAGCATGCAATAGTTAAATAATTTTTCTAGCCATCCTAGTCAATTTCATATGAGCATTCGATATGGCATAACAAATGTAAACTACGTTGATTCTTATCCACGACAGAGTCTCCGCCCTAGACAGAACTTATAATATTCTTCCCTGTAAATCAAATATCATTAGCTATACAATTTGAGTACTTGAGGGTCACTGGCACCACAAGCCATCCTAGACTATTGCTTGGTTTAGATGACGATCCTTTCAATGCGGATAATGAGTCATGCTGAAAGTTTTCGAATCATCGTGCTAGTATCCATCACAACTATCCTAGTTCCTTCTAGGCATAATCGGTCCCGTAGACTCGGGATAACGTTCAAGGAACCAAAACCATTGTGCAAAGTTTTCCATGACCGTGCAAGACTAAAACTAGTTACTCAAGTATAGTATGTAATATGGTAAGAAAATTAACGTTCTCAGTGTCCTACTATCTTTCGAGCAATCAATAGCATATTTTGCATTTACAGTTGCAACATTAAACATCGATTCAATCTTTATAGCACAGTTCTATAGCATGCATCATACATAACATGCGATATTCTTACGATTTACTATTTTATAGCAAGCATATCATAAGTAAACTTGCAACATTATGATGATTTACAGTTTATAGAAATAAGCATGCAATATGGTGTCTTCACTTTTTATTTAGCATTTCATATGGTCGATATCGTTGATTGATTGGAGAGCAAGAGGGTCAAGGAGGGAAGGGTCACACCACTTACCATTGGAGAATCGTCAAGAGCAAAATGTCTTCGACTCTATGCTACGCCTATGCGATCACCTGCAATCGTATTAACAAAAGATCATTAGTCTTCCCTTTCTCCCATAATTCCATATGAAATACGAAGTTCTAAGAATACTAACAATGAAGTCCATCGAAAATATTTATGAAAACGTATTCATAAACCAATACGAAAGAAGCAATTGCAACAACAACAACGACAAAGAAAATAAAGCAGCAGAAAGGTCCCTTGTGACTCTACCGTAGAGTCCTTCCTCAAGATGCAATCCGTTGAATATGAGACTTGATTTTGAAGAAACCAATACATAACGAGGAAGAAATCTTGATTCAACCTGTCGCAATCAAAAGATACTGACAATATTTCTTAACCGTGCTCCCCGTGATGAGGAACATGGCACTACATTATAACCAACTAAGAAAAGTTTCATCCTTGAAACTTAAGAGTGGAACCTACCCCTAAAAAATGATGAAGAAAACTTTTTCTTCATCTCATACGCAAGCTCCCAAGTCGACTTCTCGACTGGTTACTTCTTCCAGAGCACACAAACGAGAGGGATCACACGATTTCAGAATAACTTATCCTTGCATTCCAGGAACTGAACAAGTTCCTACACGTAGGACAAGTCTATCTTTAGGTCCAGCTGACCAAATCTACCATATGGTTTGGGGCATGCACGTACATCCATAGATGTGAGACATGAAAGATGTCATGAACATCCGACAGTGTTGGCGGCAATATAATTTGATAAACTACCGGGGCGACTCGTTTGAGCATCTCGAAGGGATCAACGAATCTCGAGCTCAACTTTTCTTTTGCTCTAAATCTTGTCATTCCTCGCATAGGTATTACTTTTAGAAACATGTGATTATCCTCTATAAACTCGAGTGATCATCGATGGGTGTCGATATAAATTTTTTGTCGACTTTGAGCCACCTTTAATCTTTTCCATCTTAGTCAAACTTTTGGACTGTCTGTTCTAACAGTTCTGGGCCAAGGATTTATCATCCCCCAACTTCATCCCATTATATGGGTGATCTGCACTTTCGCCTGTAAAGTACTTCATATGGCGTCATCTATGTGCTGGACTGGTAGCTATTATTGTATGTAAATTCTACCAACGGTAAATGAACGTCCCCAACTGGATTTCAAGTCCAATACACATAGTCATAGCATGTCTTCAAGAATTTGGTTCACCCGTTTTGTTTGGCCACCAGTTTAAGGATAATACATTGAACTGAACTTCAACTTAGTCTCCATAGACGATTGAAGGCTACTATAGAAATGCGACAAGAATCGTCCATCTCGATTGAAGACAATCGATACCGGAACTCCATGCAACCGTGCTATTTTGTCAAGATAAATCTGTAGATTAATATATAGAAGTATATCAAAATTAAAAAAAGCGTAATGAATTATCATGAATACACTAAATTTTCATAGCAGTAAAGCTAAAGCTACTATACCATCTGATCTTAATTCTAATTAATGTTTTGTTTTCTCCAAGCAACTTTGATAGCAAAGTGAGCTAACTTAGTTAGTTGATCGACGATGGCCTAGACGACATCATTCTCCCTTTGCATCTTCAGCAAGCTAACAATGATGTCCATGCTGATGTGCTGGCATTTTCATTCCAGGATGGTAAGGTTTTACATCTTCTCGCCCGACCTCTGGTGCTCGGCTTTTACCTTCTGACAAGCCATGTATAGCGACACGAAGAGTGTAACATCTCACTTTATATCATGCCACCATAAAGTTATATGTAGGGCCTTATAATTTTTGGTACTCCCAAGATGTAAGGAATATTTTGCATTGTGCACCTCTGTCATGATCTCTTTCTTGAGTTATGTATTATTTGGAACATGTTACGACCCGCTCATACTTTTGGTATATGAGTACATAACGAAGCCCAGTCTACGTTACGGTATCGGCGGTAGTACGCTATCTATGTCTCAAGGTAAATCTCAAATATAACAAAATCATATCTAATTCCTCATTCACATTAATTATTCAAACTACAATCCAATAGTATATCAAAATGATATTCGGAAACAAATCTACTAAATAACTAAATGCAAGAAGTATATAATCAATCTAGAATCTAAGGTCACCTCCAAGATGTCTCTAACTCCATTCGGAAGGGCAAAAGTGCGTAATAGTAAGCATGGCAAGTCACCTACAACGATACAGTCAGGAAATGAGCAAAGTACAACCTTACTGCAATAATGTAACTTAATAAAAATAAGCTTGACAAGTAGAGATGCAGTAGAACATAAATAAAACATGTATATGAACTGAAAACAGTAAACATGTACAAGAATAACTGGCAAGAACATGTATGAACAAGACAATTACCAATAAACATGTACAATTAAAACATACACTGCGTTTGAAATACCTTTCGACATACGAACGGCTGGGATAATACGGCACATCAAAGATAGATATCCACAATAAAAAGATATGACTAACCTATACGTGAGGTGTATGACTTAGCTATTCACAATAACAATAATTGGGTTTGTTCACATACCTACTGAGCATTTCTTCTTCCGACTCACTAAACAATCAATAAATGAGCAATGATACAACAAGCCTATCGTGTCACAATCGTATCTCAACTGGATACTCAATGAAATGCAATAAAGAATAGCATTATAATGTAATAAGAACATTAAGCATGTGTACTTGCCTCAAGTTAAGTTGCAGTTGACGTGACTCGATCATGTCGGCACATATTTGGTTCATGTGTCAAAACTATGCAAGATGACCTCAGATGATGGAACAACCATTCCATTGAGTCCAAGACAGTCCAATTAGCCTAGGGTTGACATATATGTCCAAAATTGCGAATAAATAAGAAACGATTGATTAGTCATGGTCGAAAGTTAATATTGAAGGAACTTTGCATAAACTAATACTTATCACAATTTTTAGAAAATATTTATAATATTTGGAAAACATAATTTATTAGTCAAAATATTTTAAGTAAATACTTAAAAATTCTAGGATAAAAATTTATTTAGTATATAAAAGAAAACCATTTAGAAATTAATATATATAAAACCCATCTTGAATATATATATATATATATATATATATATATTTCCAAAAGAGAGCTTTATTGAATTGGAGCGAGCAAAAGTCAAAAAGTACATCAATTAAAAGCTACAAAAAATTCTTTGGAACATCTATCTTGTACTTGCATCTCTGTAGCGCCTTCGACACTTGTCTTCTAACCTCTTTTTCCAGTTGAATCACAGTGAACGTGTACTCCTCATAACGCCATTTATTCCTGTTTTTCTATAGTACCCACATGATCGCTCCAACCACTACTTCCTTCAGATGCAAGTTTGGTGGTCTCCACCAAGAGCTGAAGCGTTGAAGCAAAACCAGATTCTGTACTGGCATCCTGAAGTAAGTACTGATAGTACTCCAAACCATCGAGGCGAGGTCACCCTCATGGAATATATGTTCCAATGTTTCTTCAATTGGTTGAACGCAACAATGGCACTTGGATGGTAGGTGAAAACCCATCGTACGTACCTTGTCATCCGTTGGCAATTTCCCATGCAAGATATGCCAAAGTAAAATGGACCACTTCACAGGCATGTACGAGCTCCATATATGCGCAAAGTGATCTTGATTTGGTACTGGCATCCGTATTGCCGCCCATGCAGCAGAGACAGTGAACCTACCCGAATTGGTAGACGTCCAAAGCCAGTCCCCATTTTCTGCTCGAACAATGTATTGTACAGAAAGTTCACGTCCCCTGAGTAGGCGTCGCCAAATATGGGAACATTTCTGAGGGACGCCTGCTGCGTCCAGGTTTTGAAATTTGCAGTAGCGTGCAATAATAAACCGTTGCCACAGGCCATCTCTAGTTTTCAGCTTCCACCACAACTTGACAGTAAAGGCATTCATCGTTTCTTGCAAACTGCGCACCCCAAGGCCTGCTTCAACAATAGGTCTCGCCATGGATGACCAACTCGACCAGATATGCTTCTGAAATCCCTCCGCGGAGCGCCAGAAAAATCTTACGAACATGTCCTCGAGGCGATTAAGTACAGTTTGTGGTGGATTACAGGCCGCCAATGTATACATAGGAATTGAAGTCAAAACCGATTTAATAAGAGTCAATTTACCTCCATATGATAACGTCTTTTGTTGCCAGCCTTCTAGACGTCGTCTTACTTTTTGTATAAGTTCATCATATATGGTTGCACTCCTTATGCCCACCGTCATCGGACAACCAAGATACGTGAATGGAAGAGAAGCAATCCCGAACCCCGTAATGGCTCTAAGCTCTTCCTGTCTCTCAAACGTTTGAGGCACATAGATTGAGGATTTGGCCGCATTGATTTGCTGTCCCGAGACACTCTCATATCGATGCAGTAGCCCATAGATCAACTGAACGGATCGGACATCCCCTGATGACAATATCAATATATCATCGGCAAAAGCCAAATGGCTTATCGCTGGACACCCGCTAGGAGAGTAATAATGAGAGAAAGACTTGTTCTACAGCAGTAAGTTCAGGTTGCGAGAGAGGACTTCAGCAGTGAGAATGAATAAAGCTGGGGAGAGTGGATCTCCCTGGCGAACTCCCCTGAATGCTCTGAAGAAGCCAGAAGTGACACCATTGATGATTTTCGAATACCAGATATTATTAATTAACCTGAATATCATACTAATCCATCTCTCGTCAAAGCCAAACCATCTCATAACTGACATAAGAAAACCCCAGTCTAACCTGTCATAGGCTTTGGTCATATCCAGCTTTATAGCTATATTGCCTCCTCGATGCTTTGTGTTCATCATGCTAACCATCTCCTGTACAAGAAGGATATTATCAACAATTTCCCTTCCCTGTACAAATCCACTTTGTTCCAGTGATATCAATCGAGGGAGAATAGCACTCAGTCTCCGAGCTAAGAGTTTTGACATAATTTTATTCAAAACATTACAAAGACTAACCGGCCTGAAGTCTGACATAGAAGAAGGGTTATTATGCTTAGGGATCAATACCAGAGCCGTACTTGTAATAGCTTTGGGCAGTTCGAATCCATCCATAAACAATGAGACGACCTCCACAATATCAGCAGCAATGATGTCCCATCATTTAATAAAGAAAAGAGCAGTGAAGCCATCCAATCCCGCAGCACTCTCGACATCTATACTCTTGAGTGTTTCAAATATCTCCTCCGTAGTCGGCATAGCAGTAAGCATTACATTGTCATCAGCTGAAACAAGATTAGGAATTACCTCCATAAGCACCTCATCCGCACCTGTTGTGGCACATTTGTATTGGTCTTCAAAATAAGCATTAGCCACCCGCTGAATATCACCAATGTTCTCTCTACGAGCACCATCAGCGTCTATGATGTGGTGAATTCTTAGTTTTCTCTGCTTGTTAGTGACACAATCATGAAAGTATTTTGTGTGACGGTCACCTTCAATATCCCATCGGAGGCGCACTTTTTGCTTCCAAAACGAATCAACAATACAGTACTTTTGTTTCAACAGAGCCATAGCTTTCTGCAATGATACCCGTTTCAAATTGGACCTGTCACTATCATATGCCAACTCAGCTGCAAGTACTCGATCCTCCGCTTTAGAAACTTCCTGGAATATATTGCCAAATGTGAGATGACTCCATGCAGATAGTGCCTTCCTGCAAGCAGTCAGTCGCAGACAGACCCTAACGAGCCTATTGGGGTGTGTAATCGAACTCCAAGCCTGTTCAACCACCTGCATAAAATCTGCATGATTAACCCAGAAAGCAAGGAATTTAAAGCTACGCCGACCTCGTTCTTGTTGGGAAATGAGCTTGATAAGAAGCGGAGCTTGATCAGACTCCGTTCGGTTCAAGTGCTCCTCCATGGCTAAAGGAGCCAACCTAAGCCATTCATTCGAAACTAGCATCCTATCCAGCCGAGAGCCTTGCCTATCCCCCTCTTTAGATTTGAACCAAGTATACTTACTCCCAGAATAAGGGAGCTCAGTTAGCCCCGCCGCCGATTGAAAATTCACAAAGTCTTGAATAGAGATCATACAGGGATCTCGGCCTCCAATTTTCTCATCCAAGCGAGATATAGCATTGAAATCTCCCCCCACCGCCCAAGGAGATGAATGCGCTGTCCGAATAAGCAACAGCCTCTCCCAATGATCACGTCGACCTTCCTTCTTGCTGTGACCATGGACGAAAGTGAACATGACTGGCGTAGGCAGGAGCTCATTTTGAAAAGAAACAGTAAGCGCTTGATCAAAATCATCTAGCGTGGAGAGCAGACAACCCGACCTAGCCATGACCCAGATGTTTCCGTGGCTGTTACAAACCGCCGTCGCAAAACCGAGCTTGAGTTTATACAGAGATAGTTGGGAATTTGACACTTTCGGTTCAATAATAGTAATCAACTGAATCTTGTTCACTCGACAAAGGTTCTTTAGTCTTCTAAAAGCCATTTTATTTGCTGCTTCTCTAATATTCCAACAGAGAGTGTTAAACATTGGAGGAGATGTGTGGTTTACCGGATTTAATGTTGGAAGTCTTCGAGCGGAAGACGCGGTCCGTCGGCTCCGGTAATTTCTTTCTCCTCGCCTGGGACGGCGGGTGGGCGGCTTCTTCTGTCCTTCTTTCCCTTTCCTGTGCCGTATCAGCCTCATCGGCCCAGCTGCGGATCTCCCCTTCCTCTTCGCTATCGACTGCACCCCCTTCGCTATCAACTGTACCCCCTTCCGGAGCGCTAGTTTCTTCATGATCATCTGCAGCAACACTAGGCAAATTTTCCCCAGCCATGGCATTAGGAAGGACCAAACCCATCTCAGTCGCCGGCTCCCGGACCGGGCCAGTCCCATCGTCATTATGGGTCTCAATGACCGGAGCAGTCCCATCTAGGTTGGGGGCTAATATCCCTTCCTCACTTGATCTTGTTGGTTGACGGTCACCCTCTTGGGTTTGATGCTCCAGTTGAGTGGTTGATGTGTGCACAGGATCATCCTGAGTGTTGGATGGACCAATAACTTCGCGTTGGAGTATGTGAGTCACTATGGGGGTTTTCTGAGTTCGGAGAGCAGGATCTTCATGGACAGGTTCTTTTCCTTTATCTTTCTGTTTAATCTTGCAATGTTCGACTGAATGCCCTTGATGGCGGCAGTGAGAGCAATAAAGAGGCACGTACTCATATTCAATCAACTGCCAAAAACTACCACTTGGCAAGTTAATCCTGATGCGACGTTGAAGTGGCTTGGAAGCGTCGATTTCTATGAATAACCTAGCCATACTAGGTCGTGATAACTCCGCCGTTGCCTTATCAATTTTAAGAGGGATCCCAAACACTGATGCAATAGCGAATAAAGCCTCCTTCGCATAGAGATGGTGAGGGAGGTTCGGGAGCGTTACCCAAACCGGAACATTTGGAGATTCGTGGTTTGGTGAGAAATCTGGATCCCACTTGAAAACTCTCATGGGAGCGCGAGCAATATACCACAATTCCTTAGATCGGAGTCGGAGAAAATCCACCTCAGTGGATGGCCGGATGAGGACGTGTTTCTCATCAATGACGCCCGCCTTTATGGAGCCAGAGAACTCAAAACCAGAGAGTGCCTTTCGGATCATCTCGATCGGAGGCCGAGTGTGGGAGAACTTCCCCACTAACGCAAACCGTAGTGGGTCAGAGAGAGCGGATTCTTCCTCCATTGGGAAGGAGATTGCAGGAACACCTTTAAAAGAAGTAATCGTTCGCGGAGGGATGATGGTAGCCACAACAAGAGGCCCCATCATCGCCTCAGCAAAAGACTTGGCCGCCATACCCTAAATCAAGATCAAAACAGAGAGGACCACCGACCAAGAGGTTCAGGTGGCCCGGGTGGATGCCGGCCGGCCAGCGGCCACGCCGGTGTCGGTGGACAAAGGTTTAGGGTTTATAGGAGGCGACAGTGGCTGCGCGTATTGTGTGTGTATATCATATATATATATATATATATATATATATATAATATATATATATATATATATATATATATATATATATATATATATATATATATATATATATATTTTAAGTCTATTTGAAAAATATAGATTATTTATATATATATATATATATATATATATATATATATATATATATATATATATATATATATATATATATATATATATATATATATATAATATTCACATGTAAATATATATATTTTATAAATATATATATTTTATATATATAAATATATATATATATATAAATATTATATATATATATATATATAAAATATTTTTTTATAAATATATATATATATATTATATATATATATTTTATATATATATATATATATATATATATATATATATATATATATATATATATATATATATATATATATATATATATAAAAATATATATATATATATATATATATATATATATATAAATATATATATATATGTGTATATATATATATATATATATATATATATATATATATATATATATATATATATATATATATATATATATAGGGCTAATTAGTGTTTGGACCCTAGATTTTATACCAGCTTAGAGTTTAGGCCCTGACTTGTCCAATTGGAAGATTTGGACCCTAGACTTTATTTGATTTGTTTCTTTTTCCAATTATGCCCTCCCTCTCATGGCTAGGGGTGGGCATACGGTTCCAAGACCCGCGGTTTCGACCCGGTCCGAACCGTAAAATGTCAAACAAGTCGGTTTCTAAAATTTGAAATTTAAACGGGACGGGCCGGGACGGTTGTGTGACACTGACGAGACGTATGGGTACGCATTCGGTTTCAACCGAACCGAATTATCCAAAACCCAATAAACCGAAATTCTAGAAAATCAAAACTGAAACCGAACCGAATTAGCCAAAACCGAAACCGAACCGAATAAGAAATTCGGTTTATTCAGTTGAAATTAATGGATCGGACTTAAAGTTAGAATCTTAGTTAAATTATATTAAAATTATAATTTTTATACACACATTTGTTGAATTTCAAAGTTATGCACAAAGTTTGACTAGTTGTTAATTATCGAAGTTGAAATTCAAAATACATACATAGAATTGTTTTTTTAATATATACACGTTTTTAAATTGAGGATATTTATATAATTGTATAATTCTGAGTCGGTTTTCGGTTTTAGACCGAAACCGAAACCCAAACCGAACCGATTTTTTTTTCAAATCGAACCGAACCGAACCGAATAAGAGATTCGAACCGAATCTCTTATTCGGTTTATTCGGTTTTTTTTTTTTCAAATTCGATTTATTCGGTTGAAATTAATGGATCAGACCCAAAGTTAGAATCTTAGTTAAATTATATTAAAATTATAATTTTTATACACACATTTATTGAATTTCAAAGTTATGCACAATGTTTAACTAGTTGTTAATTATCGAAGTTGAAATTCAAAATACATACATAGAATTATTGTTTTTAATATATACACGTTTTTAAATTGAGGGTATTTATATAATTGTATAATTCTGAGTCGGTTTTCGGTTTTGGAACGAAACCGAAACCCAAAACCGAAACCGAAACCGAAACCGAATAAATTTTTTTGTATTTTGAAAACCAAAATCGAGCCGATTTTTTTTTTCAAACTGAACCGAATCTCTTCGATAATTAACAACTCAGAATTATACCATAAACCGAATAAAACGAATTTCTTATTCGGTTCGGTTCGGTTTCGGTTTTGGCTAATTCGATTCGGTTTCGGTTTTTATTTTCTAGAATTTCAGTTTATTCGGTTTTGGATAATCCTGTTAGGTTCAAACCGAATAAACCGAATGCTCACCCCAACGTCTCGTCAGTGTCACACAACCCGTCCCGGCCCGTCCCGTTTAAATTTCTAATTTTAGGAACCGACTCGTTTGACATTTTACGGTTCGGACCGGATCGAAACCGCATGTCTTGGAACCGTATGCCCACCCCTAGTCATGAGAGGGAGGGCATAATTGGAAAAAGAAACAAATCAAATAAAGTCTAGGGTCCAAATCTTCCAATTGGACAAGTCAAGGCCTAAACTCTAAGCTGGTATAAAATCCAGGGTCCAAACACTAATTAGCCCATATATATATATATATATATATATATATAAATGTATATGTAGAGCTCATTACCAAAAAAAAAAATATATATATATATATATATATATAAATGTATATGTAGAGCTCATTACCCCAAAGCCATCTCCAGCGCCAACCTCATCCTCATCCCGAAAAAAGACAACCCCAACTCCTTCCGCGATTTCCGACCGATCAGTCTTTGCACCTTCACCAACAAATTAATATCCAAGATAATTGCTACTAGAATGTCAGACATTCTCCCCAAAATCATCTCGGAGGAGCAAAGCGGATTTGTTCGAGGTAGGAACATTCAGGACAACATCATGCTGGCCCAAGAACTCATCACATGCATGAAGTTCCCTGCTCGAGGGGGCAATATCGCCATCAAAATTGACATAGAGAAAGCCTACGACAGACTCGATTGGAAGTTCATGATCTGGGTCTTCAGAGCTTTCGGTTTCTCGGAGAATTGGACCAACATCGTGTGGAGATCTGTCAGCAACTCTTGGTTCTCCACAGTCATCAACGGCCAAGCCGAGGGCTTTTTCAAATCTAGTCGCGGGGTCAGACAAGGCGATCCTCTATCATCCACAGTCTTCATCATCGCAGCCGACGCCCTGAGCAGAAACCTCAACAACATGGTCAACACCCCGAACTTCCAGCAATATCACACTGCCAGTGGATGCCCCACCATCACCCACCTGGCATTTGCTGACGATTTACTTATCTTCTCTTCTGGGGATGTCGGGTCGATGGAAGTGGTTCACAACACCCTAAAGCGGTACTCCAGATGCTCTGGCCAGAAAATCAACCATTCTAAGAGCATTATTTACGCCCACCACAGCATCAAAATCGAGAATGCTACCAGTCTTACCAACCTCACTTCCTTCTCGGTGGCTCACCCTCCCTTCAACTACCTTGGCTGTCCCCTGGTGTACAGGAGATCCAACGCCAGCATCTTCGAGATCCTCATCACCAAAATCAGGAACAAAATTGAAGGTTGGCATAAAGCCACCCTATCCCCAGGCGGCAAAATAATCCTCATCAAACATGTGCTCAACTCCGTCCCCATCCACACCTTAGCGGCTTGTTCCCCGACCAAGAAGGTCCTCGCGTCGATCGAGCAGATCTTTTGCAAGTTCTTCTGGGGCCACAATGATGGTCTAGACAAACACCACTGGGCCAGCTGGGATGCCATGGCCAATCCGATTGCGACCGGCGGGCTAGGATTCACCAAACTTAATCACATCGTCAAAGCCTTCTCTATGAAACTGTGGTGGAAATTACGCACGAGCATAAACCTATGGACCAGGTTCATGAAGGCCAGATACTTCAAACACATCCACCCAGTGATGGCCAGAGCCAATAGCAGATCCTCAGCGGCTTGGCGCCGTATTTTACGGGGCCACGATTTGGCTGAGCCGGCGATAAGACTCCATCTGGGCGACGACAAGGCCAACCTCTTCCTGGAAAGATGGATCGGTGACAGCCTTATCCCGAACATTTCTGGATATCCTAGGATCAAAGACCTGTGGAACCCCACTAATAACGAATGGAATTGGGACCAGATTCGCGATTGGTCCGGCAACGAAACGGTCGACAACATTCGTCAGCAAGGACTTACCATTGGTCCCGACGCGGACGAGCTGAGATGGTCGCTGGAAGCTTCAGGAGTTTTCTCTGTGCGATCGGCAAGAGCTGCGATCCACGAGAATGGCTAAGAGCACTTCATTGCGCGATACTGGCAATCGTGCATCCCAAAGAAATGGTCCTTCCTCCTGTGGAGAGTCATGAGAAATAAATTGCCTACAGATGAGATACTTAACTCCATCGGCTTTTGCCTGGCGTCAGCTTGTAATTGTTGCGACGAGAGACAGACGGAGACTATTGACCACATCTTCCGGGAGGAAAGCCTCCCTGACCAAATTTGGAGCATCCTCAACCGCATCTACAACATCACTACAGGAGACGGGCACTTTAACGATCTTCTGGCCCTCTGGGGAGTCGCGTCCCACGGCCATCAGATCGTAGCAGCGGCTGCCACCTGGGTACTTTGGAAGAATCGCAACAAAGCGAGATATGAGGGCTACCAATACTCCGCCGAACAGCTAATTCGAGAAATCCAACGACAATGTCGCAAAAGGAGCTCCCTGTGCTCCCACAGCCCACCAGCATTCTGGCAACCTTTATCCAGTTAATTTTGGCGGGCACGGTTGCCCCCCGCCTTTTTGGTGTTTTTTGGCTTTTTGCCTTGTTCTCTCTTCAGGCTTCGGCATTTTGAGCCTTGATTAATAAAATGAGGGGGTTCTTAATATATATATATATATATATATATATATATATATATATATATATATATGTACTTTGGAAGAATCACAATAAAGCGAGATATGAGGGCTACCAATACTCCGTCGAGCAGCTAATTCGAGAAATCCAACGGCAATGTCGCAAAAGGAGCTCCCTGTGCTCCCACAGCCCACCAGCATTCTGGCAACCTTTATCCAGTTAATTTTGGCGGGCACGGTTGCCCCCCGCCTTTTTGGTGTTTTTTTGGCTTTTTGCCTTGTTCTCTCTTCAGGCTTCGGCATTTTGAGCCTTGATTAATAAAATGAGGGGGTTCTTAAATATATATATATATATATATATATATATATATATATAATTATATATATAAAGGTTAATAGTAATTGTAAAACAAAAAAAAAGAGATAAAGGAAGTGGGCCCGGCCAAAATCCCAAAAGGGGGCGGCCAGGCTCTATTGTTGGCAGTAATGGTTGCTTAGTGGAATTAGTTAGCCATTGCTTAAAAAAAATGAATTAGTAACAAAAGGAAGAGGGGACCAGCCCACGTGGGGGGGGGGGGGGGGGGGTCCACCTCAACCTAAAGCCCCAAGTAATGAGAACAGCAGCAGCAGCTGCACCCCTTAGGAATCCGAACCCAAACAATCCTAAGCAAACCCGAGCAATAGTTGTAATAGTAAACCCAATAGTATTAGGTTTATGGCACAACTTGGTATATATATAACTTTTTCTACAAACATCGAAACCCTAAACTTCCAAAACGAAAGTTGAGGCTGATTATACCCTCTTCAACTACGAATTCGTTTCACCAGCGACGGAGCTTTGTGCGCGACGAACGGAGAATCGGAAGTCATCCCCGCGTCACCCACGGAGCAGTTTTCCCACTCAAGGTACCAAACTTCCCCGTTTGATTTCTCTCTCGATTCTAGTCCGTTTTTAGAGCCGTAAATTCATGTAAAAAGCCCTCATGACCCTCTTCAAGATCCCCTAGGTGGATTTGGACATGGCCATCCAACTTGCTCGAAAAATCAGACAAAGTTGGAGAAAAACCCACTTTTCTGATTATTAAAAACTGTTTCGAAATGCCAACTTGTCGGCCACTTTTCTCGCTGACCATTAAACTTTCGTAAAAACTAATTAAACACATGTGAAGACAACATAACCGAGATCACAACGCATCTTCTGGATCGTTGTTTCGATTAACGTGTAAGAAATAAACTGATGTTGAAGTTGGAGAAAAACCTGTGTTAAATTATATAAAATTTTAAAATTTTCTCCGATACGACGTACGCCCCGACAAACTGGGCGACGTGGTCGTGCACTATATGCATCGAAAGACGCGTATGGATGTTACCGACGTGTGGGAACTGACGGAACTCGATTTCGTTGCATGTGCGCGACGAAATCAACGCGTATCCGTCGAGATACCCCGTATCGGCATTTTGCAAACTTGCCCATAACTTCGTGTACAGTCGTCGGATCAAGACGAAACTTGCGCCAGCAGGTTCGGATCAAAATTCTGGTCCTGCATGCCAAGTTTGGTTCGATTCGAGAAGGTCGAATCGGAACCCAATTTTGGCGGGCCCGCGACCCACTCAAACGGGCGAATTTGTACACGACTCCTCGGAATCCAAAACTGGACATACCGTTGAGTTCCTCTCCTCAAACTAAAACTGTAGACATATAGTTTGACGACTTTAGAGACCGTAGACTTTGGCACACGTTTCGGTGCAAAGCGGGTCCAACGGCGGACATCGTTTTGACCCGAAATTACGATTTTGCCCCTGTTCCAGAATTTGACTTTTGGACTGGCATTTCCTAGGTATATCTTCTTCACCGAGATCATTTTTGATGTTTGTTTCAGCGTTTGGAGTCATCTATGAATTGTGAGTTTTGGTGCTGACACTTGCTACTATTGGACTTGCCACTTGAACCACCAGGCAAGATACCTTGCCACCTTACTCTGTGATTATTATATTCTTATTTTCAGTTGTTATTTTCAGCATTTTATTTTGTGTTATTTAAACTATGCGTCCAAGTCACACTTGGGTGCAAGCGACTCTATCGGTCGTTATCTTGCTTTATTTATTTCTCTTGCATTGACTTAGTCTATTGACCACCCATTGATGTTGAGGTATTGGTATATCTCATACGGCCTTGACACTTATTGTATCACGTGATGTGAGTCACATGTAGGACACGTATCCGTGTAGTCGGCTGGCCACCGATACGTATGAAGCGTGCGACGGATAGGGGTAACTGCCAATAGAATTGCATGCTAGAAGACTTGGCGGTTACTAGAGGTACATGTCAGTCATGGAGATGATGATACTAGGCATTGGATGGGGAGAACATTACCTGACGTATGGGCTTCGATTGCACTTTCCTTATAACCCGGAAGCTCCGATGGAGATACGGGTATGAGCCTCTCAGGTTGGCCACTGTCATTTTTGAACGTCATGCTCTTGGTCACTGGTGCCCAAGAGGGGACTATACCGGATCCTATATTCAGCCAGGGCTCATGCGTCAAAGGAATGTATCTCAACTGCATATTCACAGTAGAATGGTCAGGAACCCGATTGCATGCATACCTTTTTCTCTTATTATATTATCACAGTTTATATGGTATGGTGTTTTCTTGTATCTTGCTATGTCCCCTGAGGACCTGGTTATCTCTCCAGGTTTAGACAATTTTCTACAGGAGTACGGAGCAGCTTTGGAGCTATCTTACATTGATGACGAGGCAGTGCCTTATGACTTCTAGTCTATTTCTTATCTGAGAAAGTTGTAGACATTATTTTACACCTCTTTTTCTTTCTATTTTGTGGAGGTCGGACTCCGATCTTGTGAGACTATTTTTCATAGCTGTTTGGAGTGAGTATGTTCACCCGGCTATCTTTTAATACTCTTATTTATTTATTTGGACTTCATTATCTTCTGTATTGAGCTGTGATGGGATTAGATATGTTATTCTGGCCTGTGATTATTTATTTACAGCTTATGTGCATATACGAGGATTCTATATATTGGAGTATTCTTCGTATATGTGCAGCTGGCATGTTCACGTACTTGGTCCTACGTATTTTGGGACTGGGGTGTTACATGTTTTTGTGGTAGCCCATACAGGTCTATTTAATATTGTTGGGTTACATGACTGTGCCCAACAAGCCTGTATATAGGAATAGGAATATCTCATCCAGAACTACTACTATCCCTTGACTTCCAATCTTTTTGAAACTTCCTTGATTATTCGATTTACTTCATATCTAATCCTTCCTAATATCAACTTATCTTCCTCGTGCCAACAGTATGAATCTACGAAGCAGACGCACTTCTGCCTTGGCCCTCACATCTAGTGAGGAGATTACTTCGGAGGGACAGAATCCTCCCATGACTCCAGCAACACCATACCAGCCAGGACTGTCGTAGCCTACTACGACACCGACGACGGAGTCCCCAGAGGTCGCAGCACCCCCAGGCAGCCAGACTGGACAGACTACTACCATGCTACCGGGAGGGAATGTACCACTGCCTCCTCCACCACCATTCCCTTAGTAGTTTCCTCCATAGTCGGGACCTCAGATGCCTCCACCACTGACTGATGGGAGCCCTACTACTCAGTTTATGTATGCCATAATGCAGGCTCAGTGGCAGCAGACTGAGCTGATGAGACAGAAGATGATGACAGCTATGGCTAGACCTCCACCACCACCTCCAGTACCAGCACCAACACCGGTTCTGCATCCCTATGAAGGCTCTATCAAGAATTTCACAGACATGAACCCCAAGGCCTTTAGAGGGATGGAGAAGCCACTAGAGGTGTCACAGTGGCTTATTAGTACTGAGAAGCTACTGAAGGCATCCCAGTTGCCAGCTCGAGATTGGATGACAGCAATGGACTTACTGTTAGAAGACAATGCTCACCACTAGTGGAAGGCAGAAGAGAGACGATTAGGCACTGGGATCACTTGGAAGCAGTTCTATGATGCATTTTATGAGAGATTCTTCCCTATTTATGTCAGAGATGGTCTCTATGACCAGTTCCTCCATCTGAAGCAAGGAAATATGACAGTTGATGAGTATGACTCAGAGTTCAATCGCCTGAGTCGATTTGGTACGAGATTGATTCCGACAGAGTTAGAGAAGGCGAGGAGATTTCACCAGGGGCTTACACCAGAGCTCAAGTCGTATACGACTACTCAGTCTCGAGTCTCCCATTCAGCTGTCTTGGAAGAAGCTCGTGCTCAGGAGATTCTTCGCAAGAAACAGCAGCAGACATCGAGACGCCATACCCCAGCAGCTATACCTGCCCGAGCTACTCAGAGTGGACCTATCAGAAGGACCACAGGATAGTACCAGCAGAGGCACACACCTTATCAGAAGTCCACCTGCAACTTTTACGGAAAGCAGGGGCATATTAGAGATGACTGTCGACTTCGTTTGGGCTTATGTTTGAGATGTGGATCAGGACAGCACTTGGCCAAAGATTGTCCTGAGCAACAGGCTCTAGTTCAGGCACATCAGGCCCAGAGGCCCACAACCCCAGCACCTCGTCCACCATTACCCCCACAGACAGCACAGTACAACAAGGCCAGACTCAAGGCCCAGGACAGAACCAAGGAAAGGCATTCTCCCTAGCTGTTGAGAATGTAGAGACAGAGGCAGAGGTCATAGCAGGTTTGGTTCTAGTTGTATCTTTTCGTACTATTACATTATTTGATACTGGAGCCACACATTCATTTATAGCCACTAGTTTTGCCACTAGACACAGCATTCCCATCACCCCTTAGCTAAGAATGTTAAAATCCTCACTGGAGGAGGAGTTGTACCTGTTAGTAGTATTTGTAGACTTTGTCCTGTAGTGATAAATGGCAGAGAAATGATGGCACGGCTTCTTGTTTTCCCTATGCCGACATTTGATGTGGTTCTTGGAATGGACTGGTTGAGCCATCATTTCGCTCTCATAGACTTCCATAGGGGCAGTATTATCTTTAGACCACCGAATGCGGCAGAGTTTGAGTTTACCAAAGAAGACGGAGATAGTTGTGAGGTACCCACAGTGGGGACTCATATGATGATGCACGACACCCCTCAGCACCCTATTATCACCGAGTTCGAGGATGTATTCCCCGAAGAGTTGCCAGGACTACCACCTGACCGAGATATTGAGTTTTCTATTGAGCTTATTCCCGGAGCCGAGCCTATTTCATCTCGAGTATATCGTTTGGCACCAAAGGAGTTGGTAGAGATGAAGATGCAGATTGATGACTTATTAGAGAAGGGATTTATTCGTGCCAGTGCGTCACCATGGGGAGCACCCATTCTTTTTGTACCTAAGAAAGACGGGACAGTACGCATGTGCATCGACTACAGAGCATTGAATGCAGTAACGATGAAGAACAAGTATCCCTTGTCGCGTATAGATGATTTATTCGATCAACTGAGTGGAGCAAAAGTATTCTCCAAGATTGACTTACGATCAGGCTATCACCAATTGAAGGTTCGGAAGGAAGATATTGCCAAGACGGCCTTTCGATCGAGGTATGGACAGTACGAGTTCTTGGTCATGCCTTTCGGTTTGACCAATGCTTCCACAGTTTTCATGAATTTAATGAACAAGATCTTTCACCCATACTTGGACAAATTTGTAGTAGTCTTTATAGACGATATCTTGATTTACTCCAAGAGTCAAGAGGAGCATGAGCAGCATCTACGGATAGTTTTGGGAACATTGAGGAACGAAAGACTCTTTACGAAGATTAGCAAGTGTGATTTCTTTCTTAAGGAGGTATCATTCCTTGGTCATATTGTTACGGGTGATGGTATATCAGTGGATCCAGAGAAGATCACAGCAGTCAAATCATGGCCCGTTCCCACAACAGCTTCTGAAGTGAGAAGTTTCCTCGGACTTGCAGGTTACTACTGACGATTCGTAGAAGATTTCTCTCGAATAGTGGGGTCTATGACTCGATTGACTTGCAAGGATCAGGAGTTTGTAAGGACAGAAGAGTGTCAAGCCGCTTTTGACGAGTTGAAGATGCGGTTGACCACAACACCGATCTTGATACTACCATCGGACCCAGGAGGATTTGTGATCTACAGTGACGCATCCGGGAAGGTATTAGGATGTGTATTGATGCAGAACGGTCGGGTAGTAGCATATGTATCTCGACAATTGAGAGTGCACGAGAAGAATTATCCGACCCACGATCTAGAGCTCGCAGCAGTTATCTTTGCTTTAAAGCTATGGAGACACTACTTGTACGACTAGAAGGTTGATATCTACACTGATCATAAGAGCCTCAAGTACGTGTTCACACAAAAGGAATTGAATATGCGACAGCGACGTTGGTTGGGGTTGACGAAGGATTATGATATTGAGCTACATTATCATCCGGGCAAGGCCAATGTCGTGGCAGACGCATTAAGCCGTAAGTCCATGGTACACTTTTTGACTACACAGAAGGAATTGATTAGAGACTTGGAGCAGCTTGGTATTGAGGTAGTATTACCGGGAGCAGATGGCGTATTAGCTAACCTCCAAGTACAATCATCATTAGTAGAGCGCATCAAGGCAGCATTGCCCAATGACGCTAGATTTCGACGGCTCAAGGAGAGGACTGAAGCAGGAGAGCAGACAGGATTGAGGATCCACACCGATGGGACATTGCGATGTGGTGATCGCATTTATGTTCCCAATGGAGAGCTACGACTGGAGCTGATGGCAGAGGCTCACAGTTCGACTTACTCTATTCATCCCGGAGGGACCAAGATGTATCGTGACTTTCGACAGTATTATTGGTGGCATAGAATGAAGCGAGAGATAGCTCATTTCATTGCCAAATGCTTGGTATGTCAACAAGTGAAGGCGGAGCACCAGATGACGGCCGGATTATTGCAGCCACTACCCATTCCCGAGTGGAAGTGGGAGCACATTACTATAGATTTCATCACGGGTTTTCCTCGGAGTCTTAGAGGACGTGACGCTGTATGGGTGATTGTTGATAGACTTACGCAGTCAGCACATTTCTTGCCTTTTAGAGTGGGCCAGTCGACAGAGGTATTGGCGGAGATGTATATGGAGCAGATTGTGAGATTACACGGTGTACCTGTTAGTATTGTGTCGGACCGTGACTCGAGATTCACCTCGTACTTTTGGAGGAGCATGCAAGAGAGTTTGGGCACCCGATTGAAGTTTAGCACATCGTATCATCCGTCGACAGACGGCCAGTCAGAGCGTACCATTCAGACGCTAGAGGATATGTTGAGAGCGTGTATGCTTGATTTTGGCGGTTCGTGGGAGGACCATCTTCATCTTGTTGAGTTTTCCTACAATAATAGCTATCAAGCGAGCATCCAAATGGCTCCGTTTGAAGCATTGTATGGTAGGAAGTGTCGGTCTCCTGTTTGTTGGAGCGACATAGGAGAGCGACAGCTATTGGGTCCCGAGTTGGTCTTGAGCACAGTGGAGACAGTGAAGAAGATTCAGGACCACCTGCGAGCAGCGCAGGATCGTCAGAAGCAGTGGACAGATAATCGTCGTCGACCCTTGGAGTTCAAAGAGGGTGACCATTTATTCTTGAAGATATCCCCCACCAGAGGCACGATTCGATTCGGAGGACGTGGCAAGTTGAGTCCAAGGTACATCGGCCCTTTCGATGTCTTGGAACGTGTTGGAGAGGTTGCCTACAGATTGGCATTGCCACCGTCACTAGAGGGAGTACATGACGTATTTCATGTATCTCAGCTGAGGAGGTACGTAGTGGACAACAATCATGTGCTTGATCACTCCGAGATCACAGTTGGACCGAGTTTGTCGTACGAAGAGCAACCAGTAGGTATCCTCGATCGCCGAGTGAAGGTGTTGCAGAATCAATCTATTCCATTGGTTCGTGTGGCATGGAAGCATCACTCGCCAGGGGAGTCTACTTGGGAGCGCGAGGACGACATCCGTAATCGCTACCCGCAGTTGTTCGAAGACGAACGTATGTCTTGAATTTATACTTTCATGCATTGCATTTGATCCCCCAACCTTAGTTTAATTTCGAGGACGAAATTTTCTTTAAGTTGGGTAGGATGTAAACCCCCAATATTTTCTAAATATTTTAGTGTTTTAAAAATTATTTTTTTCGATATCAGTAGGAATTAATGTGGTAATTGGTATATTCATAATTATAGATATATAGTAAATATATGATTGTGCTATATATTTTTAAATTGTTAATAAATATAGTTTTCAATTATTAAAAACCATTTTGTTACGTATTAATAATTTATAGGATTTTTAGATTATATATATATATATATATATATATATATATATATATATATATATATATATATATATATATATATATATATATATATATAAAGGTTAATAGTAATTGTAAAACAAAAAAAAAAGATAAAGGAAGTGGGCCCGGCCAAAATCCCAAAAGGGGGCGGCCAGGCTCTATTGTTGGCAGTAATGGTTGCTTAGTGGAATTAGTTAGCCATTGCTTTTAAAAAAAATGAATTAGTAACAAAAGGAAGAAGGGACCAGCCCACGTGGGGGGGGGGGGGGTCCACCTCAACCTAAAGCCCCAAGTAATGAGAACAGCGGCAGCAGCTGCACCCCTTAGGAATCCGAACCCAAACAATCCTAAGCAAACCCGAGCAATAGTTGTAATAGTAAACCCAATAATATTAGGTTTATGGCACAACTTGGTTTATATATAACTTTTTCTACAAACATCGAAACCCTAAACTTCCAAAACGAAAGTTGAGGCTGATTATACCCTCTTCAACTACGAATTCATTTCACCAGCGACGGAGCTTTGTGCGCGACGAACGGAGCATCGAAAGTCAGCCCCGCGTCACCCACGGAGCAGTTTTCCCACTCAAGGTACCAAACTTCTCCATTTGATTTCTCTCTCGATTCTAGTTTGTTTTTAGAGCCGTAAATTTGTGTAGAAAGCCCTCATGACCCTCTTCAAGATCCCCTAGGTGGATTTTGATATGGCCATCCAACTTGCTCGAAAAATCGAGACGAAGTTGGAAAAAAATCTACTTTTCTGATTATTAAAAACTGTTTTGAAACGCCAACTTGTCGGCCACTTTTCTTGCTGACCATTAAACTTTCGTAAAAACTAATTGAACACATGTGAAGACAACATAACCGAGATCACAACGCATCTTCTGGATTGTTGTTTTGATTAACGTGTAAGAAATAAACTGATGTTGAAGTTGGAGAAAAATCGGTGTTAAGTTATATAAAATTTTAGAATTTTCTCCGATACGACGTACGTCCCGACAAATCGGGCGACGTGGTCGTGCACTATATGCATCGAAAGGCACGTATGGATGTTACGACGTGTGGGAACTGACGGAACTCGATTTCGTTGCGTATGCGCGACGAAATCAACGCGTATCCGTCGAGATACCCCGTATCGGCGTTTTGCAAACTTGCCCATAACTTCGTGTACAGTCGTCGGATCAAGACGAAACTTGCACCAACAGGTTCGAATCAAAATTCTGGTCCTGCATGCCAAGTTTGGTTCGATTCTGAGAAGGTCGAATCGGAACCCAATTTTGGCGGGCCCGCGACCCACTCAAACTGGCGAATTTGTACACGGCTCCTCGGAATCCAAAACTGGACATACCGTTGAGTTTCTCTCGGTGCAAAGCGGGTCCAACGGCGGACATCGTTTTGACCCAAAATTACGATTTTGCCTCTGTTCCAGAATTTGACTTTTGGACAGGCGTTTCCTAGGTATATCTTCTTCACCGAGATCATATTTGATGTTTGTTTCAGCGTTTGGAGTCATCTGTGAATTGTGAGTTTTGGTGCTGCACTTGCTACTATTGGACTTGCCACTTGCACCACCAGGCAAGATACCTTGCCACCTTACTCTGTGATTATTATATTCTTATTTTCAGTTGTTATTTTCAGCATTTTATTTCGTGTTATTTAAACTGTGCGTCCAAGTCACACTTGGGTGCAAGTGACTCTATCGGTCGTTATCTTGCTTTATTTATTTCTCTTGCATTGACTTAGTCTATTGACCACCCATTGATGTTGAGGTATTGGTATATCTCATACGGCCTTGACACTTGTTGTATCACGTGATGTGAGTCACATGTAGGACACGTATCCGCGTAGTCGGCTGGCCACCGATACGTATGGAGCGTGCGACAGATAGGGGTAACTGCCAATAGAATTGCATGCTAGAAGACTTGGCGGTTACTAGAGGTACATGTCAGTCATGGAGATGATGATACTAGGCATTGGGTGGGGAGAACATTACCTGACGTATGGGCTTCGATTGCACTTTCCTTATAACCCGGAAGCTCCGATGGAGATACGGGTATGAGCCTCTCAGGTTGGCCACTGTCGTTTTTGAACGTCATGCTCTTGGTCACTGGTGCCCAAGAGGGGACTATACCGGATCCTATATTCAGCCAGGGCTCATACGTCAAAGGAATGTATCTCAACTGCATATTCACAATAGAATGGTCAGGAACCCGATTGCATGCATACCTTTTTCTCTTATTATATTATCACAGTTTATATGGCATGGTGTTTTCTTGTATCTTGCTATGTCCCCTGAGGACCTGGTTATCTCTCCAGGTTTAGACGATTTTCTACAGGAGTACGGAGCAGTTTTGGAGCTATCTTACATTGATGACGAGGCAGTGCCTTATGACTTCTAGTCTATTTCTTATCTAAGACAGTTGTAGACATTATTTTACACCTCTTTTTCTTTTTATTTTGCGGAGGTCGGACTCCGATCTTGTGAGACTATTTTTCATAGCTGTTTGGAGTGAGTATGTTCACCCGGCTATCTTTTGATACTCTTATTTATTTATTTGGACTTTATTATCTTCTGTGTTGAGCTGTGATGAGATTAGATATGTTATTCTGGCCTGTGATTATTTATTTACAGCTTATGTGCATATACGAGGATTCTATATATTGGAGTATTCTTCGTATATGTGCAGCTGACATATTTACGTACTTGGTCCTGCGTATTTTGGGACTGGGGTATTACAATAGTGTAGTGATACGGAATAAAAAAGGACGTATCCAGGTATGTAGCTAGATGCTTGATTTGTCAACAAGTGAAAGCTAGTAGACAGAGACCAGCAGGACTGTTGCAGCCGCTAGATATTCCGGAGTGGAAATAGGAGCACATAACGATGGATTTTGTGTCGGGACTACCTCGATCCCAAAGAGAAAAGGATGCCATTTGGGTTATCGTGGACCGACTGACGAAGTCAGCCCACTTTATTCCTTTCAAGGTGGGTTTATCCACCGAAAAGTTGGCAGCACTGTACATGCGACATATCTACCGGATTCATGGAGTTCCGGTAAGTATTGTGTCTGACAGGGATACCAGGTTCATCTCTCACTTCTGGAAGAGCTTGCATGACAGTTTAGGAACGCAACTGAAGTTCAGCACCGCCTACCATCCCCAGACTGACGGACAATCAGAGAATCCAGACACTAGAAGACATGCTGAGATCCTGCGTCTTAGAATTTGGAGGGTCTTGGGAAGACCATTTACACTTGGTAGAGTTCTCCTACAATAACAGCTACCAAGCTAGCATCGGTATGACACCGTTCGAGGCACTCTATGGACGTCGTTGCCGCACTCCACTTGCTTGGGACGACGTAGGAGAACGGGTATTGCTTGGACCTGAGATGGTGACCGATGCAGCAGAGAAGGTAAAGATGATTAGAGACAAACTCAGGATTACCCAGGACAGACAGAAGCATTGGGCCGATAGCAGCCGATGGCCGTTGGAGTTCGAAGAAGGTGACAATGTGTTCGTGAAGATCTCCCCTACCAGAGGAACCATTCGTTTCGGCAGAGCAGGAAAACTAAGCCCCAGGTATATTAGTCCTTTTGAAGTACTTAACAGGATTGGAGAAGTGGCTTATCGGGTGGCTCTACCCCCAAGTCTCGAAGGCGTCCACAACATCTTCTACGTTTTGCAGCTGAGACGCTATATCCCAGACCCGAGCCACATATTGGACCATTCGGAGTTGGAAATTGGACCCAGCCTTACAGTACAAGAGAAGCCAATGGCAATATTGGACAGAGGAGAGAAGAGAACCAAGAATTCTGTGATGCCAATGTAGGTCCTAAAAATCAAGTTGTACCCATCAACAAAGTCATCAAAATCAAATTATACATCCTTCAAGTGAACTGCGCAGAAAATAGATTGCACAACCATCCGATTACGAAGGCTAAAGTGCACACACATCCAAGTGCGCATGCTGACGTGGCCTCGTCATCATTACCTGACAGAGAATTAGATCTTCTGACAGCTGACAGCACAAAGAACGAGAAAACTGTTCGTTTATTGTACAGCACAGCGCTCGAGGACAGCTGTACATACAGCGCAATCTGTCTGCAGCACAGTCCATCTCAGCGCGATCCAATCCAGCGCAATCCGAAGCCAGCGCAATTCTGTTGGCGCACTCCATCAACTGACAAAGTACACGTGGCCTTCATGCCATCAATGACTCATTACGTGGTAACCGTCTGTACACGATCATGCACATTTTAATCAAATAATGCCATGTGTCTAAGATAGTTGGCCCACGATCAAGTAACTGCCAGTGCAATCTGACGTGTGTGCAGTCCAATGCAGCACAATCCAACTTGCACAGTCCAGAATAACTAAAAAGTAGTTATTTTCAGAACTCTATAAATAGAGTTTCAAGTCCTTCCTAGAGGGGATCATACACGCATACAGAGATCAGAGATCATCACCAGAGATCAGGAGTTCTTGCCAAAGTGCGGCTGCAATCTTCAGAGGCTACCGTCTTCAAAGTTCACATCGTCCAAGGGATAAAGCGATCGTCTTCAGAATGGATTCCTATAGTTGTACTTTCCCAGAATTTTTGTAATCTTCTTTACAAAGTTTGTTAAAATAAAGATCAACTTTTGTTTTTGCAAACAAAATGGCGACTCTGCTGGGGACGACTTTCTTCTCCGACGAGAAAGTGACAACTCAATGTGACGTTGCGTCTATCGGAAAGATGCAGAAGACACTGGTTGTGAAGGTCAACCAGACGGCCTACGAAGCCATGATCAACTCCAGGACCACCCCTCGTACTGCAACAACTTCTGCCACGAGCAAAGTGCGCCCAGTGTGGGTCCCCAAGACTGCTGTGCAGTCTGTTGATTCTGCCACCAAGACTGTTACGCAGTCTAAAGTCTCTGTTGCTAAGACTGTTGCACAGTCTGTTGTCTCTGCTGTTGCACAATTTGCCTCTACTACTCGTGCGCAATATGCTGTTGCCAGTGCACAAACTACATCATATGTTGCTCTGTCAAAGTGCAAGACTCGTGTTCCTCTGGCGCAGTTGGCTTCTACTCTTCCTGTGCAGTCCACTACTCCAGCAACTAGAGTGCAATTCAACCACTCTGGCAACAGGGCTCCTGCTGCACAAACCACTGTGACCGAGGCCAGAAGACATTCTGCCAGAACTCCTCCTGCGCAATCAGCCAGTGCGCCATCAACCCATTCACAAACTGTGTCTGCGTAATCTAAGAGAGACAGCCCTTTGGCTAATCTCTCCTCTACTTACAGCAAGGAGAAAAGCTTTGCTCCTCTCCAACACTCTGTTGCTCCTGCGCAATCCACTGGGGGTAGTAGTTTGGCTATTCTCTTCCTCTCCAGAACAAAGGAAAAGGCCCTTTGGTCTTTTCTCAATCTTCCTCGTCCCATGACTTGGAAGACAACAGAGGGAAACGCTCTTTAGCTAACCCTTCTTTCCGAAACAAAGGAAAAGGCCCTTTGGTCTTTTCTTAGTCTTTCTCGATTTTTACCGTAGAAGATCAATCTGAACGTGCTCCGGCACCAGTCAGTACAAGAACCCTTTCTCATAAGGATTCTTCTTCTCTCCTTGACAAAGGAAAGTGTACTGATCGGAGAGGTATTCTGCCAACACCGGTAGCAGAGTTCCAAGATCTCCCAACTCTCAAGATCTCCCGTTTAAGACAGGGAAAATTGTTGGTGTCTCAGACAGAAACCCCTGGGGGTGAGTTTGCTGATCTAAGAACTTATCTTAACAGGCCAACTTCGGTGAAACGCAAACAGCCAATGCCGAAGACCAACCATCATCAGAAGCAAACTTCTAGGATCAAAAATCCAGACACCTATGCCAATAAAATGAGCACTTCCCTGTACACTCAAGGGACAAAACATTTGAAGAACCGGAACCATGTTCCGAATGTTATCAAAGAACACATCCCTCAAATTTCTGCTCGTCCTGTTGCTGTTCCCGATCTTCGAGAACATCTCAAGCAAAAATGGGACAACATCCCAACATCTCCAGTACGACCACTTGGACACCATTGTAATCATAAAGTGGTCATCAAGTGTTGTTGTCAGACAACAAGACGATCTGTCTTCGATCGTCTGAACTTTTCAAACTCTGAACCTATGTCGGAAGATGAAGACGAGGTTTTGTACGCTTCGGTCAACATGACTTCTAGAGACACTGGAGGTAGGAAGTGCTCCAAGCATGGGAAGCCTCGTAAGCTGAGTCAACGGTATTTGGATTTACTCCAAGAATCTTCTGAAGGAGTATTCCAACATACCCGATCCCGAAGCCGAGACACAATCGGTCAAAGGAATCTTCAAGATCCTTCTGGTCATCTTCCTCTTTCTCACTCAGGAGATATTCTTTCTCCGACTATGATGCATACAGTGAAAGCTCAGAACAAACAGTGTCCTTCACTGTACCCAGAGAAGTGACAGCTTATGTTGTCAATGAAGATCCCGATGCTTCCAGTTCAGCCAGCCAAGAACAAAGAATAGCTGCACTAGAAGATAAGTTAAAGATCGTGGCTGAAATGGTCGTAAGTATGCATTCCATTATTGTGGCCCAGTACACAGTGCCACCGACCGTACCTCCCACAAATCCTGAAATCATAGCGTCGTCGGTGCCTGTCAATGCAGGGCTGGGGGTAGCATCTACTCAAATACCTCTTGTACAGATCCAACCTGCACCCAGTCAATCAGGTGCTGGGGGTAGTGCTTATCATGCTGTTCCTCCTCCTAACACTGTGACTCAGCCTGCTCCTTCTATATCAGTGGAAGATGCCAATGAAGCTGTCAAGCTCCTGCATACTCAATTCGAGGCCTTCAAGGAGAAGGACAACTTACAGAGGTTGGGGATCAAGCAACCTTATCCAGTTGAATGGAAGGAAGTCCCATTTCCTCCAAAGTACAAGATCCCAATAATCTCGCTGTTTGATGGCAGCACTTCTCCCAGTCAGTTCATTAACCACTTTGTGGTTATGACTGTCCAACTTCAACCAAATGACGCTCTTCTTACCAGAGTATTCGTTGGCTATTTAGCCGGCGTAGCATACAATTGGTACTGAAGCTTGCCCGATGGTTGTATCACCTCATTCTCTGGCTTAAAGTAAATCTTCTTGGAACGATTCTATGAGGAGATCAATGACATGACCATGTCAGCCCTCAATAAAATCAAACAAAGACACAATAAAACTGCTGAGAGTTTCATTGAAAAATTCTGCCGGAAAGCTTTGAAAATGCCTCCTGAAACTCCAGTCGCTGTCACCATAGACACCTGCAAGGCAAATCTTTTGTCTATCATCAGCATGTGGACGGGGTCTACTCAGTTCCAAGACTGGCCATCCTTCATTGTCAACGCTAAAGCAGCTGAAGTTAGCGCTGATAAATTCAAGCATCTAGGGGTACAAATGTCTAATCCCGACCGGGATGAACATCAGACATCGGGTGGTGGCAATCGCCAGAATAACCGCAAGGGAAAAGAAACTTTGAATATCAATTTGAACAAGAATAAAGAATCTCTGGCGGTCAACATAGCTTCTCCTACGTCAACTTCTACCACTTCAGCACCTCCACCGAGAGAACCTCGTCCGAAAGTAGAGTACTCTTTTGATGAGAACGACACAGTGAGCATCTTTGATTGCTTGATCAAAAGCAATAAGCTCCAGCTCCCAGATCCCAAGAAGCCTGATAAAGTCGGTAAGACTGATCATCCCAAGTACTGTGTTTATCACAGGTTCATCGGGCATCCCACTCGAGCATGTTATGTGCTCAAAGGCAAAATTCAAGAGCTGGTCAACGCTGGTGTTGTCACTCTGCAGCAAGACGAAAAGACCGTTACCGCAAATATGGTCTCAATTCAATTCGATTACTTCTCGCCCCAGATGGTGCAGCACGGTGTCATTCCTATCCCCAAAGCTACTCTCGAGATTGAGAATCTCCCTCCTCCACGAGGTGAAGGTCTCGTCCCCTTGTCTCTTGACAATGGCGAGATTATGTGGATTCATCCGGATCTTGCTTCAGAGTTCGAACTTCCCTCTTCCTCCAAGAAGAAAGACCGCTCCAAGGGCAAGACAAATACTTGCAATATGGTGTCTTTTGACCCCATAGTTGATGAAAAAATTCTGCTGGGCACCAGATCAGGGAAAGCCTATCTAAAGGATTACCCTGAAGCCCAAGAGAATCCTGCTTCTTCCTCTGAGCCTGCTCCAGTACAACCTGCTTCCACTGAGGATATTCCTACTGCATCTTCACCAGTTGTAGAGTCTACTCCTTTCAAGCCGACGGTAGCTGACAAAGGTAAACAGCAAGTCTGCTTCGACAAACCGTTGAAGAAGTTATCTCCTTTCGGACTTGAAAAGCCTTACAACTTTGACATATTGGCTCAACTAGCCAATACACCGGCCCGGCTGTCCATCTTCGAGCTATTGCGCCTCTCCAAAGAGACTCGGAAAACTCTTAGTGAGGCTCTCATGCAAGCTGAAACCTGTTTAGCCCTTCTGAAGAAGCCGAAAGCAGAACCAGTTTCTTGCCTTCATTGTCATAGTGTGTTGGAGTTAATTCCAAACATAACTTTCACACAAGATGACATGCTGATGGAAGACAACAGGCACGACCGTCCTCTCTACTATACAGGATATGTCGATTCGATGAAAGTCGATCGTATTCTGATAGATCCAGGGTCTGCTCTCAGTATCATGCCGAAGACAATGTTGGATGCACTGAAGATCCCAGTGCATAGTCTTTCCAGTACAATCACCACTATCCTTGGGTTCAATCAGGAAAGGAGTGAGCCTCTGGGCAAGATTCGCCTAAAATTCCAAATTGGCAATCTTCGCACAAAGGTTACCTTCTACATCATTGACAACCATGGTTGTTCTTACAATGCTTTGTTGGGGAGACCATTTCTGCATGAGCATAACATTGTCCCTTCGACTCTCCATCAATGTTTTAAATATGTTGATGACAATAGAGAAGTACAAAAGGAGGTTGCTGATCTCTATCCTTTCAAAGGCGTCGAAGCATACTACAACGATGCTCGTATGTACAAGGATGAATTCATGAAGGTTGTCCTGTCTCTGGACACTGAAGAAGAGCAAGAAACAGTGCCCAATGACACCCTCATCATTCCTGTCAAAGGACGTGTTTCTCGTCCTCAATCATCCAAGCTACTGGCTATTTACTTGCCAGTCCAGAAGCAATCAACTGATGATCAGGATCAAAGAGAGCTCACCTCTTCTGAGCCACTTGTTATTGACTTACGTCGTAACAAGGAAAAAAGGCAGCTCACCTCTTCTGAGCCACTTGTTATTGATTTATCTCAAAACAAGGATAAAAGGGAGCTCACCTCCTCTGAGCCGCTTGTTATCGACCTCCGCCGTAACAAAGCCAATCCTCCTCCATGTTCTTCTACTCTCCCTCTTGTAATCAATCTGACCAAGCCTGCTAAGGCTAAAGGTCCTGCTATAAATACAAATGTACAAATCAATGAAAAAGTATCTACTTTCCAGTATACTGATGTCATTTATCATGCTAAGTGCTATTTGGATATGTTAGATAGCTATCAGTCATTTACAATAGGAGTTGTACAATCTCTTCAAACAGAAGTCTCATTTGAATACCCAAAAGATTTATATCGTATTGTTCCTGCTCGTAAGAAAGGCGAAAGTCTAATACTTTTTAATAAAGGACTGGAACAACAATTCAGCTATACGGATGATAGCAAAAGTAACGACATGGGTCATCTTCAACTTCGTCGTTATAGTCAGCAATCAAAAGACATCATCCAAAAAATGGGTTATGACTTCAAGAGTGGCCTCAACTACGGTAAGGGTAGAAGAACTCCTATCCGTACGGCCGTGCCGAAAGGAAAGTCAAAGATGTACTACAGCAGGACCAAAAGAGGTCTCGGATATGCTTCTCCTCCGGTATTATCCCCAGCAGTTTTTGAATCCGATAGTGAAAAGCGTTCTAACTCTTCTGATTCCAGATCATGGGATTCTGACACCAGCATCGGTCAAGTTCATCGATTGACTGTATCTTCTAACATGGTCTCCGTCGAACTTTCAGAAGGTTATGACGAGGATTTTGAAGAAAATCCTGAAACAGATCCTTGGGATCAACGAATGGATACCCAATGGGAACTCCGATTCGAACAAAGAGAACCTCCTACTGAAGATCAATTAGTTCAAGTTGATGTAGGAGAAAGCGGATCACCTCGTCCAATATTCATCAGTAAGAACCTTCCAGAGGCAGACAAGCAAGAATTAATTCTTCTTATTAAAGAATACATTGATATCTTTGCTTGGAGCTATGATGACATGCCAGGACTAGATCCCAAAGTTGCTACTCACAAACTGAACATTCTGCCGAATGCAAAACCGATCAAACAGCAACAACGGCGCTTCAAGCCAGAAATGATGGACGCAATCGATGATGAAGTCAAGAAGCTTATTGCTTGCAGCTTTATTCGAGAAGAACAGCATCCTGATTGGGTAGCCAATGTCGTCCCAGTTTTAAAGAAAACCGGAAAAGTTCGAGTCTGCATCAACTTTCGAGATCTTAATGAAGCATGTCCAAAAGATGAATTTCCTCTTCCTATCACGGACGTTATGATTGACAACACCTGTGGGTTCGAAAGAATATCTTTCATGGACGGATTCTCTGGATACAATCAGATTCGGATGAATCCTGAAGATGAAAAACATACTTCTTTCCGCACTCCCCGCGGAGTCTATTGCTACACTGTCATGCCATTTGGTCTCAAGAATGCTGGTCCGACGTACCAATGAGCCATGAGTACCATATTTCGAGATCATCTGCGTAAGACTGTCGAGTGCTACGTCGACGATATTGCCGTCAAAAGTCGTCTAAAGGAAGATCACATCCAAGACCTGAGAACTATCTTCAATCTCATGCGCCAACATCAACTCAAAATGAATCCCACCAAGTCATTCTTGGGTGTCTCTAGTGGCAAATTTTTCGGCTTCGTCATTACCTCTAAGGGTATACACGTGGATCCCGAGAAGATCAAAGCCATTCAAGAGATGCGTCCTCCATGCAATCTAAAAGGGCTACGAGGATTCCAAGGTCGACTTGCATACATCAGGAGATTCATTTCGAATCTGTCTGGACGCTGCAGCCCATTCACTCAACTAATGAAGAAGGATGTATCTTTCGTTTGGACCGAAGAATGTCAACGAGCATTTGACGACATAAAGCAGTATCTCATGAATCCACTAGTCCTGGTGCCACCAATCTCTAGCATACCATTCTTAATGTATGTCCGTGCCATGGATCATTCATTGGGTGCTTTACTTGCCCAAAAGAACAAAGAAGGCCATGAACAAGCCATCTCACTACAAGAAAATAGGACTTTGCCAACGTTTTTTTGTCCGACGTTTATGGTAAAGTTGGCTTATGCATGATACAACGACGTTCTACAATAAATGTTGAAAAATACCAACGTTTGCTTTTAAACGTCAAGGATTACCGACGTTTGTTTCTCGACGTTTATATTCAAGTCGGCTTAAGTAAGCAAATACCGACATTTTTCAATAAACGCTGACAAAATATTGACTTTTCGACGTTTTTTCTTAAACGTCGAAAAATTAACCAACGTTTTATAAAAAACGTAGAATCGAAACCATTGGATCTATATTTTCTTTGCCCTCTAAAATTTTTCCTTTTCCTCCTAAACCCCTTTAATTTTCACCATTTAAATGTAAATCTTCTCTCTTCTGTATCACTTGTTTTTTATGTGATATAGGTGTTGTTGAATCAAAAGTTTCTGCATATGTTCATTTGCATCCCAACTCTCTCTGAGCCCTAGATTTTTCCTTTACCTTTTCGTTCTCTCTATCCCCTCAGATCCACCCAACCACCACCAGATCCTGACATCCTAACCCTAATTTTCTTTTCTCCTCCAACAATGGGGGAAGCATTGGATATGGCACGATCGAAGGACAGGAAGGAGCGATGGGCCGACGTCGAGCGCCTCCACTACTTCCTCGAGTCCTCCACCAGGGCCCTCTGTTCCTTCGAGGTCAACTCCCTCGTCAACGCCTCCATGGATCTCCATAGGGACGCTATCTTCTGGGTCTCCGAAGGACGCTGAGGCGCTCTTCGTCGTGCTCTCAGGTGAGCACCTCAATACTTCGATGGCCTGGTCCCCATGGTCGTTGAGAGGCTCGGGACGGGAAGCAGCCTGTTAGGGCCGCCGTAAGCTTCTCTTCACTCTTATAGAGGTTCGAACGAAGAACCATAACCATATATTTTTGAATAATTTATTTAACTTTGATACTGGATATTATAGTTTTGGAATTTAGAGCTTTTAGAAGATTTGTTGATTATTGAAAGCCCTCAAATTGGAAAATTTGTCAAATCTTTAGGTTTCCGTATCCTAACTAAGGCAAGATGGAGGAAAATGAGTTGAATTTCGAGTGATAACAGAGGTTTTGGGGCGCTTGACCTCTTTTCTTCTAGTTTATAACTATAGGTAGGTGTTGGGATCCTTGATACCCTAAAACTAGCACTTATTTCATAATATTCTTGAAACTTTTAACATTTTACTGAGAAAGCCTCATTTTTGTAATATATTCACCAAGACATGGAAACAATAAGCTTGTAGCATGTACCAATAATTTGATTCAAATTTGAATTTATGAGCAGTGGATTGTTGTACACCCATGTTCACACTACTCTTAGATTTTGCACAATTATATGCAGTAAGAAATTTCTGCTGCATTCCTAGAGTTACTTTAATTACTTTTTTCTCTCTCCAAAATTGCATGAACTTATCATTTGACTTTGACATCAACAGGTTCCCACACATAGGTCTTGACGTTGCAAAGTTTATAGGTATTTTAATTGAATAACATCATAATGTTTTAGGGATTAACATTCTTTAGTGTTGCTTTGGCTTTGGCTCATAATATTTCATTTGATTCTTTTGATAATCTACTCTATGGACTAATATTTGGAACTGTTCTGCATACTTATTCAGGTGGGCTTTTTGTTCTTAATTCCAAGGGAAGGCACATGACTGACATCACAGGAGTAGCATATTATTAGTCACTATTTTATTTTGTCACTTGTTTTACCACTTAGTCAGTCAAGGAAAAGTAAACTTACAAAAGACTATATGAAATACAATTTGCTTCCATTTTTCTCCTGGAAGCATTTAACAATCAAATTGATGATTCAACCATTTCACATGTCAGTAGTACATATAAACATGACCTTTGTACTAATGGTCATTAGTATATGCAAGTTTTTTTTTCATATTTTGTGTGTGTCATCAATAAACTTTGTATTACACTTTTTGTGTTAGTCGTACCAAAAGCAAGGCCTCTTCTGGATGTCAGAACTGGAGAAGGAAACTAATGTCGAAGAAGCACGATGACTCTTCTTCCATGTTGGGCATCTTACCATATTGGTAACACGTATGAAAACTATATGCACTTACCTTATCCAATTGTCCTTATAATCTTTAAGAAGAACATGGTTGTATAGAGGGATATGTTTTTTCGTCAGTAGTATAGAGGAAATGGACATTAAAAGAGTTGAATGGAAGAAAATAGTTCAAATAGCTGACCCTAAAAATTTAGGATAAGGACTTTGTTTTTGTCGCACACCACACTCATTTCCTCGATCCCTCCCCACAACAATTTGAAAGTAGGTCACGAATATGATATAATCATCCGACATTTGTTACCTAATGACATTATGCTTTGTAGTGAGGAAATACATTGTTAAAAACTTGTTTTAATACTATGATGGTGTAGTGTAGATCGATCTCGAAGTTCTTTGGTAGCAACAGAACCAGATATGTGACAACTAAAACTGATGCTTTATTGGAGTTGTCCACTAGATGAGGGATAGCTAAAGTAGTAATAATTTTTTGAGGAAGGTTACTCCAAGCTTTATTGGAGTTGTCCAATGTTTATTTTGTGGCATTTACGGTAAAGTAGGTTTATGTTACAATTTTTTTTCAACTTTTCCTCCTCATTTTCAACCCAAAAAATGTTGTATACCAAAATTTTTTTTTTCTCTCCCCATGTTCTCTACAGACTCTTCCCCCTCCTATAGACCCATCCCCAATCCCAAATTAAACCCTAATCCGCAAATCCTACGGACCATTTATCGTCATATAGATCTCTATCTTCTCCTTCATCATCACCCCTATCTATCCCCACGAAACCCTAGAAAAATGACAGCTGACCCATGGAGAAGCTGAAGAGCTTCAGCCAGAAGTTCACCACGGGGTCCCAAGGCGGCTGGAACAATCTTAGGAGTTCCTCGACCTCGTAAAGTCTATGGTGAGTCCTAGTCCAAGGCCGAGGAGGACCGTATCATCCTCCTCGAGGTCGACTCCCTCCGTAGTCGCATCCCCTGCCCCGACATCCTCCTGAAAAATGGAGTTTCTCATCTGTCTCATCTACGTCGAGATGCTCGGCCACGATGCCTCCTTCAGGTACATCCATGCCATAAAGATGGCTCACGATGCTGCCCTCCCCCTCAAGCGGACGGGGATGTCCGGGATTAGAGAAGACACATCAACAAATATCGTCCAGAAGATTTGTACCTCTCTTTTCATTTAGCAAGGAATTTGTTTTCATATTTCTTGTCATATACATTGCCAATTGCCAGTTATGTACAACATACAACCTCTGTCAATTACTCGTATTATTATCTGTTTTCTCTATAATCTCTGTGGCAGCCCCCTGTAGATTGGTGTGCCATTAAGGGTTTGATTGAATAGGATCAGGGTAAATTTTTAGAAGAAAAGTGTCTAGACTGTACTCATTCAATTAATTAGTCTATTATTATACTCTTCAATTTTTATAGACACCAAGTCAACCATTCATGTCAAGGTATATTTACATGGAGACCTATACAGACAGTTTATGTTGACTTGATTTTGGATAGTTGTTATGCCTGCGACTATGAAAGTGTGTACACTTATACATGCTCACAAATCAATTAGCACTTAATGGTGTGCTTGGCAAAGTGAATTTGTAGAAACAAGTTTGTCTGGTCATTAGGATGTGGGAACCTCATCCTATATACCTAAGTTTTAGAAGATTTTTTGTTGAGATGTATTTTAGCTTATTTGGTCATTACAGAGGAACTTCATCAATCACTCCTTTGTCCAACTTGTTTGACTTGAAACATGGATTGACCATAGATGCAACAAACATGTGAATTTTCTACAGTACAAGTGTAATACAGCACAATCAAATGAGTCGTATATTTTCCTGTGATGTAGGTGGATGCAGTGGTCTACTTGGTCGATGTTGTCGACAAGGAGATATTTGCAGAATCCAAGAAGGAGCTGGACTTATTGTACTTTGTTCTTGCACAATAATTAAAACCAGGTACGAGAACCTTGGAGTTTGCTTGCTTGCTCTGGAGTGAGCATTGCAGAGAAACCTTGAAAGCACTTGCTATAGTGGTGGATTGCTATATTTGCAGCTTCATCCTCACCGAAACATTAATTAAACGAATCTCGCAAGCTCGCCTGCACCAGTTGCTTAAGCTATTGTTTCCTATCAGTCTAACCAGAACCTGCCTTACCTTCCTGTGACAGAAGCAAGCATAGCTTGGTTTGCAGAGATGGCAATATCCGAGCTAGGATGTGAGTGCTCACCCATATATACTACATAATGCTACAAATAGTACAAAACTTGGTAAGCCAAACATCATAATTCAAATGATTGACTTGTGTAACAAATCATAGTTGAAGAAGGCTGTAATATTCATGTCACTCTAATGTAATTGATTTTATCAGATGTCTATAGGCGATTCGAGTAGAGAATAGGCAATTGAAGACAGAAGGAATTATTCTCTAGCTTTATTTTGTGTTTCCACTGTAATATTGTCTCTATTTATTTATCATATCAGGGGTTACCAGGGGCTGATCTTTTCTGATTTGTCAACTTTATTTTGGTTGTCGGACAATATTTTAATATCGATGTTGGCATACGAAATATCAACGTCTTAGGCCAAATTTAGATTTTTCTAAACATATGCACAATGCAACTATAGATTGTTATACTATTGTGTCATGATTCAGTGGACTGATGGCCTATACTGGTCCATTTTGTACTTGTAGTTTCTTCTATTTCATCACAGTGTCAAATATAGATTGGATGTTTTTGAACTTGGGACATGGACCAAGTTGCATTCTATGTCATGGACACAATTTGCAATCAAAATTGCTCTACTGGTGTTTAGAATATGAAACCAGCACCTGGACCATAGAATGGATGGCTTTTGAAAATTATTTGCTTGCTCCTTCAGTTGTTTGTTTGCTATGCAATCTCAGTTTTCTGCAAATTTTGTGTCTATGGGCTAAAGATGAGATAAGGTATCTTAAGAGTTTCGACTCTAATGTTGAGGTTTTATATAGCTATCACGAGACGAGGAATGTTTCATAGATTGCTGAGGGGATTTTTGATTACTACTATCATTCACTCATCTTCTAAATTAATATTTGGTTGTAGACATGTTTGTCGCTACAATGGTTTTGGTTGAAGGGTTTTATTGTTACAATTGTATATTGTATAATCCTCATCTTCTTTGTTGGTATTTGGAAATAGTTTTTCAGGCACCAATCTAATCTTGAGCCCTACGTATGGATACATGTCCAAGTTGTTGTCCACTTTTGTTACTTCTTTCTTAAAAATGTTTTTTTTGAGGTTTCCATGTATACGCCTTTGATTTTGCATTTCACAAGTTGTGTCAAGCTTTTTGAAAGAAAATTTGGACATTGATGTTTCTAGTCTTACATTGGATTTATCTTAGAATGAGTTCAAGTTGGTTTCACATGGCCAAACAATCATAACTCCTACTTGACTTCACCTTGTTTGATATTAAAAATGGGGAAGTGCTGTATTGATTCTATCATTTACTTGACTTCACCTTGTTTGATATTGTCTGCAGTGGTCATGTGGATCAAGCTATCTTGAGTTATAAATGAGCATTGCTTCTTCGTCCTGATTTTCTAGAAGCAACTTGTAATCTTCTACACACTTTACAGGTAAACTCAGAGCAATGATTTCATGACTGTTTCTGGTGTATCAATCTACTTTATTTTTGTGTTATCCTCTCTATAGGAAGAAGCTTATATTATTGGATAGGATATTATGGTTTCCTGGTATACAAGGGTATATCAAATGCAAATTGAGGTATTCTGGGTAATGTACCTCTTGCAAATACAGTATTAGCTGCTTATATTGCAGGTGAGTAGGGCTATTAATGTGAGTCTTGATTGAAAAACTGTCATCGACCAAAGATAACCATCTTAAACTTTAGTCTTTTTTATTACTTTCTGATGGTTCAATAATATTCTAGAATTAAGTGCCTTATCTATTTAATTAAGTGCTTCAGGTTTGTCTAGATAAATAATTAGAGGACAACCAAGGAAAAAAGAAATTGGAATCAACTTAAAGGCACTGTTAAGATATGTTTTTAAATCTTATATGTATCAATTTTCTTCCAGTTTGTCTGTGACTGGGAAGATTGCGAGAACAAGTTTGCTGAAGTTGAGGGGACCATTAAAAGATAGTTAAAGGTTTTATATTGTGTTTCATCTTTTTCTTATTGCTACTTTTAACAGTAATTATCGATTATATACTAATGTGATCTTATTTTTTCAGCTGTCAGTTCTTACAAGTGTGCAATCATTCCATGTTATAGCATACCCCACAGATACTATGCTTGCATTAGAAATCAGGTTGCCATTCTGAACTTTGAGCAAGAGACATGTACTTTTGTATATGATATATCCTATAATTTATGAATGTGTTCTGATGTCCTGCCACCCTTTGTTTTATATGGCCTTTTTTTGCCGCAAATATGCAACACATTGCATGGTTATCGCTTCTCGTTTTCGGCTTCCTTCACTTACTCGTCCCCTTCCTCTTTCTGTTAAGAGTGAGGGTGGAAATACATGACTGAAGATTGGTAGGTTTTTATCATGCTGCAGATTTTGTTTTGTTTAATATTCATTTAACTGTTGGTGGTGTTGCAGTTATGCGAGTAGTGACTTCGATAACCACCCTCTATCACATCATATGGGTTCGGTATTTGGAATACACGATCGAAAAAATGTTGAGGTTGTATATGAGCTAATTTTCTTGATAGTGATAGTCTATGTAGTTTTCATCTCATACCCATTTGAAATTAGTAGACTTACTCTACAGGTTTTTTGTTATGCTTTGAGTCAAAATGATGGCATTGAATGGAGGCTACGAATTCAGTTTGAAGCTGAGCACTTCATTGATGTGTCCTCAATGTCTTCTGACGTGATTGCTCGATTGATCAATGAGGATAAAATACAGATTTTAGTCAACCTTAAATGGTTATACTAAGGTATCTTCTAGCCTCGTTTGTCTTTCCTGTACAAATTGTATAATGATATGCAAATATATGTCAAGCCAGATTCTGTTTCTAATTTTGATTTGAGTAGTCTAGAATACCTACACATTTGTATAGACTTCATAAAGCTTATCGAATTATTTGTTACTTGTAATTGTGACAGGTCCCCTTCTTTATTTAAAGTTTGAAAAATGTGTACAGGTCCTTCGTTGCTGACAACCCCATTATATCCATAGAAGATCCTTTTGACCAGGATTGTTGGACCTCCTATGCTAAGATGATGAGGAGATTTGACAACAAGTGCAAATTTCTGGTCACTAATCCTACGGTAAATATTGGCTAGGAAGATTATTAAGAATAAAATAAAATCATTGCAAAATCATACTGATTTTGCCTCATATCTGTTTTAATGTTTTAGAGGGTTGCCAAGGCAATAAACGAGAAGACTTGCATTGCTCTTCTCCTGAAGTAATAATTATTTTATATTTCTGACGGGTTTTGCCAAATGCATTTACTTGAGTATCGACATGTTTCTTTGCCACAACAATTTTTAAGATATTAGCATATTTCTCATGCCTGATGGTTCTATTATAACATTTTTCAATGTCGAACATGTGAATCAAATAGGATCTTTCACAGAAAGTATTGAAGCTGTGAAGATGTCTAAATGTGTTGGGTGGGGTGTAACGACGAGTCACAGAAGGTAGGCATATTTTACTTTTAATCTAATTATCTAAGGTTATAGTAGGCTCCAGTTATTCACAATGTTTGAAATATTTAATTACAAACTAACTTCGGTGCTTGCGGTTTGCAGTGGTGAAACTGAGGACATATTCATTGCTGATTTTGCAGTTGGTCTGTCAACGGTATAGTGGTTCACCGGACAAAACTGTGTGGGTACAATATTCTACTTTTTCCACATATGTATCAACATCTTTGTGAGTTTCTGAAACTGAAACCTTCATCTACATGAACAGGTTTGGACTGTTCGAGGCAAAATATCTCATGTGTAGAAGTTCACACTATGAGAGATCAAGTTCATAACCTAAATGTTGCAAACTTGACAGTATAGTAAAATATTGTATTCTGACTTATTGTATCTTGTTAAACTTGGTTGTATAGTAAAAATATGCACATGTGCATGGCAACTATATTCAATTTATTATTATTTTTTAAATGGTTTTACCTATACCAACGTTTTTGTTAAAATGTTGCAAAATTGTTTGGAAAAGGTTGGGAAAGCAAATCCAACCTTTTTCTAAAAGGTTGGGAAAGCATTTAGGTTTCCTACATTTTTGGTAAAACGTTAGAAATTTGTTACCAATTGTTGCACAATTCTCGACATTTATTAAACGTTGGCTTTACCTATGCCGACGTTTCTCGAAAATGTCGTAAATTACCAACTAGAGCAACGACGACGTTTGTGGAAAATGTTGAAAAAACGTTGGCTTAGCCTATGCCAACGTTTTTGACCTTTTTTTTCGACGTTTTATAAACGTTGGAAAAAATCAATTTTCTTGTAGTGTCTACTATCTCAGTCGTACTATGATTGGTGCTGAACACCGTTATAGTCCGGTCGAAAAAGAATGCTTAGCTCTTATGTTTGCTGTCCAGAAGACTCGACATTACATCATTGGCCAGACTATTCATGTTATATCCCGAGTTAATCCTCTTCGGGTACTGATGAAGAAGCCTAGTACACTTAATTCTCGGCTGGCTACATGGGCCATTCTGCTAGCCCAATATGACATGGTATATGTTCCTCAAAAGTCTGTCAAAGGTCAAGCATTGGCGGATTTCTTAGCAGCTCATCCTGTTCCGGAGACATCTAAACTCTATGACGAAATTCCAGATGAAACTTTGGAATCTAATACAATCTCCGAAGAATTTCCTATTTGGCGTCTATTCTTTGACGGTGCATCCAGGATTGGACCTAATGGTGCCATTGTCGCAGGAGTTGGAGTTGTCCTTGTTTCTCCAGACGGGTCAGCTATCCAAAGAGCATACTCCCTAGATGAGCCTTGCTCCAACAACGTGGCAGAATACAATGCTCTACTCATCGGCCTTCAGCTAGCCAAATAACTACACGTCGAGTATCTTGAAGTCTATGGTGACTCTAAGTTGGTTGTTAATCAGGTTAGAGGGACTTATGATGTTCGCCATCAAGATCTAGTGCCTTACTATGAAGCGGCAATCAACATGGCTACATCATTCAAAGCCTTCTTCATCGAATATGTACGCTGAGCTTGCAATACTGAAGCATATGCTTTGGCTAATCTTGCAGCAGTCTTAGCCATCCCTATCAAAAGACAACAGGTGGTGGTCATCTCTAATCGGGAATTGTTCTGTGTCGAAAACAATCGTGATATTGAGTTCAGTAATCTTACTGAAGTCAATGTTATCAGTGAAGATTGGAGAACTCCCTTCATCGACTTTGTGGTCCATGACATACTCCCTGAAGATCCTAAGTAGGCTACAAGTATTCGTCGGCGGTCTCTACGATTCTACTACAATCAGACCACCAAGTCTCTCTATCGGCGAACTTATGACGGCTTACTCTTACGCTGTCTTGCTAGTGATGAAGCAAAGCAAGTATTGCGTGAAGCTCACGACAGTGTTTGTGGAGCACATCAACCTGGTCCTAAGCTACAGGATCGTATCCGACGTATGGGTTACTACTGGCCCTCTATGGTATCTGATGCCATCGAATATGCAAGAAAATGTCGAGCTTGTCAAATCTACGCAGATTTCATTCATCAACCATCAGAATTCCTTCATCCGACTGCTGCTTCCTGGTCTTTCGAATCTTGGGACATGGACATTATCGGTCCCATTAATCCTCCTTCTTCTAGAGGACATCGGTTCATACTGGCAATAACCGACTACTTCTCCAAATGGGCCGAAGCGATACCATTGGCTGAAGTCAAGACCAGTAGCGTCATCAACTTCGTCAAACATCATGTCATCTACCGATTTGGTGTACCTCGACGAATCATCCACGACAATGGACCTCACTTCATCAGTCAAAAGTTCACAAGGTTCTGTGACGATCATCGGATTGACAATGTCGCTTCGACAGCCTACAATCCTGCTGCTAATAGCTTAGCTGAAGCTTTCAACAAGACTATCATCAAGCTCCTCAAGAAGTTTGTATCCACTAACAAACGAAACTGGAGTAAAAAGCTTGGAGAATGTCTTCGGGCCTACCGTACTACGGTCCGCAACCCTACAGGCTGTACACCTTTCTTTTTGGTGTACGGCTGTGAAGCAGTTCTACCTCTGGAACTCCAAATTCTGTCTTTGAGGATTGCTATCGCTAACAAACTCACGACAGAGAACAACGATCTTCTCCGACTTCAAGAGTTAGAAGCGCTCGATGAGAAGCGGTTAATGGCTCAACAGCATATTGAGTTCTACCAAGCCCGCATCTCAAAGACTTTCAATCGCAAAGTTAAAGTCAGAGCCTTTCAGAAAGGAGAGCTCGTTTTAACCGTCAGACGTCCTATGACTATGACTCATTCGAGCAAAGGCAAGTTCGATGCAAAGTGGGAAGGTCCATACATCGTGAGCAAAGTCTTCTCAAATGGAGCCTATCAACTCACAGAGCTAGACGGTCGAGTTGCAATGATGCCCATTAATGGCAAATTCCTCAAGAAATATTATGTATAAATGTAATAGACATTGATTGTAATTATCAGACAAGTTCATAAATAAAATTCTATTTTATTTCATCTTGAATAATAGTACATAATATCAAGGAAGGTCACTATCATCCTTCTCAAAATTGGGACGCGGGTCACTACCGTCTTTATCAAAGACATGATCAGCAAAAGAGTCAAGAACATTCTTGCTGAAACCCACCAGGAACTTGCAAGCAGCCATTCTCATAGCTTCTTCTTCTTCAGTCTTCCCTGGTTCGAGAAGGAAGTCCAAGATGTCCTTTGGCGGTTTGGGGGCAGATGAACCTTCGCCCGCTGTCATCTGTTGAGCCAGTTCGACTGGATGTTTTTCAGTACCTGCTTCCACCTTCGAAGCGATCTCAGCCTTCCTGAATGCATCGCTAGATGACATCTTTATGTTGAAAAGTGAAAGTGACCATCCTGACTGATTTTCTGTTCTATTTATAGACAGAGAGTCGTAAAACTATGAAGCAACACATTCATCTAACGGTTCATCCGTTCATCATATCCTTTGACGGTTCGTCCGTTCATTATATTCATTCATCCGACGGTTCGTCCGTTCATCACATTCACCTGACGGTTCGTTCGTTCATCACATTCATCTGACGGTTTACCCGTTCATTTATCATATTCATCTGACGGTTCACCCGTTCACACATCATCTGACGATTCGTCCGTTCACACATCCACTCGACGGTTCACCCGTTTATTCAATTCATCTGACGGTTCACCCGTTCATTTCATCACCATTTCATCTGACGGTTCACCCGTTCATCCCAACGATTCATTTCGTTCACACATTTTGATGAATCATCCAGTTCGTTCTTATCAGCAACTTGTCATCTTTGATTAAGTTGTCTATTGAAATAATGATATTAAATAAATTATATTTGCCACGTCTATATTACCCCTGAGCAGATATAATTGAATATGATTATTTTCCAGAATCAAAAAATATATCATGTCCTACACCTCTGAATATATTTTCTATCGCTATTATTTATATCTGAATAAGATATGCAACAAATAATAGAGCCAAAAAAATATCTTTTTTATTGATCAAATATGAAAGATGTTACAAAGACAAATATCATGAAAAATAAGAAGATACAAAAGATCTTTCTACTCAGCCGGTGGTGTCATCAAATAGATCATCTGCTGTTTCAAAATTTGTAGTCGCTCTTCACGAGATTCCATTACTCGTTTCCTAGCTTCTTCCATCCCAGATTTATCATCGAAGGTTGGTAGGGTTACTAGTCTACGAGTAACTTCAGCTTGGTAAGCTACAGCATATTCATCTCTCTCTCGAGTCAGAACACCAAGTTGTTGAATTGCAGCTTGATGTTGAGTAGCTTCATCCTCCAGAGTTAATTGAGCAAGTCTCAATTCTTCCAGAAGACGGGCAATTACTGCTTGCAATTCAGCAACTCTTCTTTCTTTTTCTTCAGCAACAGATGACATTATTTCTACTTTGGAGTTTTACTCAGCAGACTTGGCAGTGAAAGTATCCAAGAGAATTTGGAAGTTAACTTTCTCAACCGCGGCCTCCTAAGACATCCGCTCAAATTCAACTTTCACCAGAGGCTCTACCACTCATCTTCTTAGCTCTTTATAGCTCTTAACTGCAGTCTCTAGCTCATCTAATATATGATCAAGGAAAGTAGCCTGAGCCTCATCCCCTTGGCTGCGGATGGCATTAATCAAGTAAGAGGTTGGACCTCTAACTGTAGAAAAAGGAGCCTCTTTCTTCTCTAACACCCTATCTATTAAGGGTCCCAAAGAGTTAAAGAAGAAGTTGGTAAAAGAGCTGATGACAAATTGATTGGTGGCCAAAGCACCCGGAGTAGCAGCGACTCCTGATGATGAAGCAGTAGGACGTTCAGCCATTTGGACGGGAGGCTCTTTAAATAAAGGAGCTAAAGTCGAGCTGGTTGCTCCTCCCGGTTGTTCCTCTACAAAAACAGATAAACTTTATCATTTTGTCTGTCATTTGCAGCTATTGAAAAGATCAAAAGTGAAAGCAGTCTTACCATGGCTTCGTTCAATGACGATTTGGTCATCTGCTGGCCCAGGTTCCAATCTAGCAGAAGTAGCCTCAGACATTACTGCCTAGCTACTGCCTGCCTCAGAGCCACTTGACAAATGATGACTGCTGCTAACTATCGTCATTACAGGTACTATATCCGTGTACACTGGAGGAGCTGAAGAAGATTCAATTTCTGTATGGATCAAAGATAAAGATGTCAGCTATTAATCTATGAAAAGAAGATTGACAATTTCATTTTATACCTTTGGGATCAACAGTAGGGGTTTCCTCCAGGGCCACTTCTTCATTTACAATCTTTTCGGGAGATATCTGCACCTCAACATCCTTTTCAGGATCCAGGGTGTCATCAGCTGCTTTAATAGATAGATGGACTTGAATATCCTCTTCAGGATTCTGTGTATCATCAACAGCCTCTGATGATGTACTCTCCTCACTTTCACTATCCTCAGGAGCTTCTTCGCTGGCAGTGGCAGCGGCATGATCAGCATCTTCTTGATAACCGAAGTCACAATCATTTAATGCCTCGATCATTAGACGATCCTCCTCTTCGCGGACTGCTCCTGGTGTGACAGGAAGCTGAGTCGTTTCTACCGCTGGCGGAGGAGATCGTGAAGCTTCATCTTCCCTAGGCTCTGCAGCCTCATCTCTTTATTCAGCATCTTTCATAGGCTCTGCAGCCTCATCTCTCGGTATAGCCTCTTCTCTCTGTTCAGTCCCCTCTCTCCGCTCTGGACTAGGTTCAGAGGCAGGAGTAGGAGATGACATAGTAATCCCAGCAGCAGCATTCACCACCACGGAAGACGGGATCACCTTCTTTCTCTTTCTAATAGCCTGATTCTTTCTATGAAGAGGCCTTTCTGGGCTCTCCATATCAACTACGTCAACCGGCTTTGGAATAGAAGTCGGCATGGTTGCCTCTTCTCGTTGGATTGACTCGGCCAGCTGTCGAGATTGGGATCTAGTAGTAACTTTCTCTGGTTGATCCAGAATTAGTTTCTTCTTTGCAGCTGGGGAAGAAGGTTCTTCAATCCTTCTTTTTCTCTCTCTGGCCGAAGATTTAACCACTTTCAGAGAAATTCTCAGTGGTTGATTGACTTCCTCAGGGAAGTTTACTTCCCTGGAAGCTTTCAATGGATCATCTAACGGTTCATGTTATTCATCATTTGCTGGAGCTAATGTAGCAGTGGCCCCTTTCTTCAGACGTGTCGCTGTTGCGAAGCTATCAATAAGACTAAAGTTTTCAGCAAATATATTGGCAGCTGTGTAGAACAGAGAATATGTGTATAACATTCTTAGGCCATTATCATTCTTGTTTGGCATCGAGAACATTGTCCTAGTGTCTCGAGCATTGTAGTAGGCCCATGCTCTGGCACCGTCAATCAGGTACCCCTTTCCTTGTAGGCAAGTTATTGCGTTGCCCACATGGAACTGGTCATAACCAAATTGACGAGCGAAGCGACTCGACAGATATGGTTCCAGATAGCACTCTTCCTCAAATCTGTATACCAAATGTGATGGTCTAATCGCCTTCAGCCATTCAAAAGCTGCTCGACCCAGTGGCTGCCTCCCCAGATCAACCAGATTTGTTGCTATGAATTCATAACCAGCTGGAGGAGCGAAGCTATAAAAATTCCATCCCTTGCCAAGGTTCAGGGCACGTCTGTAGTCCTTCAGACTAACGTACACCCACTTGCTTCGGGAGAATCTACGCAGAAAGCTGCCGCTAACTGCCCCCATGTCGGGGTTCATCAGAGATGGATGATGCAGAAGCAACCACCCGAATAGATAGGTGTAGGGCAACTCCAGTCTAGGGAAGTTCCCTTTCTCACCCTTCCACTTGATCATGGAATAGACATACAGACGAAGACCTGCATTTATTCTATAAGTCATCGCTGATAGCAAATCCATCCGATAGCCGAAGACTAACCGGACGGCAGCGAAGAGTACGCCGCGGTGGAAGCGGTCCACGGCGCTTGCCCCAGGTACAACAAATCAGCGGAGCCAGTATGTCAAAAATCCTGCCAGCTGAGCTTCTTGTGACCTGGACCTGTAGCCCATCCTTATAAAGCTTTCAACAAAATCTCCGGGCTTGAGCGGAGGGTATTGGTGTTCATCAGTAACTCTGATATCCATTCTCTTATTCTCTTCCATCAGTTTTATTACTTCGCTGTGGCTGAGAGATTGAAAGAAAGTTGGGTTGCAGGAGTCATGATCCTTGATCTTTTTCTCAATGATATGATTAAGAAAAAGATAAGGTAACCATTTGGAGGAATAACATGTGCTGGAAGAGCCGCTCTTGTAATACAGGGAGCATATATTATAATGGCAAAGTTGTTCGTCGAAAACTGCTACCATTTCTGGATTTTCTCGACGTAGTCTCTCTAACTCGTCGTTTGTGGGAACATACTCCTCATAAGGGCAGTCTCCCGTTGGTAGGCATGAGATATACTTTATTTCGTGGAGGGCCAATTCCATCTCCCCGTAGGGCGTCATGAACGTCCTTGTCCTATAGTTATACCTCTCAGCCAGGGCTAGAAACAGATGAGGGTTTGGATGGAAGCCATACACGGTAGCATATACCGCATTATAAAGCTCGATCTCTCTAAGTTTATCTTCAAACTGAGCCAATACCCAGTTGGCTATACAGTTCCACCTCCTGTTATCCGGGTTTACCAAATCGGTCAGCCGGATGTCTTGATCCGGATATCTGCCCTCCGCCTTTGCATACTCGTTAGTAAAAATCGGTGTCCTTACCGGCAACAACAAAGACGAGTTCTCAGGAGGGATACAACATGGCTTCAACCCTCTTAGTAAAGTGCTGTGTCGCTCAGAAGAGCTATAAAACATGTCCCTATTGTTCGGGCCTTTTTTGACACAGATCTTTCCTGTCCGTACATGTTGAAGGGGAGTAATATCCCAGTCCATCCTCCTAGGATGGCTTGCATGAGCATATCGTGCTAGGGGGAGGCATCTAGCTATGTCTGGTAACTGGATCAGTTTTTCCTTCCTTTGGAAAGTTCTCGACTCAACTCGGGGTCTAGGTTGAGAACTTTTGTCAATGGCTTCGCCGAATAGGAATATAGGTTTCTTGTGGGTGATGGCGTCAGCAGACTGCAAGGGCTGTCCATTCATCAGACTTAGCAAAGTCTCATTGTCTTGAGTTATCAGGATAGCTTGGCGAGAGGATGGAATGGCATATTGTGGGAAGAGCACATGGGATAAATCTTCTTTGAAATCTGGCTCAGCTAAGGTCCCTGTGAAGACTTCATAATTCGGGTCCTCTCTGATGTTAACTGCATCAAACAGAAAAAGCAGAATTCAGTACAAGTCAAATCAAAGATTCTGCCAGCAGATTGTGCAAACATCAGATTGCGCAAGCATCAGATTGCACAAACCATCAGATTGCGCAAACAATAGCTTCTATGCGCAAACTATCCAGTGGCGCCAACTCATCCACTTGTGCAAGCCATCAGATTGTGCTGGATAACTTGCGCAAAGTATCAGTTTGCGTTGGATAGCCTTGCGTAAATCAGCAGACTGCGATGACTTTTGCCAGCGCGTTCTAACCTATTACGTAAGAAAATAATCTTCATAAAAATGAAGATTATTGGTTTTGTGCAACCAAAACCCTAAACAGGGTGGCGCAATGAAACCAAATCTCTAAAAAGAGATCGGTTTTAAGGTGCAACAATGGCGAAGAACCCTAAAAAGGGTTTTCGATCGGATGTCTACCTTGAAGTGCTGGGTGAGCCACCTTAAGACGCGAAGGGCATGACACAGCATGAGTCGAGGACTCGACTGGGGCCTTCCCTTTCTCGGTGGCGGATCGTTTTGGGGCCATGGAGATCGATGAAGAAGAAGAAGGAGAGTCGAGAGAGCTCGGGAAATTCTTTCTTTCAAAAAATCAGAAGCAAGTAAAGAATGACAGAGAAGAGAAAGGAAACTACTTATAGTTTTCGAGAATGAATAAACTTTTCAGATTGCGCGGATAAACAGGAGCTACTTCCTCCGATTGCGCAGACATGTCATCATATGCGCAACTTGATTTTCAAATCAAAATTCAAAGTATTTTGAAGCTTTGACTATTTTCAAACTTTGAAAACTTTGAAGGGGGTCTTGTAGGTCATAAAAATCAAGTTACACCCATCAACAAAGTCATTAAAATCAAATTATACATCCTTCAAGTGAACTGCGCAAAAGACAGATTGCACAACCATCCGATTGTGCAGGCTGAAGTACGCACACATCCAAGTGCGCATGCTGACGTGGCCTCATCATCATTACCTGACAGAGAATCAGATCTTCTGACAGCTGACAGCACGAAAAACGAGAAAACTGTTCGTTTATTGTGCAGCACAGCGCTCGAGGACAGCTGTACATGCAGCACAATCTGTCTGCAGCGCAGTCCATCTCAGCGCGATCCAATCCAGCGCAATTCGAAGCCAACGCAATTCAGTTGGCGTACTCCATCAACTGACAAAGTACACGTGGCCTTCATGCCATCAATGACTCATTACGTGGTAACCGTCTGTACACGATCATGCACATTTCAATCAAATAATGCCATGTGTCCAAGACAGTTGGCCCACGATCAAGTAACTGCCAGCGCAATCTGACGTATGTGCAGTCCAATGTAGCGCAATCCAACTTACGCAGTCCAGAATAACTAAAAAGTAGTTATTTCCAGAACTCTATAAATAGAGTTTCAAGTCCTTCCTAGAGGGGATCATACATGCATATAGAGATCATAGATCATCACCAGAGATCAGGAGTTCTTGCCAAAGTGCTGCTGCAATCTTCAGAGGCTACCGTCTTCAAAGTTCACATCGTCCAAGGGATAAAGCGATCGTCTTCAGATCGGATTCCTATAGTTGTACTCTTCCAGAATTTTTGTAATCTTCTTTACAAAGTTTGTTGAAATAAAGATCAACTTTTGTTTTTGCAAACAGCCAATAGTCAGAGTTATGTGGCGGCACAACTCACCAGGCGAGTCTACCTGGGAGCGAGAAGACAAGATGCGGGAGCAGTATCCGTATCTGTTTGAGAATTGAGGTAACCCCTAATCCTGCCTTTAATTTCGAGGACGGAATTTTCTAAGGAGGAAAGATTGTGAAACCCTGATTTTCAATTTATTAGATTTTGCCAGTTAACGATAATTAGTTTAGTTATTATTTATTATTATTATTGTATATTATTACTATTATTATTATTATTATATATTATTATTTAGTCGGATTTAGGAAAAAATATTATTTTAAAATTATCGTTGATTTTTGATTGTGTTCCTGCCCCGATTCCGTGACCGGAGTCTGAACCAAGTTCGAACCCGGTTCAGTTTCCCGAAACCCAGTCCCGTTCCGAACCAATCTTTTTTCTTCATTCAAATTCTGATTAGTATTTATAAAAAAAAATATATAAACCCGTTGGTGCTGGTCACCTACGACCAGCACTCACCCCCACCCTATTCAACAACACCCCATTTTACTCCACACCTACTTCTCTCCTCCACATACTCATTCCCCCACTCTTCCCTTAAATAACCACCAGCACATAAACCACCACCACTCCTTTCATTTGAAACAAACCCCTCACCAACTCAACCCTTCCCTATCACTCCCTCTCTCCAGAGCATCCCCAACCGCGACCAAGAGCCTGGCCGACCCCGAGCCCCGTTCCCGTCCACGACCCGCCGGAGCCATCGCCTCCAACCCGTCGCCGCCCTACTCCGGCCGCGTCCAGCCCGCGCGTGCCCCTTCGGCGACCTCGCCACCCGCGCCCGAGCCTCCGACCGACCGTGCCCCGCCTACGCACGTCCGGCCGGCGCCCCTTTCGGCCCTCTCCGGCACCCCCCGTTGGCCTTCCTTGGCCAGAGCCTTGGCGCAACCTCGCCACCAGCAACCTCGGCGCCGTCCTTTTCCGATTCCCCGCCGTGCCCTAGCCCGGTGCTGTTGATTTTGCTCCGACGATTTCGGCCAGACCCCGCCCTGGTCTCCGCGCGCCTCCCGCGTGCGCCCCGCTGCTCCAACAGCGCCGTCCAGCGCTGTTTCGGTGGTTTCCCGCTGCTGTCCGCGAGTTGGGATTTTTTCGAGTCCGCGAAAATGTGGTTTCTATCTCTATTATTGCATCTGAGAGCTCTAGCCGAGCACCTGAGGTATATCTCGTGTCCCTTCTCAGTGTGTCGATAATGATTTTGGTCCCCGATCCCGTTACGGGATTCGGTTTAGACGATTTCAACTTCGAAAATTTCCTAAGTTCGTTTCGGTAGTACTTTTGTGCGGTGATTGGTTTTGGTTTTAAGCTTTGTGATTTCTCGGAAATTCTGAGTTAGTTCGGCAATGCTCTCGGATTTAGTTCTGCGTTTGGTTTATATATATTTATTTTGTGGTGGAAATGAATTCATGGGTTATTTCCCTGGTTTGGGATATTATTTGTGTGGTTGGCACAATTTTTCAGTATTGGGTTATCACAGATATAGAGGAAATGCTGCCCAATTTTTTTCGTAAAACTATATATATATGATTTTTAAAACTGGTTTTTTTCCGAAAAGGGTTATTAAATAGATTTTTCGGGCGACGATCGTACCGGTCAATGGGCCCTAGCGAAATGCAAACGAAACCAGTCATTCTGGACGTTGAGGTATTAGCTAAGAATGATAATTGGACCAATCTGAGACTCTTTATTATAATATTTATATTGATAATTATTTTCAGAACGGGTACTGCGGTTATTATTTTTGGTACAGGGCTTCGACCTGCTGAATGGACCGCTTCCCAGCGTTCAGGATTCACCTGAGTTTTATTTCTTCTTAAAAATTCATTTATGTAAATAATTGTAAGGGCATAAGCCCAGCTTTCTATTTTCTTTGCTGCGACCCTGTATTGCATAGAATAGATTTTATTTATTTCCTGGTTTGTTGGTTTGACGTAAACACGTAAAATAATAAATAACTAATTATCGTTAACTAGCAAAATCCAATAAATTGAAAATCAGGGTTTCACACATTCGAATCTGGAAATGACAATGCTCTCGAGGGATAAATTATCCTCGATCAAATTTACATACTGGGATTACATTGATTCTTTCTTTAATGTTTTTTTACTATGAAAATGAAACGAGAAAGCACTCATGGTTTGTAAAAATATGTCCAAAAATTTTAGAACAAGAAATTCCTGTTTGGTTCAATAAATAGTGGTCGTATTTTGAAGCCAGCATTGAAATTTTGTCACTATCCATGATTAATGCCTTTGAAGAATGGGTATAGAAGGCAAAAATTTGCCAACAGAATCAGATCTACTATGAAGATGAGACAGCAATGTATTTCTTCGTAGCCAATAATATTCCCCATATAATGAAATAGTCTCTCAAATATGAAGAGTAAGATTTGGGAATTATAATGTTAAAAAGAATATTTCTCGTTAAATGGTGGAATCGCATTGACGAGAAAGAAAAAATAACAGAAATAAAATCATCCCTTGCTGCAGAAGCCAAAGAAGCTCAGCGCCTGCAGGAAGAACATAATATGATGGATATTGTTGAGGACAATATATTAAAGAAATTCAGAGATTCTTTAAAGAGGAAGAATTCAAAAATTTCTCAGCAAGAATTAAAAGTTCACTACCAGAAATACATTTATTCTCAAATAAAAGAATTATTTGAGGATAAAGATAAAAACTAATTGCTAGATGAAATGGGAAATGACGAATCAATGAGGTTATCTGCGGCATCGGTAGTGGCCAATGAAGATGAGGACAAATTTTTCTTCGATAATAAAGATAGAATTGAGGTGAAATCATCCACCAGTCAGGCTCCACGAATGAGACAACGAAATAGCAAAAATGACAAGTAGTGGACAGCTGCGTAGTGGGGGAATAAAGAACGAATTCAAAGTGATAGCCACAAATAAAGTAATAATAGTGGAAGGCGCAATTATTGAATTCGGCATCAGAAGAGATAAGAAGGAATCTTCTTTAACAAAGTTAAAGATGACGTGACTTAAAGAAGAAGACACGTATGTACCTAATCTACTTACGTGTGCTTTAATATGATTTGACCGAGATGGTGCTAGCGGACAGATGGACTTGAATAACCGGAAGCTGCCAGTTACTCTTGGTCTCTTTTTGTATTATAAATAGAGGTCCTCGACATAAGTTGTAATCATCTTAGTTTTACTACTACTTTCTTATAGTTTGTAAGAGTGCTCGTGTGTTATACTACTTCAATAAATGCTCATGTGTGTTGTACTACTTCAATAAATAAAGTTTGAAGCTTTCAATTATCGATCCTTGTGTCTCTTATTTGGTATCCCATTTGGAGATAATACAAATACAAATCTCTGATCAATTGAATAAGCCAGAGATTAAAGACAAAATAAAACAAATTGAAGAAGAATTCAAATTACAGACTTGTAGTAATCTTCCAAATGCTTTCTGGGACAGGAAACAACATATTTCTTCTTTCTTTTTCTTCTATAATAAGGCTTATTTCCCTTCTCTCTATATTCTCTCTTAGCCTTTCCTTTCTTATCATAAGGCTTGTATTCATCTACAGCAAATTGACTGCAAAATTAATCCAATTGCTTTCTTTCTGAAAGTCTTTGAGATTTTAGCTGATTTCTTAGCTTTAAATTATTATATAAAGCTAAGCCTTCTTGAACACAAGCATTTATTAATGCTCCATAAGTATAATTCTGGTATGGAACTTTTCTATTATTTTTCTCTCTCATTTTTTGCCTTATCTTTTCAGCAAAGAGATTTAGCAATCCATCAATAAATTTGGACTTCCAGTGCGATGCATTTGTATCGTCTAATTCCATAACTCTACTTAAGAAGGTATCTTTATACCATCTAAAATGAGTCAAAGTAGGACATCTCAAATTCTGTAACAGGGTTCTAATTTTTCCCCCATCAGAAACATGTCTTGTGAAATATTCTAATATATTATATATTAGAGTGTAAACATCATCTGATTTTGCTGTCCATCCTCTGTCTTGGTAATATTTATTATTTCCATTCGTTGCTCATTACTCAAGCAATGATCCCACCATCCTCGTAGGATTCCTATAAATCTACTGGCCACGAATAAAGCAATCTGCTTATCGTTGTTGCCAGCAGCTTTGGCGACATTTGAATACATCAATATTCGGTGTAATTGATCATGTATTTGCTTATCAGAAAGATCATCTATGTTCTATTCATAAATTTCTCCAGCACAGTAATGATTCTGAATTATAGAATCATTCTCTTCATAGAGAACATCCATGAGAGAAGGTCTTTTGTAGTAATATTTGATCAAATTGGGTTTGTCATATTTAACGGTATTAATTCTTTCTCGATTCATCTGATGAACCTAATTCTTTCTCATAATTGATTAATATTTTGTATAGGGTCCTTTCTAACCCTTCATCTTCGATTTCTTGGATTTTCTTCTTAGTATAACATCTATTGGCATAATGGCCTAATTTGCCACATTTTAAAACTGCACTGCTGTCAACTTATACAATTAAATTTTTAATATGATACTCATTATTAATGAGTAAATCTATTTGTATCCATTTTTGGGTAATATAGAGATATATTTTTCTCTACTTTTGTCTTAATTTGACGAGAAAGAAAAAAATAGCAGAAATAAAATCATCCCTTGCAGCAGAAGCCAAGGAAGCTCAGTGCCTGCAGGAAGAACAAAATATGATGGATATTATTGAGGACAATACATTGAAGAAATTCAGAGATTCTTTAATAAGGAAGAATCCAAAAATTTCTCAACAAGAATTAAAATTTTGCTGCCAGAAATACATTTATTCTCAAATGAAAGCATTATTTGAGGATAAAGATAAAAATGAATTGCTAGATGAAATGGAAGATGACGAATCAATGAGGTCATCTGTGGCGTCAGTAGAGGCCAATGAAGATGAGGACAAATTTTCCTCTAATAATAAAGATAGAATTGAGGTGAAATCATCCACTAGTCAGGCTCCACGAAGGAGACAGCAAAATAGCGAAAATAACAAGTAGTGGAAAGCTGTGTGGTTGGGGAATAAAGAACGAATTCAAAGTGACAGCCACCAAATAAAGTGATAATAGTGAAAGGCACAATTATTGAGTTTGACATCAGAAGAGATAAGAAAAAATCTTCTTTAACAAAGTTAAAGATGACGTGACTTAAAGAAGAAGACACGTATGTACCTAATCTACTTACGTGTGCTTTAATATGATTTGACCGAGGTGGTGCTAGCGGACAGATGGACTTGAATAACCGGAAGCTGCCAGTTACTCTTGGTCTCTCTTTATATTATAAATAGAGGTCCTCGACCTCAGTTGTAATCATCTTAGTTTCACTACTACTTTCTTATAGTTTGTAATAGTGCTCTTGTGTGTTGTACTACTTCAATAAATAAAGTTTGAAGCTTTCAATTATCGATCCTTGTCTCTCTTATTTGGTATCAGAGCCATGTATTATGAATGTTTCTTCTTTCTTTTTCTTCTATAATATGGCTTATTTCCCTTCTCTTTGTATTCTCTCTTAGCCTTTCCTTTCTTATCATAAGGCTTGTATTCATCTACAGCAAATTGATTGCAAAATTCACCCAATTGCTTTCTTTCTGAAAGTCTTTGAGATTTGAGCTGATTTCTTAGCTTTAAATCATTACATAAAGCTAAGCCTTCTTGAACACAAGCATTTATTAATGCTCCATAAGTATAATTCTGGTATAGAATTTCTCCATTATTTTCTCTCATTTTTTGTCTTATTTTTTTAGCAAAGAGATTTGGCAATCCATCAATAAATTTGGACTTCTAGTGCGATGCATTTGCATCGTCTAATTCCATAACTCTACTTAAGAAGGTATCTTTATACCATTTAAAATGAGTCAAGGTGGGACATCTCAAATTCTGTAATAGGGTTCTAATTTTTCCCCCATCAGAAAAATGTCCTGTGAAATGTTCTAATATATTATATATTAGACTGTAAACAACATCTGATTTTTGCTGTCCATCCTCTGTCTCGGTAATATTTATTATTTCCATTCGTTGCACATTACTCAATACGATTCCACCATTTAACGAGAAATATTCTTTTTAACATTATAATTCCCAAATCTCCCTCATCACATTTGAGAGACTATTTCATTATAGGGGAAACATTAATGGCTACGAAGAAATAAATGCTGTCTCATCTTCGTAGTAGATCTGATTTCGTTGGCAAATTTTTGCCTCCTTCTCCACCCATTCTTCAAAGGCATTAATCATTGGTAGTGACAAAATTTCAAGGCTGGCTCCAAAATATGACCACCATTTATGGATCAAAGCAGGAATTTCTTGTTCTAAAATTTTTGGACATACTTTTACAAACCAGGAGTGCTTTCTCCTTTCATTTTCATAGCAAAAAACATTAAAGAAAGCATCAATGTAATCCCAGTATGTAAATTTGATCGAGGATAATTTATCCCACGAGATCATTGCCCTTTCCAGATTTGGATGCAGACCCCAAGATTGAGGGGTAAGGTTTTAAATATAGTAATTTTACTATAGATTATTTCAGTCAAAGGATCTTTCGAATTTTGCCGAAAGTGCTTTATTTCTGCAGAATTAGTAGAGAGAAGCATTCCTTCGTAATGGCTTCTTGCTCTAGTTTTTATTGGATAGAAATTCTGCTCAAAGTATTTTCCCTGAGCCTCCAAGGATCATTGATCAATGGCATATCTTGTCTGTCTAGACAAATAATATTCTCAGATCTTATTTTCTGAGTATATATGGTTTCAACTTCTATAAGTGCAGCAGCTTCTCTGTAGGAAAATTTTTCCTTTTCATTTTCAGTTGTATTGGTTGAAACAACAATATTTCTTCGAACATGAATTTGGTCCTGTCTCGGTGAGTTTTCCTGTTCCTGGGCTGTTCCCATTTAGCTGGTTCCCAGGGCTACTTCCCTTTATCCCTGCGATCCATGCTGCAAAAATTCTCGTGTTAGAAAATCGGGAGGGCTATTTTCTTCTTCTTTAATATATTCAATATCAAAATCAAAAATGGCTAATTCAGCTTGCCATCTAGCAAATATTTGTTTTGAAGATAAATTCTTAACATCTTTCTCTAACACAGTTTTTGCAGAGCTACAATCAATTCTAAGCAAAAACTTCTGATTCAATAAATCATCTTGAAATTTATGAACACATTTAATTATAGAAAGAATTTATTTCTTTATTGTAGAGTAATTTATTTGGGTATCATTCCATTTATTCGAACAAAATCTAACAAAGACTTTTTATTAGTCTCAGGATTTCTTTGCTTTAAGATGCCACCATAACCAATATCACTAGCATCAGTTTCAACTATTTTAAACCATTCAACATTAGCTAAATGTAAACAAGGAAAATTCTTAACCTTCTGCTTTATTATTCTCACTGCTTTAGTATGCTCTTCAGACCAAGCAGGAGGATTCTTCCTAAGCCTTTGATACAAAATTTGTCTCATGTGCTATATTTTTGTAGAATTCAGACACATAATTTAGTTCTCCCAGAAATCGTTGTAACTGCTTATTATCAGTTATTTCATCAGGGAATTTTGAAGCAAATTCAATACTTCTGTCAATAGGAATTATTGTCCTATTGACAATATCATGCCATAAAAATCGTATATCTGTTTGAAACAATTTCATTTTTGGTGCTGATATTACCAGCCCATTCTTGATAACCAAATGCTTAAATATTTTCAAGTGCTTGAAAATATTAAAAAATATTAAGATATCATCAATATATGATAATATAAACTCAGAATATTTAATGAATATTTCATTCATTATATTATGGAATTCTGATGGGGCATTCTTTAGTCCAAAGGGCATTATATTCCATTCATAGTGCCCAAATGGTACTGTAAAAGCAGTTTTGTATCTATCCTGCTCAGCTATCTGGATTTTTCTGTAGCCTGATTTTAAATCAAATTTAGAAAATATTCTTGCTCTAACAATTATGTTGAGCAAATCCCTCTTATTAGGGATTGGATACCTTATCCATTTTAAAACCTTATTAAGAGGTTTATAATTTATTACCAATCTTGGCACCCCTCTCTCTCTCAGCATTATTCATAACATAAAATGTTGTGCAACTTAATTTTTGTATTTCCTTCTCGCATATTTCTAAATATTGTGATTCATCTGGCAACGTCTTGCCTTGCTATGATATCTTTTTCATTAAAGCTATCCACATAGGGAAGTGAAATAATATATTGTTTTCTGTCCCAGAAAGCATTTGTAAGATTACTACAAGTATGTAATTTGAATTCTTCTTCAATTTGTTTTATTTTGTCTTTAGTCTCTGGCTTATTCAATTGATCAGAGATTTGTATTTGCTTTATTTCCTCCATGAGAAAATTGATTTAATTTTCTTTAAAATCAATTTCTCGTATTTCATTCAATATTTTGATCATTGGATCACGAATGAACTCAAAGGTTACTTCTCTTCCTTTATAAATAGTAGAAATTCCATATGTATTAATAATCTTTATTAGCATGAGTTTTTCTAGGAAAGGAGTTCCCAGAATAATATGCTGAGTTATTTCTTTTATCGCTACAAATTGTAGTGAAATTGTTATAGAATCTTTACAAACATTCACGTCTGTAACTTTATATGGTGCTGCCAAAGCTTTATTATTTGCAGCACTCAATGTTTGATTAGTGCGTTCACAATATTTTATTGGAATCACACCCTCTTTGACACAATTCAAATCTGTACCGCTATCAACTAGTACAATTAAATTTTTAATATGATACTCATTATTAATGAGTAAATCTATTTATATATACCATTTTTGGGTAATATAGAGATCTATTTTCTCTACTTTTGATTAGGGCTCATTCTTTCATCAGAAATATTAGGAGTAGAAGAAGTATCACTTCTTTTAGAACCTTCTCCTTTTTCTGTATGAGTTATCATATTTTTGCTACTGTCTCTAGATTAGACAGTCTTATTTGAGTAATCTCCTCTTGAGATTTTAATTATTTTATTTCTTTTTTCAATACTTTAATCTCATTTTGGAGATCTTGTATTGTAACAGTTTTTACCTCTTTATTTCTATATCGTCGAAGAACTTCTTCCATATTATAAAATTCTTCTTTTTTATTTATCCCTTTCTCATTCAAGGAATTATTATTTGATTTTTCTTCTATATTGAGAAAATCAATTAATTTTTCTCTGGCATTTCTACTGATTTCAGTAGATATTAGAGATTCTATTATTTCTCTTTTATCTTGAGTGATCAATACATTTATTGACAATCCATTCATTTCAACTATTGATTTATAATAATTAATATCATGTTCATTGGAACATTCTTCACAACTACATTCACTATCACATTCGCACATATTAACTGAATCATCACTCGATTCATCTGATGAACCTAATTCTTTCTCAGAATTGATTAATATTTTGTATATGGTCCTTTTTAACCCTTAATCTTCTATTTATTGGATTTTCTTCTTAGTATAACATCTATTGGCATAATGACCCAATTTGCCACATTTATAACATTTTATTTCTTTAGAGGATTTCCTCTTTTGAGAAGATTTCTTCTTTTTGCCTCTATCTTTTTGTCTAAATTATTGTGAATATTTTTTCTTTCTTTTTCTTCTATAATAGGGCTCATTCTCTTCATCAGAAATATTAGGAGTAGAAGAAGTATTACTACTTTTAGAATACCAATTAAGATACCAAATAAGAAAGACAAGGATCGATAATTGAAAGCTTCAAACTTTATTTATTGAAGTAGTATAACACACAAGAGCACTCTTACAAACTATAAGAAAGTAGTAGTGAAACTAAGATGATTACAACTGAGGCCGAGGACCTCTATTTATAATACAAAGAGAGACCAAGAATAACTGGCAGCTTCCGGTTATTCAAGTCCATCTGTCCGCTAGCATCGCCTCGGTCAAATCATATTAAAGCACACGTAAGTAGATTAGGTACAAACGTGCCTTCTTTTTTAAGTCACGTCATCTTTAACTTTGTTAAAGAAGATTCCTTCTTATCTCTTATGATGCCGAACTCAATAATTGCGCCTTCCACTATTATCACTTTTTTGTGGCTGTCACTTTGAATTCGTTCTTTATTCCCCCACCACACAGCTGTCCACTACTTGTCATTTTCGCTATTTCGCTGTCTCCTTCGTGGAGCCTGATTGGTGGATGATTTTACCTCAATTCTATCTTCATTATCGGAGAAAAATTTGTCCTCATCTTCATTGGCCGCTACCGGCGCCGCAGATGACCTCATTGATTCGTCATCTCCCATTTCATCTAGCAATTCACTTTTATCTTTTTCCTCAAATAATGATTTCATTTGAGAATAAATGTATTTCTGGCAGCGAACTTTTAATTCTCGCTGAGAAATTTTTGGATTCTTCCTTATTAAAGAATCTTTGAATTTCTTCATTGTATTGTCCTCAACAATATCCATCATATTCTGTTCTTCCTACAGGCTTTGAGCTTCCTTGGCTTCTGCTGCAAGGGATGATTTTATTTCTGCTATTTTTTCTTTCTCGTCAATGCGATTCAACCATTTAACGAGAAATATTCTTTTTAACATTATAATTCCCAAATTTCCCTCCTCATATTTGAGAGACCATTTCATTATATGGGAAATATTATTGGCTACGAAAAAATACATTGTTGTCTCATCTTCGTAGTAGATCTGATTCCCCTGGCAAATTTTCGCCTTCTCTACCCATTTATGGAACCAAGCAGGAATTTCTTGCTCTAAAATCTTTGGACATATTTTTACAACCAGGAGTGCTTTCTCCTTTCATTTTCATAGTAAAAAATATTAAAGAAAGCATCAATGTAATCCCAGTATGTAAATTGATCGAGGATAATTTATTCCTCGAGAGCATTGCCCTTTTCAGATTTGGATGCAGACCCCAAGATTGAGGGGTAAGGATTTTAAATATAGTAACTTTTCTATAGATTATTTCAGTCAAAGGATCCTTCGGATTTTGCCGAAAGTGCTATATTTCTGCAGAATTAGTAGAGAGAAGCATTCCTTCGTAATGGCTTCTTGCACTAGTTTTTATTAGGTAGAAATTCTGCTCAAAGTATTTTTCCCTGAGCCCCCAAGGATCATTGATCAATGGCATATCTTGTCTGTCTAGACAAATAATATTCTCAGATCTTATTTTATGAGTATATATGGTTTCAAATTTTGCAAGTGCAGCAGCTTCTCTGTAGAAATTTTTTTCTTTTTTCATTTTCAGTAGTATTGGCTGAAACAACAATATTTCTTCGAACAAGAATTTGGTCCTGTCGTAAGTGAGTTTTCCTATTCCTGGGCTGTTCCCATTTAGGGGGTTCCTAGGGCTGCTTCCCTTTATCGCTGTGATCCATGCTTCTGCTTTATTATTCTCACTGCTTTAGTATGCTCTTCAGACCAAGCAAGAGGATTCTTCTTAAGCCTTTGATACAAATTTTTTGTATCATGTGCTATATTTTTGTAGAATTCAGACACATAATTTAGTGCTCCCGGAAATCTTTGTAACTGCTTATTATCAGTTATTTTATCAGGAAATTTAGAAACAAATTCAATACTTCTGTTAATAGGAATTATTGTCCTTATGCCCTAAAAATCGTATTTCTATTTATCAATTTCATTTTTGGTGCTGATATTAGCAGCCCATTCTTGATGACCAAATGCTTAAATATTTTCAAGTGCTTGAAATGTTCATCAAGAGAATTAGAAAATATTAAGATATCATCAGTATATGATAATATAAACTCAAAATATTTAATGAATCTTTCATTCATTATATTCTGGAATTCTGATGGGGCATTCTTCAGTCCAAAGGGTATTACATTCCATTCATAGTGCCCAAATGGTACTGTAAAAGCAGTTTTGTATCTATCCTGCTCAGCTATCTGGATTTGCCAGTAGCCTGATTTTAAATCAAATTTAGAAAATATTCTTGCTCTAACAATTTTGTTGAGCAAATCCCTCTTATTAGGGATTGGTTACATTATCCATTTTAAATCCTTATTGAGAGGTTTATAATTTATTACCAATCTTGGCACCCCTCTCTCTCTCCCTCTCTCAGCATTATTCATAACATAAAATACTGTACAACTCCAAGGAGAGTAAGATTTTCTTATTAATTTTTTATCTATTAATTCTTGTATTTCCTTCTTGCATATTTTTAAATATTGCTGATTCATCTGGCAAGGTCTTGCCTTGCTAGGATATCTTTTCATTAGAGCTATCCACATAGGGAAGTGAAACAATATGTTGTTTCCTGTCCCAGAAAGCATTTAGAAGATTACTACAAGTATGTAATTTGAATTCTTCTTCAATTTGTTTTATTTTGTCTTTAATATCTAGCTTATTCAATTGATCAAAGATTTGTATTTGATTTATTTCCTCCCTGATAAAATTGATTTGATTTTCTTTAAAATTAATTTCTCGTATTTCATTCAATATTTTGATCATTGGATCACGAATGAACTCAAAGGTTACTTCTCTTCATTTATAAACAGTAGAAATTCCATATGTATTATTATTCATTATTGGCATGAGTTTTTCTAGGAAATGAGTTCCCAGAATAATATGCTGAGTTATTTCTTTTACCACTACAAATTGTAGTGGAATTGTTATAGAATCTTTACAAACATTCACGTTTGTAACTTTATATGGTGCTGTTAAAGCTTTGTTATTTGCAGCACTCAGTGTTTGATTAGTGCGTTCACAATATTTTATTGGAATCACACCCTCTTTGACACAACTCAAATATGCACCGCTATCAACTTGTGCAATTAAAGTTTTAATATGATACTCATTATTGATGAGTAAGTATATTTGTATATACCATTTTTGGGTAATATAGAGATCTATTTTCTCTACTTTTGGTTGGGGCTCATTCTCTTCATTAGAAATATTAGGAGTAGAAGAAGTATTACTTCTTTTAGAACTTTCTCCTTTTTCTGTATGAGTTATCATATTTTTTTCTACTGTCTCTAGATTAGACAGTCTTATTTGAGTAATCTCCTCCTGAGATTTTAATTCTTTTATTTCTTTTTTCAATACTTTAATCTCATTTTGTAGATCTTGTATTGTAACAGTTTTTATCTCTTTATTTCTATATCATCGAGGAACTTCTTCCATATTATGAAATTCTTTTTTTTTTGTTTATCCCTTCCTCATTCAAGGGATTATTATTTAATTTTTCTTCTATATTGAGAAAATTAATTAATTTTTCTCTGGCATTTCTATTGATTTCAGTAGATATTAGAGATTATATTATTTCTCTTTTATCTTGAGTGTCCAATACATTTATTGACAATCCATTCATTTCAACTATTGATTTATAATAATTAAGATCATGTTCATTGGAACATTCTTCACAACTACATTCACTATCACATTCGCACATATTAACTGAATCATCACTCGATTCATCTGATGAACCTAATTCTTCCTCAGAATTGATTTATATTTTGTATAGGGTCCTTTTTAACCCTTCATCTTCTATTTATTGGATTTTCTTCTTAGTATAACATCTATTGGCATAATGGCCCAATTTGCGACATTTATAACATTTTATTTCTTTAGAGGATTTCCTCTTTTAAGATGATTTCTTCTCTTTGCCTCTATCTTTTTCTCTAAATTGTTGTGAATATTTCTTCTTTCTTTTTCTTCTATAATAGGGCTTATTTCCCTTCTTTCCGTATTCTCTCTTATCCTTTCATTTCTTATCATAAGGCTTGTATTTATCTACAGCAAATTGACTACAAAATTCACCCAATTGCTTTCTTTCTGAAAGACTTTGAGATTTTAGCTGGTTTCTTAGCTTTAAATCATTACATAAAGCTAAGCCTTCTTGAACACAAGCATTTATTAATGCTCCATAAGTATAATTCTGGTATGGAATTTCTTCATTATTTCTCTCTCTCATTTTTTGCCTTATTTTTTCAGCAAAGAGATTTGGCAATCCATCAATAAATTTGGACTTCCAGTGCGATGCATTTGCATCGTCTAATTCCATTACTCTACTTAAGAAGGTATCTTTATACCATCTAAAATGAGTCAAAGTAGGACATCTCAAATTCTGTAATAGGGTTCTAATTTTCCTCTATCAGAAACATGTCCTGTGAAATTATATATTAGAGTGTAAACATCATCTGATTTTTGTTGTCCATCCTCTGTCTTGGTAATATTTATTATTTCCATTTGTTGCTCATTACTCAAGCAATGATCCCACCATCCTCGTAGGATTCCTGTAAATCCACTGGCCACGAATAAAGCAATCTGCTTATCGTTGTTGCCAGCAGCTTTGGCGACATTTGAATACATCAATATTCAGTGTAATTGATCATGTATTTGCTTATCAGAAAGACCAGTGTAATTGATCATGTATTTGCTTATCAGAAAGACCATCTATGTTCCATTCATAAATTTCTCCAGCACAGTAATGATTCTGAATTATAGAATCATTTTCTTCGTAGAGAACATCCATGGGAGAAGGTATTTTGTAGTAATATTTGATCAAATTGGGTTTGTCATATTTAACGGTATTAGTTTTTTCTCGATTCATCTTATTCGGAACCGAATTAAAAGAATTAAACATCTTTTCTATTTGAATGAGATTAAATTGTTCTTCATTCGTAGAATAAGATTCTTCTGAGTATGACTCTGACTCTTGACAACATTGTACCGGGGATTCACCTTGTAGCATATTCAGACGCTTGGTCATATCCTCTTTGGGCTTATAATTCAAGAATTTATCCTTAAGACTTTCATACTCCAAATCTTCTTGGAGTACATTAACACTTTGATTTCGAAATTGCTCGACTAATTTTTTTCAGATCTTCTTTTGTAAATTTTGCTCGAGATCTGAATTTGTAGCCGGTTACCTCCATTGGAGGTTTAATTGGAATCCTATTTATTTCCATTTTCGGTTTAACGATAGGACTCTCATGGATTTCTATTCCTTTTATTGTATTAAAATTTTCAGTTAATTTCTGAATAGCAGTTTCTAATCGGGTTAACTGTTGTCCCATAATTTGAATATAAGTATTGGTGTAATTATTTTGCAAAATTATTTTTGCATTTCTTTTATGGAAGCTTTCTCATGCTCAACTACTTTATAGAAAGAATTAGCTTCCATATCAGGTCTAAATGGAGTATATATTTTTAAATGCTCATTAGGAGGATATAAAAATATTATTTTCTGTCCTCCTTTTGTAGTCCATATCTTATTATATTTATCTTCTAAGACATTTATTTGTCTTAGCCTCTCATCTAGATATTGATCTATAAACCATTCATGAAACCATTTAATTTTCTTGGTTTCATTTATATGCTGATGATATTTCACCTTATAAAGTGCTCTTTGCACCTTATCAAAAGTATTCTTATACCATTCTCTAAATTTATTATTTTCTTCACTATAAAATTCCTTATCTAGGAATTTTATTATTCCTGGATATTCAGCTATATCTATTAAATAGAAAAATTCATTTCCGACATTGTCGATTCCTTACCCGATTTGGATGGTTGAGAAGCATATATTGGATGCACTACATTTGATTCATTTATTTGAATCTTCTTTACTTGATTTTCTTCTATATTAGAAGATTCTGCTTCTGATTGTTTATTTGAGCCTGATTTCTCAGATATGAATCTCCTAGTTCTTGATATAGAGATTCTAGCTTTTATTTGTGGAGTAAATCTTACTTCCACATCTCCATCTGGAGTCTGAATTGTTTGATCTATCTCCGAATCCATTATGGGTTTCGGGGCTACTGCCATATTCAAAGTCCATTTGCTTGGAAAGTTTATTTCTTTCCATTTAATTATTCTATTAGTATCTACTCTAGTAGTTAAAAGATTAGTCTCTACTAAAGTAGTTTGTTCTGGCTTTGTAAGGTGTTTAGCTTTTGGCGCTAAAGTATTTAACACCTTAAAATGAACTCTATAGATTATTGCTATAGTTTCTGATCCAAGAAGAAAATTGTAACCATATGTCTGCAAATTTAAAGACACAGCTTTTAACAGATTTTTATCTGTTAAAGATAAGCTTAAATTAGGATAAACATTAAAGTATACTGGACCATGGCAGAGACTTGTCTGCATAACTCCCATTAGAGATTGTGCCCAATCTAAACATCTTCCATCTCTAAGAGATGTTAATAAAGATGCATTCAACCCTTGAAGAGTCAAAGGTTTTAATGCTATATGTATTAATCCTATATGGATAAAATTATATTTATCTCTGTAATTAGAGATATCATCTTCAGATAATAACTTGATTATTTGTTTATTATCTGAAATTTGAACTGTTCGTTCCATTGTTTTAATTGCAATGGAAGATCTAAAATCAAAAGTACCAATTTGGTAAATCTCATTCGGTTGAACCTTTGGAATTGTCCATTTGTTCAACTCTTCTAATTCTGTAGGAAATTCATACAAATTTGTATTCTTTACTGATTTACCCTTATTAAGGGTTTTCCTATTATGACATACGAGATTGGTCAATTGATTCTAAAATTTTTGGACATATTTTTACAAACCAGGAGTGCTTTATCCTTTCATTTTCATAGTAAAAAACATTAAAGAAAGCATCAATGTAACCCCAGTATGTAAATTATATATATATATATATATATATATATATATATATATATATATATATATATATATATATATATTATAAATAATATAAATAATATACAAATAATATATATAAATAATATAAATATAAATATAATATAAATATATATTATTTATATTATTTATAATATAATAATAATAATAATAATAATAATAATAATAATAATAATAATAATAATAATAATAATAATAATAATAATAATAATAATAATAATAATAATTTGAGTGGGGTCACATGACCCCACTGAGCCTACGCTGGCTCCACCCATGAGCACATGCTACCTTTGGTACAGTCCACGAAGAATCCACCAACCCCAAAACATACAACCATACATCATCACACAATATCTAAGAGCAAGGCCCTAATTAGACAATAGTTTTCATCATATATATGGTAGACAAAACCCTCTTTTGGTTAACCTATGGAAATAATTTCCTTTGTAAATTTATAAATTTAAGAACCCTGTTATGGTTATCTTAAAATAATAAAATAGATACTTTAAATTCCACAACAAGTATATATAGATATTGTAGGAGCTCAAAAATAATTAGGCGCTACTCATAAGATGGCGCCAGAATTCAGAATAGTGCTGGTCACTGGGTTGCGCGAGACTTAGGTGGCACTAGGTTTAGGTGGCGCGTACACCACGTGGAAAGCCTCCTCGAGAAGCTGTAACAGTCGTAATGATGACTGACAGCTCATCAGTCAAAGAAAATCTTTTCGAATCCTGGAAAGCGCAACGCTCGAGAAGACTATGTCAGCTCTGTAATAAATGCTGACGGTTAGCTCGCACCAGCTATCAAGTGGCGCGAGGTAGTTAATGATGACCGAACTGACAAACTAATTAGGATACGCCAGTTATCAAATTGCGCCTAGCGCCACCTATCAAATTGGTACCACCTAATCAATTTTCATCCAGAAGTCAGATGACGTAGCGCGCGTGCCACTAATCTCGAAAAACGTATCCACTACACTGTCCACGACCACGCGCATCTCTCTCACAGAATACCATGTGTCCTTAGTAGTTCGAGTAACCGTTCGCACAACTGGATGAATGGCGCACAAAATGTAGTACACGCCATCCAGAATAACTACTTGACAGTTATTTCAGAACTCTATAAATAGAGTTTTAAATCAGTTCTAAAGCATCACTAATGATCATAATCTCCTGACAAAGTGCTGCTGCATTCTCCATAGGCTTGTGTCTTCGATATCACATCGTCCAAGGAATAAAGTGGTCGTCTTCTGATCAGATTCCTACAGTTGTACTTTCCCAAAAATAAATTATACTCTTTGTACTTTCTTTTTCGAACGGCAAGACGCTGACGACCTTGGTCTTCCAAGTCGACCAAATAGCCTATGATAGCCTATGAAGCTATGATCGGTGCTGGGGGTGCCAAGCGCGCTACTATTGCTGCTAAGAAAAGGCATACGCCATTTAGACTCCGAAGTCCTTCAAAGCCCCAATCACAGCTTCTGTACAGACTGCGTCCACTGCTGCCCTGGCGCAGAACAAGGGAGAATGCCCTTTGGCTACTCCCTCTTCTTTCTCAGTTCTGAACTTAGGAGAGGACTTACCTATTTTTGCTCCTGTACAGAACAAAGGAAAATACCCTTTGGCCCTTTCTCATGCTTCTACGCAGACTGCGCCCACTGCTGCCTTGGCGCAGAACAAGGGGAAATGTCCTTTGGCTAATCCTTTTTCTTCCCCAGTTCTGAACTTGGGTAAAAACCTATATATTTCTGCTCCTATGTAGAACAAAGGAAAGCACCCTTTTGCCTTTTCTCATTCTTTTCCAGTTCTTGAGTTGGCAGAAAGTACTTCTGATTACACCCATGCACCAATCAGGACACAAACTCTTTTGAACAGAAGTTCTACTTCTTTTGACAGAGACAATCAAACCTCTAGCAAGAAAGTAAATTCTGCTCATTTGCGCCATACTAAGCATGCTGGAGTAAGGTGCATAGTACAGCAAGGCATTTTGCCTACTCCTAAGCACCAACCAAATCTAAATCAGGATCTGCCAACTCTGCGCATATCAAGGTTCAAACAAGGAAAATTGATGGTGTCCCAAACAGACACACATGAGGCGCACCTTTTGACATGCACACCTATCTCAACAGGCGCAAATCAGAGCCGGCCTCATCAAGCCATAAGGCACACCAAGTGTAGTTTGCGCTACTTGCTGATCTGTGCAAAGTGAGGACTTCTAAAGTCAAAGACCTTCTCACATATGCCAATCAACTCAGCACTTCCTTGTATATCCAAGGAACCAGACATCTCAAGAACATGAACCATGTTCCTAATATAATCCATGAATATGTACCTCATTCTTTCCTTACCTTGTTAAAGTAACTTATCTCTGCGAGATTCTTATACAAAAGCCGAAGATCGCAGGTTCGTCTCATGTATCTGTGACTCCACCTATGGAGTATCTTTATAATCATGAGATAGTGATTAAGTGTTGCTGCCAGACAGCAAAACGGTCTGTCTTTGACCGTTTGAATTATTCTTAATCTCCTAAACTGATCATAGCAGTAGACAGAGATTTATCCTCTACGACAACCACATGCAAGGAACTCCGGTCTGCTTCCCATGAAGCTTAAGTACAATGCTGCTGCAAATCAGCCAAAAAAACCATCTTCAATCGTATGAATTACAATCGTTCTTCAGACATACAATGTCACCCTCCTAAAGTGACCCTAGTCGATGAAGATGAGTTGCTATTTGCTTCAGTCAATATGACATCTCGAAGCACTAGGGGTGAAAAGCGTTCGAGACGCAATGCATCTCGTAACCCCATTCAACAATACTTGGATCAGATCCGTGACTCCGACGAAGGAGTCTACCAACATACCAGATCAAGAAGTCGAGAGACAATCGGTCAAAGGAGTCTTCCTTCCGATCAAGAAACAATCGGTCAGAGGAATCATTTTTCTGATAAAAAATAATCGGTGAAAGGAATCTTCCTTTCAATTAATAGGCAATCGGTCAAAGGAATCTTCCTTTCGACCAAGAAACAATCGGTCAAAGGAATCTTCCTGATTCCAACCAAGATTTTCTCAGTAAAAAGGATCTTCCCATCGCTTATCTTGGGGGTGGTTCCTCGTATGACTTTGATGCTGACAGTAAAAGCTCTGAACGGAACATCTTTTCTACCAGCTCCTCTTTGGTGGCCAGAGAAGTGACAGCCTATATCACCAACGAGGAACAAGATGCATCCAGCTCCGACAGCCAGGAGCAAAGAATCGTCTCTTTAGAGGCCAGCTTCAAAAATATGGCTGAGATGATGACAAGCATGCATGCTGTAATCGTGGCACAACATACTGTTCCATTGGTTGCGAATCTAATTCCAACCCAAGAACAAATAACGGCATCTGCTCCTACTAATACCGGTCAGGGGGTAAGTCTCCTCATAATGCTACTGTGCCAACTCCAAGTCTTTTTGGTACTAGGGGTGGTGCTTATCATATACAGATCCTTCTTCTAACATGCCAAATCAGTCTATTGCTCCCCAAGCATCAGGGGACGCTAAGGAGGCCATAAAGCTTTTACGTAACCAGTTCGAAGGCTTGAAGAAGAAGGACGACCTACAGAAGCTTGGGATCAAACAACCTTATCCCATAGAGTAGAAGGAAGTCCCTTTTCCACTCAAGTACAAGCCTCCTACCATTATGCTATTTGACGGCAGTACATCTCCAAGCCAATACCTCAACCACTTTGAGGTAATGATTGATCAACTTTAGTCGAACGATGCTCTACTCACTAGAGTATTCGTCAGATGCTTGGCAGGTGCAGCCTACGACTGGTATCGAAGTTTGCCAGACGGTTACATAACTTCCTTTGTCGGGTTTATCGAGTGTTCTTGGAACGATTTTATGAGGGAACAGATAACATGACTATGTCAGCCCTTATCAAAATCAAACAAAGGTCCAATGAAACTGCTGAACGTTTCATTGAATGCTTCTGCTGTGAAGTACTCAAAATGCCTCTGGGAACTCCAGATGCTCTGACTATAGATACATATAAATCAAACCTGTTACCTATAGTCAGCATATGGACTGGATCCACGCAGTTCCAAGACTGGCCTTCCTTCATAGTGATGCCAGGGCAGCTGAAGAAAGTGCTGACAAGTTTAAGCAATTAGGCATCTAGATGCCTAATCTTGACAGAGATGAACATTCTACATCCAATAGCGGTGGCCGTTAGAATAACCGCAGAGGCAAAGTAGCTTTGGTCATCAACGTCAAAGACAAAGAAACTCTAGCCGTCAACATAGGTCAATCAACACCTACCCCGATGGCACCATCACAGAGGGCACAACATCTAAAAGAGGAATACTCCTTCGAGGAGGATGACGTTATGAGTATCTTCGATTGCTTAATCAAGAGCAATAAACTTTAGCTGCCCGACGCAAAGCGGCCATAGTAAGTAGGTAAGACTGATCATCCTAAATAATGTGTGTATCACAAGTTCATTGGACACCCGACTATAGCATGCTATGTGCTCAAAGGGAAGAAACATGAGATGATTAAAGTCGGCGCAATCACTCTTCAACAAGACGAGAAGACTGTGACTGCCAACGTCGTTTCTCTACAGTTTGGTGACTTTCTTGCTCAACTTGTGCAAGATAGAGTCGTTCCCATCCCGAAGGCTACTATGGAGATTGTCAATCTTCCGCCTGCATGAAGTGAAGTTCTTGTTCCTATGTTAACTGATTAAAGAAAAATCATGTGGATCCATCTCGACTTGGTGGCCGACTTTGAGACACCTGTTTCGTCTACAAAATCTAAGAAGGCAACCAAATATAAGTCATGTCACATGACTTCACTGGGTGGTCATCATCTTCCACATTTAAATGCTACCTTCGTTCCGGCGACGAGTTCATCTTCTTCTTCTGAGACGACGCTATCGAAGCTAGAGGCCAGTTACTAACCAGTATTCCATCTATATAGTCAATAATCCTACGAACTAATAATGAAGATGGGATATGATCTGCAGAAAGCCTCTGGCTTGAATAATGGAAAATGATCTCTTGTAACTCTTTCCTTACATCTTCAATATAATCAATCTCGTGTTGGGTTAGGATTTTGGACATACTTTTCATCATGCCAATAGAAGTTTTTCAGAGGCAAGACTCGGACAAAGAACTGCAACATGGTGTCATTCGCTGGTACCAGGTCTGGAAGACTTTACTTGAGAGAATATTCAAAAGGTCAAGAGATCCCTACTCCAGTTCTAGATGCCCCCTCAGCATCTTCTCCTCCTGCTGTCAATGTTCCATCGGCTTCATCGCCTCCAGTGGAACCAATTCCCAAACTGACGACGGCCGACAAAGGAAAACAGCCAGTTTGCTTCGATAAAATATTAAAGAAAACTCTATCTCTTAGATTTGAGAAGTCGTACAACTTTGACATATTGGCTCAGCTAGCCGATACTCCTACGAGGTTATCAATTTTCGAGCTCCTTCGTCTCTCAAATGAAACTCAGGAAACATTAAGCGAAGCTATATTGCAAGCTGACGCTAGCCTGGCACTCCTTAAGAAGCCAGTTGAAGAACCGTGGCATATTTTCACTGTCATAGTATGATGGAGTTGATTCCTAACATCACCTTCACACACGATGACATGCTCCTAGAAGATAATCGACACGACCAACCTTTATACTACACAGAATATATCGATACAATGAAGGTTGGTCCCATCCTGATTGATCCCGGAACTGTACTTAGTATTATGCCAAAGACTTTACTGGATGCCCTGAAAATTTCAGTGCATAATCTCTCTACAACAATCATGACTATCTTGGGATTCAATTCCGGGAGAAGTGAACCACTAGGAAAGATTCGCCTGAAAGTTAAAATCGACAATCTTTGCATAAAAGTCACTTTTTATGTGATTGACAATCATGGCTCCTACAATGCTTTGTTAGGGAGACCATGGCTGCATGAACATAACATCATGCCATCCACTCTCCATCAGTACTTCAAATATGTCGATGACAATAGAGAAGTTAGGAAGGAAGTGACCGATCTTAATCTCTTCTGAGGTGTCAAAACGTATTTGACTGACTCCAGGATGTACAAAGAAGAATTTATGAAGGTTATACTCGCCATGGATACCGAGGAAGATCAAAGGGATACCCTGGATGATGTTCTTATAATTCCAGTTAAAGGACGTACTTCCCGTCCTTCGTCTTCTTAGACGCTAACCATCCATCTCTCCTCTCATGCCAAGCATCTTCCTGTTGAAAAGATGGAACAGAAGGCGCTTACCTCTTCTGAGCCTCTTGTTATCGACCTCCATCGTAACAACCCTTCTCCTTCTCCTCATCTGGTTATCAACCTTAGTAAGCCATCGGCTAAGGTCAAGAACCCTATTGTAAATGATGATGTAAAAATCAATAAAGTAGCATCTTCTTTGCAATATACTGATGCTATTTATTATTCTTGATGTTACCTAGAAATGCTAGATAATTTTGAACCCCTTACAATAGGAGCAGTTCAACCTCTCCAAGACGAAGTATCACTCGAACCAGTTCAATATTCTTTCTTCCTAGTTCCTTCCCGGAAGAAAGATGAACTTTCTATACTTTTTTAGAAAAGGAACAAAGCAGAAGACTACATTTGATAGTGACTCTGAAAACGACGATAACGGACGGCTTCAATTATGTTATTACAGTCAACAATCAAAAGACATCATTCAAAGGATGTGCTACAACTTTAAAATTGACCTCAATGGTTGTAGGGGAAGACGAACTCCTATTCGTATCCTTGTTCCAAAAGGAAAGTCACTACAATACTACAGTAAAACCAAGCATGGCTTGGGCTATACCTCGCAGGTTACGACCCCAGACGCGTCTGAATCTGACAGAGAAGAGCGATCTAATTCTTCTAACTCTGTTTTATGGGATTTGGATACCAGTGTATGGCATGTACATCAAGTGACTCTATTTTCCAATATAGTGACTGTCGAGTTCTCCGAAGGCGATGATGATTTCACCAAAACCTTCGAATCTGATCCTTGGGCACAAAGGATGGATACTCAATAGAAACTTCGCTTCGAGCAATGTGAACCACCTACCGAAGATCATTTGGGCCAGGTCGATGTGGAAAACGAAGCTTCTTCAAGGCCAATCTTCATCAGCAGAAGCCTTCCTAAAGCAGATAAACATGAACTAATTCAGCTCATTAGGGAATACATTGACGTATTCGCCTGGAGCTATGAGGATATGCCCGGATTAGATCCTCAGATCGCTACCCATAAGCTCAGCATCCTGCCAAATACGAGGCTAGTTAAACAACAACAACGTTAATTCTGACCTGATATGATGGACGCTATAGAAGCTGAAGTCAAGAAGCTCATCGCCTGTGGTTTGTCAGAGAAGAACAATAACCTGACTGGGTGGCTAATGTCGTCTTAGTTATGAAGAAAACAAGGAAGGTCCGAGTCTGTATTGACTTCAGAGACCTCAATGAAGCTTGTCCTGAGGATGAGTTTCCTCTTTCGATCACTGATGTCATGATCGACAACACTTGTGGGTTTGAACGGATGTCTTTTATGGACAAATTCTCCGAACACAATCAAATCAAAATAAACCCTAAAGATACAAGATATACATCTTTTCGTACTCCTTAAGGAGTCTAGTAATACACCGTCATGTCGTTGGTCTTAAAAATGCTGGTACAACTTATCAGCGGGCCATGAGCACCATCTTCTATGAATATTTGCGGAAGACAGTCGAATGCTATGTCGACGATATTGCTGTCAAAAGTCATCTAAAGGAAGATCACATCCAAGACTTGAGAACTATCTTCGATCTAATGTGCCAGCATCAACTCAAGATGAATCCTACCAAGTCATACCTGGGAGTCTCTAGTGACAAATTTCTCAAATTCGTTATTACCTCTAAATGTATACACGTAGACCCCAAGAAGATCAAAGCCATTCAAGAGATGCGTCCTCCACGCAACCTAAAAGGGCTACGAGGATTCCAGGGATGGCTTGCGTATATCAGAAGATTCATTTTAAATCTATCTGGACGCTGCAGACCATTCACTCAACTGATGAAGAAAGGTGTATCTTTCATTTGGACTGAAGAATAGCAGCAAGCATTTGAAGACATAAAATGATACTTGATAAACCCCCCAGCCTTGGTGCCTCCAGTTACAGGAATAACCTTCCTAATGTATGTCTGGGCAATGGATCATTCCTTGGATGCCTTGCTAGCCCAGAAGAACAAAGAGGGTCATGAGCAAGATATATATTATCTCAGCCACACGATGATTGGAGCCGAACATCGTTATAGTCTGGTGGAAAAAGAATGTTTAGTCCTGATGTTTGCTGTCCAGAAAATGTGACATTATATCACGGGTCAAACCATTCATGTCATCTCTAGAGTTAATCCTCTTCGAGTCTTGATAAAGAAATCCAGCACACTCAATTTCAGACTCGCTACATGGGCCATACTACTAGAATAATATTATATGGTCTATGTCCAATAAAAGTCTATTAAGGGTCAAGCCCTAGCTGACTTTCTGGCTGCTCATCCAATCCCTAAGACATCCAAAGTCTATGATGAGATTCCTGATGAAACTCTGGAATCCGACATAATTTTAGAAAAGATCCTTGCTTGGCGACTGTTTTTTAACAGTGCATCTAGAATTGGACCTAAAGGCACTATAGTCGCTGGAGTCGGAATCGTTCTTGTATTTCCTGAAGGATTGGTCATTCAGAAAGCTTGTTCGCTGGACGAGCCATTCTCCAACAGTGTAGCTGAGTATAATACTCCATTCACCGGTCTTCAGTTAGCTAAACAGTTGGATATCGATTACCTCAAAGTCTATGGAGACTCTAAACTGATCGTCAATCAGGTTAGAGGTACATATGAAGTTCGACATCGGAACCTCGTTCCATATCATGATACATCAGTCAAACTGGCTACAACATTTAAAGGTTTCTTCATTGAACATGTGCGTCGAGCATGCAACATAGAGGCTAATGTACTTGCTAATCTTACGACAGTTTTGGTAATTCCAGTAAGAAGACAGCAGATGATCGTCATCACTAATAGAGAGTTATTTTGCATCGGGAATAACTCGAATATTGAATTCAACAATTCAATCGAAGTTGACACCAATAGTGAAGACTGGAGGGCTTCTTTTATCGACTTTGTGGTACTTGACATCTTACCCGAAGATCCTAAGGAAGCTACAATAATCCGTTGTCGATCGCTCCGATTTTATTACAATCTCACCTCCAAAACACTCTATCGACACACATTTGACGATATTCTTCTACGCTGTCTTGCAGGAGATAAAGCAAAATAGATATTACGTGAAGCTCACGATGGTGTCTGTGGTGCCCATCAACCGGTCCTAAGCTACAGGATTATATCCGACATATGGGCTACTACTGGCCCACTATGGTATCAGATGCCATTGAATATGCAAGAAAATGTCGAACGTGTCAAATCCATACAGACTTTATCCACCAACCGTCAGAATTTTTACATCCAACTGCGGCATCATAGACCTTCGAATCTTGGGGTACGGATGTCATTGGTCCTATCAATCCGCCATCATCTAGAGGACATCGGTTTATATTAGCTATAATCGACTATTTTTCGAAGTAGGCAGAAGCTATACCCTAGGCTGAAGTCAAAACTAGTAGTATGATTAATTTTATCAAATATTATGTGATTTATCGATTCGACATCCCTCGACGAATCATCCATGATAATGGACCCCAATTTATCAGTCAAAAGTTCATTCGATTCTGTGATGACAACATGATCAACAATGTTGATTCCATAACTTACAATCCTGCAGCTAACGGTTTGGCAGAAGCATTCAACAAAATCATTATCAAGCTTCTTAAAAAGTTTATTTCTACTAATAACGAAACTAAAGTAAAAATATTGGAGAGTGTCTATGGACTTATCGTACTACCGTACGTACTCCGACCGACTGTACACCTTTCTCTTTGGTGTATGGATGTGAAGCTGTCCTGCCATTGGAGATTCAAATCCCATCATTGAGAATTGCAATTGCCAATGAACTCACAAAGAAAAACAATGATCGTCTTCGACTTCAGGAGCTTGAAGCACTTGACGAGAGACGACTACTAGCTCAACAATATATCGAGCTATATCATGGCCGTATCTCAAAAGCCTTCAACCGTAAAGTCAGAGTACGAGCATTTCAAAACGGTGAACTAGTCCTTACTGTCAGACGTCCTATGACTATGACACACATGAGTAAAGACAAGTTTGAACCAAAGTGGGAAGGTCCCTATGTTGTAAGTAAAGTTTTCTTAAACGGAGCTTATCAACTGACTAGGATGGACGACCGAGTTGCTATGATGCCTATTAATGGCAAATTCCTGAAAAATATCATGTTTGAAAATATGTACTATGTTTCCTAACAAATATTGTACATGTTTTAAATCTTTAAATCCCCAGCGGAGTCTATTTAGATCATATCACATCATTACAAATATCGACTTTTGGAGCCTAGTTGTTTTAAAAGATATCTTATTTTTGTATTCCAGTTGACTCAAAGATAATCAATAGATATATGAATTCACGTCTATATTACCCCTGAATTCTACTATCTATATCAACGACTTGTCACGTCCATGTTACCTTTGATAATGTCATCCTTGAAATGACAATGTCTCAAAATTATATTCTGTCATGTCCACATTACCTTTGAACAGATATAACAAGTATTGTTGATTTCTAGAAGATATGTCACGTTCGGTACCTCTGAACATACTTCCTACTCTTATCTATTACTTACGTCTATAATAGATATGCAATAAGTAATGGAGCCACAAAACAACAGTATCTTTTATACCAGCACACAAAAATCATTACATTTTTATCAAAATGTTAAAAAAATAAGAGGTTATTACATCAAGATAGCTTCATCCCTAAGATTGAGTGCTAAGATCAATGATTAGCTTCTTTAAAGCCTCACCACGCTCTACTCGAGAATCAAGCACCCTCTTCCTGGCCAACTCTCTCCTGACGTCTGGCTGCCATGGTTGTATGGATTTCACTTGAAGTTCTATCCCTGCACCTTTGATATTGAGGAAGTCGTTACACTACTTGATCAGATCATCGAGTTGACTAGAAGCAACTTGATATAATGCAAGTTTCTCTTCTTCGTGCTTCTTGGCCGCCTTGATTACTTCACAAAGTTTAGCCATTTCAGCCTCTAGCTGCTGAAGGCGAGTTTGGTTCTCGACTGCTTCCTTTTCCTTTTCCTCTGCTTTAGCCTTATGAAACTCCATAAAAGAGGTGACTTCAGTAATGCTATTTTCCATCTCCGTGGATCGTGTTGTGAAGGCAATCATAGCATCTGTCAGAACAAGTTGTTGCTCTTCGAATTCATGAGCTAAAGCCTCACATTCTGCATCTACTTGGCTCTGAATGTTGCCTTGATCAGATTTTGATAAGATTTGATAGGTTCTTCGAGTTTATCTAGAATGCGTTCCAAGAAGTTAACCCTCTCCATATCACCAATATTACGTATGGTTCCGATCGCAAAAGAGGCAGTGCTTCTTACTAAACCATAAGAGTGGCCTTTTTTATGGCCATTGGTACCATAATACTCATGGAAGTGAAGAAAGCATGTGTGTATGTTTCGACGAGACCGTTATTCATTGTTGAGAGACCAGGTGTTGCCGCTTCAACATGAGTCCTCCTCCTATAAAAGAGGGAGGGATCACAGCTGGTAGTCCAGGGGATCTTGCTGCAGATATTCTTGAAGAACTCCCTTCTATCATTTCCTTGTCTAGGGGAGCCATTATTGAGCTAGACTAAAAGCCGCAGAAGTTAACGGGGCTGCAATGATAGTCCCTACAGGAGCCTCTGCAATTAAAAAAGTATAATCATCATATCATATCAAAGAAGTAATGATGAATAAAAGTAAACAATTTACCTGAGCACGACGACACATATGGAGTCTCTCGAGGCAGCTCTCGGTCTGTACAAAGCCTCGCCATGGTAGTCTCGGATACAGCCGACTGACTGCTTCCGGCCTCTGAGCCTCCTGACCAAAAATGACTGCTTCTAGCCCCTGATTCTGTTTGACCTGTCGGAGCTGCTACTTTTGCTCCCCTTGTCTCGAAAACAAGTTCAATCAGGGTTTGAATCCCCTCAACATTAGTTCCGAGATTCTTATCAACCTAATATTCTTAGCCTGATCTTTATCATCATCTTTGTTATTATCAAGGCTTCATTATCATTCTCATCATCTGGGCATTCATCGCCCTCAACATCAACATTAAAGTTCTCATCACCCTGTGGGTCAACGAGACTCTGGTCATCATCTTTTAGGCTTTGATACCCTTCATTAATAGTAGGGCGCTCTTTACCCTCACCAGTGGTATAGCCCTCTTTGGCCGTTAAATTTTGATCTTTTGAGACTTCTACGAGAGTTGGATCTACTCCAGCTCTATTGAGATCGGAAGCAGCGTCTGTGGAGTCTTCTTTGATCAACACATCACCAAAATCATAACCTTTGAGAGCCGCTCTCATTTCTTGATCCTCTTGAGAAAGGATAGGAGTTTGGATTGCAGAAGGAGCTGCAACATCGAGATTAGATTCCATTGAAGACAATACCTTCTCAGGAAGTGTGGTCTCTGGACCTCTGGAGTTGGGGACGATATCATTATTCCTGCTGCAGCTAGTGTAGTTGTAGGAATAGTCATCTGCATAATCATGTATTCTGAAGTATCCGCTATGATAACAGGAGCTGGAGCACTGATTTCTAAAGCCTTTGACAATAAAAAGGTCAACGTTAATATTTTACTCAATCATGATCACATTAAAAAGAATACGAATATTACCTTGAGGAGGTGGCAGATCCTGTAAAGGTAATGACGAATCAGGTCGACTTGAAGGCTCTTTCGGCATTGAAGGAGTTGGTGAAGCGTTAGTTCCTTGATGATCTGCTTGAGTTACTATTAACTTCCTTCTAGCCTTATGTATAAGAGGTGCCAGAGGTGATTCTTCAGTTTCAATCGGATCATCTTGCACAGTCGGTCCTCTACCAGTCTTTTTATCAATGACCTTACTATGTCTTAGAATTGAAGAGGGAGTTACTTCTCCTCCTCTAGGAGAATTTTCTATGTTTATTTGCTTTGTCTAGGACCTTGTCGTCCTAGTAGTAGGCTGCTTAACAAGAACCAATGATGTTTTCTACTTCCTTCCGGGAGCCTTAGAAGGGAAAGGGAGTTCATCTGGGTGTGATGGAACGAATGGTTCTCCAGTCTTTTGCCTTTTACCAGGCCCCTTCGTGGAAGACTTCTTCTTTCGTTTCTTAAGTGAGATATTCAATGGTTCATTCACTTCATCAAGAAAACCAACAAGAGTAGCCTCTAGAGGTTCATCACCATGGTCATGGTCTTCTGCATCTCTAAATTCTTGCATAGTATGAACCCTCGATTGTGCCTGTTTGGCACTTACAAAACTATCAACCAAGTTAAAACTTTCGAAAAAAGTATTGGCTGAAGTATAAAAATTTGCATATGTATATAACATACGCGAACCTACTTCAAGTGTAGCAGAGGGCATGGTGAATACAGTCTTGGTCCCTCTTGCATTATAATACCTCCAGGCTCTGGCCCCGTCTATCAAATAACCTTGGCTTGTAAGCAGGTGGTGGCATTCCCTATGTGCATTTGATCGTAGTCGAACTGTCGAGCGAATCGGCTCGATAAATATGTATGGTGGCCCATGCAGGTCAGTGTCGCAACTAGTGCGATTTCGTAATGGTGCTCGACTTAGAGTGCTAATTACGAGCCTGCTGTTATGATATGGGTTTTAGGTTATGATAGGAGTTACTCAATCACATATTAAGAAAATTCTAATCTTTTGATTACCATGACAAACTCTTCTTGCATTTTGAGATAAATTGTCCTTCCTTGATGATATCCTATCATGTGACATATTGATCTCTTTGCTTAGGACTTTTGAGAGATTCCTGGGATGACCCTTAAGAATCTTGGTTGAACGTCAATTTAAAATCCTTTTCTCTTATTTCTGTTCACCCTTGCTCCTTGTTATTGAATTTGATTTTGATGGATCATCGTTGATTTTGATATTCATATCGAGATGAATTTTATGGCCTGAGTTACGGTATCTTCTGATAACATATGTTGACGGGAATAACCGGGAAGGTAAAACGTCTACTTAGTTATGAAACCTGGAGTTTATCGCAGCTATATTAGCCGGCATGGCAGAAACGTAGAGACCTAACTTCGGATGTACATATCTTGGTCATGAGATTTGAGATTTCTCGCAGCTATACTAGTCGACGTGGCGAGGATTCCAGACGATATGATTATAGAGGTGCATACCTAGTTATGGAATCTACCATTTATTGCAGCCTTGCTTACTGGCGTGGCGAGGATTCTGAGTATCATAATTTAGGACAGACGTGTATGATTATCAGATTGTATCTTGAGAAGGGTCCTAACATGTCATCTCTATCATTTTACTTCTATTATTATAGATTCTGTTCCTGCCTCAATTAGCTTAGGAGTAAGGATACTTTTGATTCTTTAGTCTAGGTCCTTGTAGATTCTTATTTCATTATAGGGTCTTCGTAGTGTGATGGCTTGGTGATTTACAATTGGTCTGTGTCCTTGAGTAATTGTGTTAGTAGTTTAGCGTATGGTTAGAAAGTATTTTATATGATTGTTGATAATTAAATATAGATGTAAACCATAGAGTGATTAATAAGTGTTAAGGTAGGAGTTGCACCAGGTACCAGAATAGGAGGAGTACCCTAGTAGCTAGAGACGAAGTATTTCAAGTGTTATAGAAGTTTAGGCACCAACAGTTTAGTATCTAGTTGGAGGAGAGACATGAGCAACCTAGTATAGGGGTACCATCCAAGTATCATATAGATGAGTTAGTGCTTTGTGTAGACAGCGTCAAGACTTGGGTAGACACCCTAGAGAGAGTATCCTAGATAGACGAATGTTCTTCCGTGACTTTGATTTCTGGAGCATCAAAGATGTCAATCTCTGGAAACTTCCTTCATGAGTTTGTAGTAGACAAGATTATCTTCATTTTGATATATCATGTGCCACTCAAACTCGTTCTCTTGTACTACCTTTGTATCGTACAACTTTTGGATCAATTTAGGCCATTGACCATTCCCACTTTTATTTATGATTATCATATGCACATTGCCATGAATTTTAATTTAGGAGTACAAGACTAGTTGTTTTCTCAAAACCAACCTCATATGCCTGATCTAGACAAGACACCCTACGCCCATGACCTTCATGTCCCACTCAGACACACCATCTTGTGCTTCATTTTATCACACGACTTTTCTGACACAAGGCCCAATCTTGATTCACCCCACAAAGTTACTTTATTTTCGACTTGAATTGGGGGCACCATTTTGAACCAAACTTGTTGACCCAAAATATGGACACGACCCATATTAAGCCTACTACCCACATAACACTTGTGTCCCATTCAACTGAGCCCCACATGCTACTTATTTACCCGTATTTATTTGAGGAAGACAATAGAAGGTAGTATCCCATAAGTGTAGTATAGTATCCTGGATAGAGTAAGCCAGTAAGTTGAGATCTTCATGGATCACTAGAGCTTGAAGTACGTGTTCACCCAGAAGGAATTGAACATGAGGCAGAGGCGCTGGCTTGAGCTGATGAAGGACTTCGATATCTTTTTGTAGTACCATCCAGGGAAGGCCAACGTAGTTGCAGATGCCTTGAGCAGGTATCCAGTTGCTATGTATTTGACGACAGATCGTCATCTATTGGCCGATCTGGATAGTTTGGGTATCAAGGTGATCGTTCTGGGCATGAAGGTTGAGATGTGGGATTTACAGATTCAGTCTACGTTGATGGACAATAGACGTTTTCTCTATAGCCGAAGATGGGTCGCTGAGGTACGGTACTAGATTGTGCATTGAGAGCTTCGGGAGAAGATTTTGTAGGAAGCGCATCGTTCTCGGTACTCTATGCATCCTGGAGCCAACACGATGTATAGAGACCTGAGGGAGCACGTACGGTGGTATGGCATGAAGCGAGAGGCAGCTCAATTTGTATCTCGATGCTTAGTGTGCCAGCAGGTGAAAGTCGAGAGACAGAGGCCAGATGGTCTACTTCAGCCACTACCCATTCCAGAATGGAAGTGGAGCACATCACTATGGACTTTGTATCTGGACTTCCACGATCTTTAGGAGGAAAAGACGCGATTTGGGTCATCGTTGATAGATTGACCAAATCAGCCCACTTTTTGCCTTTCAAGGTAGGACTATCTATGAAGAAGCTGGCAGAGATGTATCTGCGGCAGATAGTCAGATTGTACGGAGTTCCGGTGTGCATAGTCTCCGATCGGGATAGTCGTTTCACTTCCCACTTCTAGAGGAGTTTGCATACTAGCTTGGGCATCTAGCTCAAGTTTAGTACCGCGTATCACCCCCAGATGGACGGTCAGTCGGAGAGGACTATCCAGACACTCGAAAATATGCTTCACACTTGTGTGTTAGACTTTGGGGGATCGTGGGAAGACCATCTTCACGTGGTAGAGTTTGCTTACAACAACAACTATCAGGCCAGTATATAGATGTCACCATTTGAGGCTCTATACGGACGGAGATGTCGTACTCCTTTGTCATGGGACAATGTCGGTATAATGCCTGTGTTCGTATTACGTATTTTGGGATACGTATACGTATTTTATTCTGTATTGCCTGATTCCTTGTTTAGCTCTCGGCTTGGTTTAACTCTCGGTTTGGGTTGGCTTGGTTCGGCCGGCCCAATGCTTGGTTCATCATGGGCCAAGGGTGGAACACCTTAGCCTATGCTTCTCCTTCATTTCCACCACAACCCCCCCTCTTTATTATCCCCACCAACCTTCTCTCTCCTTCATAATTCTCATTTACTTCTCCTTCCCCCACCATTACTCTTCTTCACCAACCAAGAACACCATAGGCAAGTGCAACTTGCTTCCACAAGAGAACTCCTTTTGATGGTTTCATTAGCTTCTCCTCATGATTCTAAACCACTTTAGAACTTGTCATTTTCCATTTTGAGGCTTTAATTTTTGTAGATCTAGAAATTAGTTATTTTCGGATTTTGGTGGTTTTGATCTATCAAACTTCCTTGTTTTCAAGTTTTGATGGTTCCATGTTGTAGAGAATTTCATTCTACCCAATTTTGACATTTGGAAAGTTGGATTCGGACTTGTTTTGACCAAGATATGGACAATTGAAGCTTAGATTCAACTTTAGAGTTCTTGCTGTTCTTGCCATTTGGAGAAGACAGTGAACAGTGAGCTGCTCTTTAGCGAGCGTACGCTGACTTGGGTACGCTGTTCTTTAGCGAGCGTACGCTGATTTGGGTACGCTGCTCTTTAGCGAGCGTACGCTGACTTGGGTACGCTGCTCTTTAGCGAGCGTACGCTGACTTGGGTACGCTGCTCTTTAGCGAGCGTACGCTAGCCTTGATACGCTGCCTGTTGGCAGCGTGTCTTTTGCGTACGCTAGCGTGAGCGTGCCCTAGACCCTTTGGTACGCTAGCTTGAGCGTACGCTGACCTGTAGCTTGAGCGTGCCCTAGTGTACGCTGACCCTTGCGTACGCTTCCCATTGGAAGTGTATGGACCCTTTGGTACGCTAGCTCGAGCATACGCTGGCCTGAGCATAGTTTGACCTGAGCGTATGGCCTTTGGCTGACTTGGCCTTATGTCAGCGTGTCAGATTTGGTTTTATTTTCCTTAAGCTTGGCTCTTTTATAGTCCTGTATATTGATATTTTATTAGATATTTTACGCCCATTTTATATCCTTACGCCTTTTGTCCTGAACTTGATAATCACGAATTTACTTGATATGTTTGGAATTGATAATTGAGCATGACCTGATAGTGACCCGTAGTGGTGCACTCCTGACATGAGTAACCTGACATGACCTGATAGTGGCCCGTCGTGGCGCACTCCTGACAAGTACATTTGACCTGATAACCTGACATGTTATACCTTGATAAGCTGTTACGATGGCTGCCTGACATGACATTACCTGTATAATAACCTGGACACCATGGGCGATTGTGCTTGTATAAATAATCCAGTCTTGTCTTGCATCATGTCTAGGAGGGGACTCCTGAGTACCACGGTCAGGAGTACCTATTGAAATAAACTAAGGGCTAATAACTAGATTAATACATTAGTCATGAAGAGATTTTCCAGCTACAGGCAATCCCGTTACCTGGGCACGCCTTGGGATCTGTAGCCTGCCGTCGAGTAGGGCACATTTCCAGCACACTGTCATGTGTTGCACCCTTCAAGCTACCTAAGGGTACTTTCGTTTCCTGGACGATGTACCCACCTGAATTCAACTCTAATCTTTTAACCCGGGGAACCTGGATGGTCTGCAGGGCTTGTGGCTGTGGAACAATCTCACTGCATCTTGTTAGTAATTAGGCTTGTGACAACCCTAGTTAGTTAAGTATCAAGCCGTAATTCTTGCTTGGCCGTGAAATGATTGGATGGAGTCTAACCAGTCTAGTCTTGCCCTGATCCTGTTCCAGATTATTGAATGACCAGAATGCTTGTATTTATTTTACCGATAAATGGTGAGAATTCCAAGTTCTGTTCAGACGAAGGGTTACAACCCCGGTCCTTGTTTGGTTTACGGGTTGTAACCTGGTTATCTGAATAGTTCCATGGTTATCTCGTCGTATATCATCCTGGTATATTTTCTTTATTTCCAGTTCTTTCTTTATTTATATCTTGTGCTGATTGCTGGTTTTGGTTCTTAAGTGAAGCCTCCTTTGTGGTACTTGCTCTTTCTGGGGTCTGACCCAGCTGGTTTTGTGTGGCCAGATTTCGGAGCAGCTCCAGAGGATCTACCGACCTTCCAGCCAGATGGTGGCCACTAGACGGAACCCTGGCAACGAGTGGGTTATTTTTGGCTCTCCCACTCTATTGTAAAAATATTCTTTTGAGGCGTTTAGCCGACGAGCACCTGTTTAGCTCGGTTGCACTTACTTACTGTCTGCCTACGGGCTGTAACATGATTGACAAATCCTAGGGTTGATCATGTATGACTAAACTCTTGCTAGTCCTAACATTTTGTAACGACTAGCTTCATGATCAACTGAATATGTAATGTTTGGGATGCCTTACTATTGTATATTTAATGATCATACATCTTGTGACTTTTACTTACTTGCTTATGATTGAGACACTAGGCTTGTTCATGACCTTAAGAGACTGTTGGCTTATAGATAAACCCTCATGTATCTAGACAGCAGTGACCGTATAGCGAGATGGATTCCATTTCATATACGTAGCTGGCTACGTCTGCCCCCGCTCTCCAGTATTCTGGTTCTGGGGCGTGACATGGTTTAAGTGGTGGCCCATGCAGGTCTTGTAAATCAAGATATGTGAGGGTTTATCGAATAGATGTCTCAATCAGTATTTGTCCTTGATCTCTGCTTGTATCTTCTGAATCCCTGGATTCTTGTCCTGATCACATGCTTGTATCGTTGATCTGTCCTGGTCCTTCCTTATTGTTCCTTATGTCGTCTTCTTCAGCGGCATTGTTCGTGGTCCTACCGACCAGCAAGGCGGAGCACCTCCCGCGGACCAGCAGAAACCTGGAGATCAAGCCCAGCATTCCGGAGTAGCCTCCAGAGTCGTGCCTTCTGACGGAGAATCACCAGTCCAGCCAGTTCAGCCTGTCGAGCCTGATGATGGCACTTTGGTAGGTCTCGTCAGGACCTTGATAGCTTCTCAAGATCGTCGTGGAGATGCCTTGGAACAGGCAGTGACGGATGCTTTGACCCGGGGTGGTCATCAGGGTAACAGTGCGGCCAACAGCTTCAAGCGCTTGAACCCTCCATTCTTTGACGGTAGTAAAGATGCTATCGCAGCAGATGCATGGCTTCAGGACACAGAGGTGGTTCTAGAAGCAGCCAAGACTCCAGAGAATGAGAAGGTAGCCGTGGTGCGCCTGCAGTTGTTAGATCTTGCCCGCAGCTGGTGGGCAGCGCAGGCCGTTGGATTAGCAGCACCTATTGCTTGGGCAGTGTTCAGGGAGAGATTCCAGACCTAGTATTTCGATGCCGTGGCTCGGTATGATCTGCAGACGAGGTTTACCAATCTGAAGCAAGGAGGCAGGACGGTCGACGGATATGCGGCCGAGTTTTCTAGACTCAGTCGGTTTGCTCCCACCCTGGTGGCAACCGAGTATGATAGAGCCCAGCGGTTCCAGCAGGGACTTCACCTGGAGATCTTGTTGGCAGTTGAGCAGTTTGAGCATCAGACTTTTGATGCAGTCTTGAGAGCAGCCCGGAGGCATGAGTATACCTCCCAGAGGATTGTGGATAGGACCGGAGGTCGGAAAAGATCTCACGGCCAGATGAATCAATCTTCAGCACCAGCCCCGGCAGCCAGGGCTTTGACTATTGGAGCTCCGAGGCGAGCGGCCTCAGTAACATCGATTCAGCATTCCACTCCGACGTACCCTCAGCAACAGAAGCAGAAGCAATCTTCCGCAGTGGGTTGTTCTCATTGTGGGAAGCCAGGCCATGTGGTGGCAGAATGTCGCAGGGCACAGAGATTGTGTCTTGCTTGTGGAGCACCAGACCATAGGGTTGGATCCTGTCCGAATAGGGGTGGTTCATCATCGTCCAACCTTTCTAGCTCTTCGGTGAGAGGGCCAGCACCGGTCCAGCAACAGCAGCAGTACCCATTGCCGAGGCCCTTGCCGCCTCAGACCCAAGTGTTCCAGCAGCAGAACCTCCAGCAGTATGTTCAAGCCCAAGCCCAGAGTCAGAGCAGACAGTGAGGATTTCAGCAGAGGGGACCAGCACCCTGAGGGTACGGTCAGGCTATGGTAATAACCGTGGAGGAAGGATTGGCACCAGGAGAGGTAGTGGCAGGTACTATTCTCGTCAACACCTTTCCAGCTTCAGCTTTATTTGATTCTGGTGCATCGTATTCTTTTATGTCTGCACGATTTGCGACACGGGTAGGATTGGAGCCCGAGTCATTATCAGTAAGGCTCAATATACTTACTGGTAACGGACTTGTGGGAGTAGATAGAGTGTTTTCCTCGTGTCGGATCGTAGTTAGCGGTAGAGAGTTTCCCGCTAGATTGATAGAATTTCCGATGGCCGATTATGATGTGGTCCTAGGGATGGATTGGTTGAGGAACCAGTATGCTAGGATAGACTGCCACATTGGCAGGGTTATTTTTAGCATTCCAGGCGAGCCGGACTTTTCTTTCTCCCGAGGCAAAGTTGAGTCATCTCCTCCAGTATTGCGGATGGCAGTAGCAGCAGTTCAGTTGCCCAGGATAGTCGAGGAGTTTCCCGATGTTTTCCCAGAAGAACTTCCAGGTATGCCTCCGGAGCGGGAGATCGAGTTCACTATAGACTTGATTCCCGGGACAGCCCCAGTGTCAGAGAGAGTCTACAGGATGGCGCCATCAGTGTTGGAGATATTGTATAAGATGATTGAAGAGCTTAGAACCAAAGGATTCATTCGTGCTAGTGGATCGTCTTGGGGAGCCCCGATGCTTCTTGTGAAAAAGAAGGATGGTACGTCCAGGTTATGTGTTGATTATCGTACCTTGAACTCAGTAACAATCAAGAACAGATACCCTCTTCCGAGGATAGATGACTTGTTTGATCAACTCAAAGGGGCATCAGTATTCTCGAAGATTGATTTGCGCTCAGGTTATCACCATATCAGAGTCAGAGAGCAGGACATCCCGAAGACAGCTTTTAGATTGAGATATGGGCATTGTGAGTTCCTTGTTATGCCTTTTGGAGCAACCAATACGCCGGCAGTATTCGTGGACCTCATGAATCGCATCTTCATGCCTTACTTGGATCAGTTTGTGATTGTGTTCTTGGATGACATCCTGGTCTACAGCAAGAGTGAGGCAGAGCATGAGCAACATCTTCGTGTGGTTCTTCAGACTCTCAGGGAGCACCAGCTGTATGCCAAGTTCAGTAAATACGAGTTCTGGCTCGATCGCATTTCATACTTTGGTCATATTATCACCATAGGAGGAGTAGAAGTGGATCCCCAGAAGATTGTGGCTATTGAGTCATGGCCAGTGCCCAGCACAGTTGCAGAGGTTCGTAGTTTTCTTGGATTGGCCGACTACTACCGGCGGTTTGTTTCAGATTTTGCTCGGATTTCAGCGCCATTGACCCAGTTGACCCGCAAGGATGCGTAGTTTGCTTAGACAGCAGAGTGTCAGAGTTCTTTTGAGCAGTTGAAGCGAGGCCTGATAACAGCTCCTATTCTCACGCTTCCAGATGGAACTGGAGGATTCTCAGTATATTGTGATGCTTCGGGCAGAGGCCTAGGATGTGTTCTGATGCAATATGGGAAGGTGATAGCTTATGCATCACGATAACTTCGTGATCATGCGAGGAATTACCCAACCCATGACTTGGAGCTGGCAGCAGTAGTGTTTGCACTTAAGTTATGGAGGCACTATTTGTATGAAGATAGGGTGGAGATTTTTACCGATCACAAGAGCCTGAAGTATGTTTTTACCCAGAAGGATCTTAACATGCGTCAGAGAAGGTGGCTGGAGCTTCTTGTGGATTATGATGTCAACCTGTAGTATCATCCTGGGAAGGCCAATATCGTAGCAGATGCATTGAGCAGGAGAGCCGGAGCTTATTTCCTAACAGCGCAGCTAGAATTGTTAGCAGATCTTCAGAAGATGGGTATAGAAGTTATTCTCCCTTCCAGTGTGGCATTGATGGCCAGTATGCAAGTTCAGTCCACTATAGTCGAGAGGATCCGGAAGGCACAGTCGGCAGATTCCAAGCTTCAGCGACTCAGAGCCGAGTGTGAGGCAGGACGAAGACCAGAGTTATGTATTCATGAGGATGGTACACTTCGACATGGCAAGCGTCTTTGTGTACCCAGCGGAGATATCCGGCAGAAGATCATGTCAGAAGCACACAGTTCGCAGTATTCCATCCATCCCGACAGTACGAAGATGTACCGTGATATCCGGCAGCATTTCTGGTGGAATGGCATGAAACGGGAAATAGCTCGGTTTGTCTCTCGGTGTTTGGTTTCCCAACAAGTTAAAGCCGAACATCAGAGACCGGCTGGACTTCTTCAGCCCTTGCCGATTCCAGAATGGAAGTGGGAGCATGTGACCATGGATTTTGTGACTGGACTACCTAGGTCCCCAACTGGTAGAGATGCTATCTGGGTTATAGTTGATCGGCTCACGAAAGTGGCTCACTTTCTTCCATTCAGAGTTGGTCAGTCGACAGCTCAGTTAGCAGAGATGTACCACAGGCAGATTGTCAGATTGCACGGTGTGCCAGTCAGTATCACCTCGAACCGAGATTCAAGATTTACGTCACACTTTTGGCGTAGCTTACAAGAGAGCTTGGGAACTCATCTCCAGTTCAGTTCAGCATATCACCCGCAGACAGATGGCCAGTCGGAGCGCACGATCCAGACTCTTGAAGACATGTTGCGGTCTTGCACACTTGACTTCGGTGGTTCATGGGAAGATCACTTGCACCTGGTGGAATTCTCGTACAACAACAGTTTCCAGGCCAGTATCCAGATGGCACCGTTCGAGGCACTGTATGGTAGGAAGTGCAGATCCCTGCTAGCCTGGAATGATGTTGGAGAGAGACAGATGCTTGGTCCAGAAATGATTGCCCAGACAGTTGAAGTGGTCAGGCGAGTTAGAGATCATCTTCGAGTTGCCCAAGATCGCCAGCGCCATTGGGCCGATTCTCATCGACGCCCTCTCGAGTTTTCGGTCGGCGATCATGTATTCCTGAGGATTTTGCCTAACCGTGGCGTTATTCGTTTCGGCGTACGGGGCAAGCTTAGTCCTAGGTATATAGGACCGTTTGGCATCCTGGAGCGAGTAGGAGATGTATCCTATCGTCTCGCTCTTCCACCGTCACTAAGCGAGGTGCATGACGTGTTCCATGTGTCCCAATTACGACGGTATATCCCGGACCCGAGCCACCTCCTGGATCATTCGGAATTGGTTGTTGGTACCAACCTTTCGTATGAGGAGAGGCCCGTGTCTATATTGGACCGGAGAGAGAAGATCCTCAAGAACAAGACTATCAAGTTAGTCCGAGTTGCTTGGGGTCATCACTCTTTGGGGAAGTCAACGTGGGAGCGTGAGGATGATATCCGATCGCGATATCCCGACTTGTTTGACTCGTGAGGTATAATGTCTTTCTTATGCCTCCTGCCTTCGATTTCTTGCTTGCATGATTGATTGATTGCCTAGTATAGCTTGCTTGTTATTAATGTAGCTTGTCATTGCTCCTCTAGCCTCTTAATTAAATTCCGAGGATGAAATTCTTTTAAGGTGGGTAGAGTTGTAATGCATGTGTTCGTATTATGTATTTTGGGATACGTATACGTATTTTATTCTGTATTGCCTGATTCCTTGTTTAGCTCTCGGCTTGGTTTAACTCTCGGTTTGGGTTGGCTTGGTTCGGCCGGCCCAATGCTTGGTTCATCATGGGCCAAGGGTGGAACACCTTAGCCTATGCTTCTCCTTCATTTCCACCACAACCCCTCTCTTTATTATCCCTACCAACCTTCTCTCTCCTCCATAATTCTCATTTACTTCTCCTTCCCCCACCATTACTCTTCTTCACCAACCAAGAACACCATAGGCAAGTGAAACTTGCTTCCACAAGAGAACTCCTTTTGATGGTTTCATTAGCTTCTCCTCATGATTCTAAACCACATTAGAACTTGTCATTTTCCATTTTGAGGCTTTAATTCTTGTAGATCTAAAAATTAGTTATTTTTGGATTTTGGTGGTTTTGATTTATCAAACTTCCTTGTTTTCAAGTTTTGATGGTTCCATATTGTAGAGAATTTCATTCTACCCAATTTTGACCTTTGGAAAGTTGGATTCGGACTTATTTTGACCAAGATATGGACAATTGAAGCTTAGATTCAACTTTAGAGTTCTTGCTGTTCTTGTCATTTGGAGAAAACAGTGAACAGTGAGCTGGTCTTTAGCGAGCGTACGCTGACTTGGGTACGCTGCTCTTTAGCGAGCGTATGCTGACTTGGGTACACTGCTCTTTAGCGAGCATACGCTGACTTGGGTACGCTGCTCTTTAGCGAACGTACGCTAGCCTTGATACGCTGCCTGTTGGCAGCGTGTCTTTTGCGTACGCTAGCGTGAGCGTGCCCTAGACCCTTTGGTACGCTAGCTTGAGCGTACGCTGACCTGTAGATTGAGCGTGCCCTGGTTTATGCTGACCCTTGCGTACGCTTTCCATTGGAAGTGTATGGACCCTTTGGTACGCTAGCTCGAGCGTACGCTGGCCTGAGCATAGTTTGACCTGAGCGTATGGCCTTTGGCTGACTTGGCCTTATGTCAGCGTGTCAGATTTGGTTTTATTTTCCTTAAGCTTGGCTCTTTTATAGTCCTGTATATTGATATTTTATTAGATATTTTACGCCCATTTTATATCCTTACGCCTTTTGTCCTGAACTTGATAATCACGAATTTACTTGATATGTTTAGAATTGATAATTGAGCATGACCTGATAGTGACCCGTAGTGGTGCACTCCTGACATGAGTAACCTGATATGACCTGATAGTGGCCCGTCGTGGCGCACTCCTGACAAGTACATTTGACCTGATAACCTGACATGTTATACCTTGATAAGCTGTTGCGACGGCTGCCTGACATGACATGACCTGTATGATAACCTGGACACCATGAGCGATTGTGCTTGTATAAATAATCCAGTCTTGTCTTGCATCATGTCTAGGAGGGGACTCCTGAGTACCACGGTCAGGAGTACCTATTGAAATAAACTAAGGGCTAATAACTAGATTAATACATTAGTCATGAAGAGATTTCCCAGCTACAGGCAATCCCGTTACCTGGGCACGCCTTGGGATCTGTAGCCTGCCGTCGAGTAGGGCACATTTCCAGCACACTGTCATGTGTTGCACCCTTCAAGCTACCTAAGGGTACATTCGTTTCCTGGACGATGTACCTACCTGAATTCAACTCTAATCTTTTAACCCGGAGAACCTGGATGGTCTGCAGGGCTTGTGGCTGTGGAACAATCTCACTGCATCTTGTTAGTAATTAGGCTTATGACAACCCTAGTTAGTTAAGTATCAAGCCGTAATTCTTGTTTGGCCGTAAAATGATTGGATGGAGTCCAACCAGTCTAGTCTTGCCCTGATCCTGTTCCAGATTATTGAATGACCAGAATGCTTGTATTTATTTTACCGATGAATGGTGAGAATTCTAAGTTCTGTTCAGACGAAGGGTTACAACCCCGGTCCTTGTTTGGTTTACGGGTTGTAACCTGGTTATCTGAATAGTTCCATGGTTATCTCGTCGTATATCATCCTGGTGTATTTTCTTTATTTCCAGTTCTTTCTTTATTTATATCTTGTGCTGATTGCTGGTTTTGGTTCTTAAGTGAAGCCTCCTTTGTGGCACTTGCTCTTTCTGGGGTCTGACCCAGCTGGTTTTGTGTGGCCAGATTTTGGAGCAGCTCCAGAGGATCTACCGACCTTCCAGCCAGATGGTGGCCACTAGACGGAACCCTGGCAACGAGTGGGTTATTTTTGGCTCTCCCACTCTATTGTAAAAATATTCTTTTGAGGCGTTTAGCCGACGAGCACCTGTTTAGCTCGGTTGCACTTACTTACTGTCTGCCTACGGGCTGTAACATGATTGACAAATCCTAGGGTTGATCATGTATGACTAAACTCTTGCTAGTCCTGACATTTTGTAACGACTAGCTTCATGATCAACTGAATATGTAATGTTTGGGACGCCTTACTATTGTATATTTAATGATCATACATCTTGTGACTTTTATTTACTTGCTTGTGATTGAGACACTAGGCTTGTTCATGACCTTAAGAGACTGTTGGCTTGTAGATAAACCCTCATGTATCTAGATAGCCGTGACCGTATAGCGAGATGGATTCCATTTCATATACGTAGCTGGCTATGTCTGCCCCCGCTCTCCAGTATTCTGGTTCTGGGGCGTGACAGTCGGCGTGAGAGTTTTACTTGGCCCAGAGATGGTGGTGGATGCAGTAGAGAAGGTTAGGTTGATCAGGGATAGACTTCGAGTGGCTCAGGATAGACAGCGACATTGGACCGATAGCCACCAGAGATCGTTAGAGTTCGAGGTTGGCGATATGGTGTTCTCGAGGATTTCTCCGACATGGGGCACGATTTGTTTGGCCGAGGCAGAAAGCTTAGTCCGCGCTTCATCGGACCTTTCACTATCCTTGGAAGGGTCGGTGTAGTGGCCTATCGACTAGACATACCACCTACGCTCGAGGGAGTTTATAACGTGTTCCATGTGTCGCAGTTGAGACGGTACCTGGCAGACCCTAATCACGTAATGGATCATTCTGAGTTAGAGGTGGAGCCTACTCTCCGCTATCCAGAGCAGCCTGTGGAGATTCTAGATCGTCGGAAGAAGGTGCACCGGAACCAAGTTATTCCGTTGATTCGTGTCGCATGGAGGCATCACTCTCCAGGTGAGTCTACCTGAGAGAGAGAGGACGAGATGCGGGCGCGTTACGCTTATCTCTTCGAGCCTTGAGGTATTTTTTTCTCTTTGTTGTTGCTAGTGTTATTGTTCTACTTTTTCTAATTTCGAGGACGAATTTTTTTAGGAGGGTAGATTTGTCACCCCCACTTTCCTGAATAGGGATAATATAGTCATTTACATTTATTATTTTTATTATTATTTAAATATTTATTTAAGTTACTAATATTAGTGTAATTATTTTGTGGTTAAATAATTAATTTTTAAAGATAAGTATTTGTGTACTATTGAGATTTTACTTATAAAAACTTTTAATATATTAAATAAATATGGATATGGAATATTTAATTTATTTTATAAATAATTTTAGAAATTTTTATATATTATTTGGTATTTATTTTATTTTATGGGGTATATTTGTGTGTGTGTGTGTGTGTATATATATATATATATATATATATATATATAATTTTTTAACAAACACGATTTATTGAAAACTAAGGAGAGCTCAAGAAGAGCAATACAGGTGCAGGGCTCCAACACACAAAAAGGCCCTGATAAACACGAAAATAAAAACAACATGCGGAAATACGATATTTCAAAATTTTGAGGAAACAAAATTCCGAAAAACTGCAGGGTTCCTAAACATTTCGAAATTTTGGAAAACAAAATATCAAAATGTTTGAAATTCAAAAAACTGCAGCATGTTTGAGGGGGGCAACGGGAACGGGTCCCGAGCAAAATAGGGGGAGAGGGCACGAAGCCCTAGGCGGGGTGGGTGGGCGCGAAGCCCTAGACGGTCCTGCCCGAGGGGACGGGGGCGCACGGCTCGATGAGCCTCGAGCCCCCCCAGCGCAGTGCCCGGAGGCGGGTGCTCCGGCGGGCCGAGAGAGGGTGGGTGGTCCGGCGAGGTGATGTTCTGGCAGCGGGTGGAGGCGGCCGGAGGGGGACCGTGCGCAGCGGCGAGACAGCCGGAGGGGACCGGGCGAGGTGGCGGGGGAGGGGGTGGGGGTGGCTCGAACACCAAGGGCGGGCGCTGTGGCGCGACCTCTGGGCGGAGTCGTGCCCAGTGGGGACCGGGCGGTGGGGCGGTGCGAACGCCAGGGGGAGGGAGCGGGGCGCTCAACCTCCGTGAATAGCCGATCACTGGCGAGGGGGCAGCCTTCCGGCAAGAGGCGAACGGATCGCCGGAGTCCGAAGAAGTGGGGGCGCTCGAGGAGAGGAAGTCATCTCCGTCGGAAGCCCGCCCGACGCCGAAGAGGGGGATGCCGAGCACGAGGGCCGCCGCACGGCCACCAGGGCCCACGAGGGGGGATTCGACGCCAGGGAGAGGGCTGGTCCGCCGAGGGGGCAGGGACAGGGAAGGAGGGAACCGACGCTGGGAACGATATCCGGAGGGGGGCCAGCCCAGGGCCGCCGAGTGACTCAGTCGGGGGGCTGAGGGAGGACGAGGATGAGTTGGGCCACCGCAGGACGCGATTGGCCTGAGCCGGGAGGGGGTACGCCACCACGGGGAAGGAGGGGGGAGGGTGGCTACCGGCGTCGGGGTGAACTCGGGCGGGAGAACCGAGACGGGATGAGGGAGAGGAGCCTCCGGGGACCCCGAAACGACGGAAAGGAAGGAGAAGACGCCAGGGACGGGCACAGGGGGCCACGACAGAGGGAGGGGCGCTGCCGAGGACTGCTCGACGAGAGGAGCGGCGGAGGGAGGTGGCGCCGGAACGGGGGGATCGGCCGATCCCGGCGGAAGGGCCTTTCTGCACCGCGTACGGGGGCACCGGGGACGACGCCGAGGAGGAGGAAGTGAGGGGAGCCCCCACGGTGAGGAGAAGAAGCCGACAAGGGGGAAACACCCCCACTGGGGAGGCGACCAGGTGACCGGTCGACCTAGGAAAGGGGGCCGGCGGGAGGCAACGCGGCTGCAGCGCGGGGGGAGGCCTGGGGCCGGACCGATGAGGTCGGCCGACCATCTCTGCCAACGTACGCCTGCCAATCGCACGCTGCGGGGAGGCCAACCACCATCATCTAACTATACACACACACATATATATATATATATATATATATATATATATATATATATATATATATATATATATTGAAAAACCCCCTCGATTTATTAATGAAGGCTCAAAATGCCGAAGCCTGAACACGTATACAAGGCGCAAAATGCCGAAGCCTATACAAGTATACCACCAAAAGGAAGGAAGAGGGGGAGAGACGAGTCAACCGCCAAGAGCTAGGGGTGTAGCTCGGACCAGAATGCTCTCGGACTGTGGGAGCACAGAGTGCTCCGTTTATGGCATTGGCGGAAGACTTCCCGAATGAGCTGGTCGGCTGAGTATTGGTGACCTTCGTATCTCATCTTGTTGCGATTCTTCCAAATCGCCCACGTTACGGCCGCTGCGACGATCTGGTGGCCATGGGAGGCTGAACCCCAGAAAGCCGCTAGATCGTGGAAGCGTCCACCACCCGGATCGATATTGAATTGCTGGTTAAGGGTTCTCCATATACTGCCTGGCAGGCTCCCCTGACAGAAGATGTGGTCGATAGTCACCATCTGACGCTCAGAACAACATGTACATGCTGATGCTAAGCTGATCCCAATGGTGTTGAGGAAATCATCTGTAGGCAATTTCTTTCTAATGACTCTCCGTATAAGGAAAGACCACTTCGTAGGGATGCAGGTATGCCAATAGTGCGTAATGGAATGGTACGGCTGCCCAGTTCCCTGGACAGTAATTCTTGTCGACCTCACCGAGAATTCCCCCGACGCCTCGAGCGTCCATCTCAGCGCAGCGGCCTCGCCACCGATACGTAATCCGCTTACTCGGATGCTGTCTGCCATTTCGTTATCGGACCATTCACGAATCTGATCCCAGTTCTATTCGTCAGTAATGGGGTTCCACAAGTCTCTAATCCTACTGTCTCTCGGGGTCTCCGTGAGACTCGGGATCATGTTATCCCCAACCTATCTCTCCAGGAATGGGTGAATCGCCTGCACCCAAGTGGAGTCTCATCGCAGGCTCGACAAGGTCTCGCCCAATAAGGATGCGACGCCAAGCCGCTGAGGATCTGCTGTTGGATATGGCCATTGAAGGGTGGATGTGTTTGAAGTACCTGGCCTTAAAAAACCTGCTCCATAAGTTGTTGCTCGTGCGGAGTTTCCACCACAATTTCATCGAAAAAGCTTTAACGATGTGAGTGAGTTTGGTGAATCCCAGACCCCCATCGCCAGTGGGATGAGCCATGGATTTCCAGCTAGCCCAGTGATGCTTATCTTGGTCGTTGCAATGCCCCTAGAAGAAATTATAAAAGATCGATTTGATCGAAGAAAGAACCTTCTTGGGCGGGGAGCACGCTACCAGAGTATGGATGGGGATGAGGTGAGCACGTGATTGATGCGGGTCATCTTGCCACCTGGGGATAAGGTGGCATTATGCCACCCTTCAAGTTTCTTCCTGATTCTTGTGATCAAGTTCTCAAAGATGCCAACGTTGGATCTTCCGTACACAAGAGGACAGCCGAGATAGTTGAACGGAGGATGAGCAACAGAAAAGGATGTTAAGTTGGAGAGATTGATTGCGTGCTCTCTATTGGTGTTGTGGTGGGCGTAGATAACGCTCTTTGAATGATTGATCTTCTGGCCGGAGCATCTTGAGTACCTCTGCAGGGTGTTGTGAACCACTACCATCACTCCTTCATCCCCGGAGAAGAAGATGAGTAAATCTTCAGCGAACGCCAGATGGGTGATGATAGGGCATCCGCTGGATGTGTGATAGTGTTGGAAGTTAGGGGTGTTGACCATGTTATCAAGGTTCCTGCTCAGGACGTCTGCTGCTATGATGAAGACAGTGGAAGATAGAGGGTCGCTCTGTCTAACCCCACGATTGGATTTAAAAAACTCCTCGTCTTGGCCGTTAATAACCATAGAGAACCACGAGTTGCTGATGGATCTCCACACGATGTTGGTCCAAGTTTCCGAAAATCTGAAAGCTCTGAAAACCCATATCATGAATTGCCAATCCAGTCTGTCATAAGCTTTCTCCATGTCGATTTTGACAGTGATGTTGTCCCCTATAATTGGAAATTTCATACAGGTGATTAACTCTTAGGCCAGCATAATATTGTCCTAGATGTTTCTCCCACGCACAAACCCGCTTTGCTCCTCTGAAATAATCTTGGGGAGAATTCCTGCCATTCTGGTTGCGATGATCTTGGATATGATCTTGTTGGTGAAGTTACAAAGACTGATGGGGTGAAAGTCGCGAAAGGATTCCAGGTTATCTTTCTTCGGAATAAGGATCAGCTTGGCACTAGAAATGGCTTTGGGGAATATAGCACCATCAAAGAATGCGATAGCCGCTTCGGTGATGTCCTGCTTGATAATATCCCAGCATGTGCAAAAGAATACCCCCGAAAAGCCGTCCAGACCTGGAGTACTGTGCTCGTTCAGAGCCCACACAACATCTTTAACTTCCTGGACTGTAGGAGGACGTTCCAAGTGGGCATTTTCGGTTTCAATAATGAGAAGGGGGATTTGATCTAGGAAGGATCTATCTTTGTGAACCGTCTCTTTGGAAAATAATTTGGAGTAGAAATCCGTGGCAGCCGCTTGGGTGCTCTTTTGGTCGGTAATGATGTTCCCGTTGTTGTCAGCAGTACGGTGAATCGAAAGCTTCTGTCTGCGTCCGTTTACGTAAGCATGAAAATACTTCGAGTTTTTATCCCCCTCGCTGTCCCATTTAAACCTCGCTTTCTGCTTCCAAAAATCTGTCTCCACTTTGAACCTGAATTTAAGCATAGCCTTGGTGAGGTTCAGGGATCTTCTGGCCGCTAGGGAGCGATCCGTGACGAACATGGCTTCGGCTCGGGTGATGTCATCCTCTACAACCCGAACGGGTTGAAAAATGTCCCCATAGGCTAGTTTGCTCCAATTGGACATGGCTTTTCTCGTTGCCTTGAGCTTGTTGCTCACCCAAGGGAGGGGGTTGGGAGAGTCCTCTCGATTCCACGCTTCCGTAATAATGCCCAAAAATTGGGGGTGCTCGGTCCAGAAGTCGAGGAATTGGAAGTTCTTTTTGAATGAATTAGTATTATTTTTAATTTCAATGAGCAGAGGGGCGTTGTCCGATTCTGAGGAGTTGAGTTGTGACAGGTTGGTAGTGATCCACATTCCGTGCCAGAAGGCGTTCGTGAGGGCCCTGTCCAGTATGGAATATTGACGCCGGTCACCATCCTGCATGTTGCACCAGGTGAAGGCATTGCCGGTGAACTGGAGAGAGGCTGGATGGAAATTGAAGATAAAATTGTTGAAGTCTTGCATGGCCGGAACGGGAGGGGGGGCGGCCCCCGGTTTTCTCTTCTCTGCAGGTAATCGCATTAAAGTCCCCAATACAAAGCCAAGGAGAGTTGGTGTGGTGGAGGTGTATGTCAAGGATATCTTTCCAGAGGTGTTTTCGCTCTGCAATATCGTAGCTGCCATGGACCGCTGATAGGATGGCGCGATCTGGTAGTCTAGGGTGTTCAAACCAACAAGAGAGGGTCTGCCGGGAGTCCTGGATGACTCCGATATTGACGTCCTTCGTACAGAGGATCCAAATGTCTGTAGAAGCATGGAAAATACTAAAGAAATTGACTCATGCGGCCAAGAAAGACCCATGCGGCTCAGAAACGCATGCGGCTCAGGGAGTCATGCGGCATAAGGAGCTATGCGGCCGGAGGCATTCCATGCGGCTCAGAAGACACGTGGCGTGACAGTGTTCCCCTCCGATCCATGCTGCATTAATTGCTTTGACGGCTGACCCCTCTGAAAAATTGACATACCTGACACCAAAGCAGGTAATTATGACTCTGTCATGATGATGAATCTCTAGGGAAGAGAAAGAAATCTCTGACACGATCCCCCGAGAGCAACAAAATGCCACGTGGCCCTGCCACGTGGGTGTGCTTATGCGGCTCGAAGTGAAGACTTCCCATGCGGCTCGAGTGGAATCATCCCTATGCGACTCAAGAAGATCATGCCCATGCGGCTCAAGCAGACACCATTATGCGGTTCATGCGGCTCATCACATGGTTCAGAAGTCTGAAGGAGGGGGCCACTGCCCAGACAGTCCTGACACGTGTCCCAAGTCTTATGCGGCCCAAAATTCATGCGGCCCAAATCTCATGCGGCCCAATCTGCATGCGGTTCCAGTCTCACCATTGGCTCTCAGGACACGTGTCCTCAGCCGATCAATCTCCCAGATTTATGGCAATCCAAGATCGGGTCGAATCCCAATGATCTGGGGCACGTGGCAGGAGAATAAATTTGATTTATTCGCAGATATGAGAGAATTATTATAAGAAAGATTTATGCCAATCAGCATTGATTGCTAATAGGGATTTGGTGTAATCTACCCTTAATGGTTCTAATTCGTCACAATCAGAAACGAACGGCCTCGATTGATCAATCCCCAGGCCGCCGCCATCTCCAAGAGCTAATCATTGGCATCCCTAGCGATCACATCCTACTATTATAAATAGCAAGGTGCCATTCCCTTGTGAGATATAGAGAGATATACAAAAAAAAAGAATCAGAGAAGAATACGTATACACAGGGAGACTTCCCCCATAGTCAGAGAGAGAATATACACAGAGATAGAGAAGCCCGGAGAGCAATCAGAGAGAGAGCAAGAAGGCATTTTTTTGTCAACGACCAAGCAGATCTTCCCCGAGTCAAGGCTGCGTACCGATCGTCCAAGGAGTAAGGCAGAGCGGCCGTCGCTTTCCCGAGCCTCTATCGTCACCCCCCAGAATCTAAAATAAACAATCGTACTTAGACTGCTGTACCTAGGTTTTTGTCCCTAGGCTTTCTTTGTACGAGCGAGTTTGTATTGTGAGTCTAAGTTCAGTCCTTCGATAATTGTTCTGTACTTTTATAATCAATGGCAAACACGATGGCGACTCTGCTGGGGACTAACTTCTCCACGGCTGAGGAGTTGGTGACGCAATCGGACGCAGCCAAACTTGGCTCTACACAACAGAAGATGGTCGTACGCTTCGACCAACAAGCGTTCGAAGAGATGCTCTTTGAAGGTAGCACTGGCCCGGTCCAGAAGCGCACCCGCGCCATAAAGGCTCGCAAAGAGTGGAGGCCAAAATTATTTGCTCCTCCGCAAGCCCTTGATGGGGTGCTCTCTATTGCTCAAGATGGCGAAAAAGACTCCCCTGCGGCCCCACTTCAGACCGTAGACAACTCTGCTGTCCCCAAGTCCGGCAGAAGAAAACACCATGATGCTGGACTTGTAGGGGCAAAGAGAAACTCTACGCGATCCGAGCCGCAGAAGAGTATTAACCGCAGGAGGAAAACCCATACGGCTACAACCGCCGACCGCATAAAGAAAACTCATGCGGCCACATCTGTCAGCTGCATAACTTATGCGGCTACAATTGCCAATCGCACGGATGAGACTCATGCGGCTATTAAAGTCAATCGCTTGCAGAAAACCCATGCGGCCACAGATACCAACCGCATGCGGTCAGCCTGCACGGTCGTGACTCCTAGCCGCATAAAGACTCATCCTACAACAAAAGACAGCCACATGCAGACAGCCTGCACAGTACCCAATGCTAGCCGTCTAGCATCCGTCCCACGCTTCTCTCGATCAGTCTTCGACCGGCTCTCATGCGGTCCTGACTCTGATCATTCTCTGGATGATAATCCAGACTCTGTGGTATTCGACTTAGACTCCTCCTATTACGCACCTATAAGTGCTAAAAGGAGGAAGTCTAGGGCAGCACGGGCTCATCAAGTCCAGATGACTGCCCCAACCTCTGACTATCGGGGTGTCCCGCTAATTATCACGCGGGCCTCTGATGGAAAGTTGTATAAAACCACTCAAGTCCAGCCCCCGACGGCAAACAGACAAAGTGGTTCCTCTGACCTGCGCGAGGTTATCCTCCACAAACGCAAGGAAAGAGAAGGAGCTTCGGGGTGTAAAGAGCCCTCACACGGACATCAATGCACCCAGATCATTGTCAACTGCTGTTGCAGCAACGCGGCGGTGACGGAAGACCGGCCATCCGTCTTCCAAAGACTACATCACCCGAGCTCAGAAGACGAGGCACCTCCTGTTGTCTCCTGCAAGTCCACGCAGAAAGTTCTCGCCAAGGGAAGAGGAAAGAAAACGAGCATCTCCAGCCCAAAGGTGTCAACTACTGCAGCTAAGAAACCGTCGTCTAAAGGGTTATCCTCCACTGGAGTATTTCAACACACCCGTTCGAAGACGAAAACTGCTGCAGTAGGAAGTTCGTCGTCTGCAATATTGGGGGTCGTCGGAACTGGGGGTAGCACTCCTCCAAACATCCACGATAATCCAACATTCCAGGAATACGGACTGGAGGAAGCAAATCCTCCAACGGATACAACAGATACCGACGTCCCCAAGGACATCCTAGACGAAGCAAGCTCCGAAGCCGGGGGTAGTGTTCCTTCCGAGTCTGAACCTGAAGAGAACATCCCCACATATCCTGATGATTTCTCGATGCACGGGTATGACTCGGAGGGTACATCCTCCACCACTCCTTCCGTTACTCCTCATGTGAAGACGGTGTTCATGACAGACAGCAATCAAGGCGGTTCTGGTGATCGCCAGCGCATCGACACTTTGGAGGCCATATTGCACGCCTTGGTCAAGTCTGTAGACGAGATCAAAGCGGCGCTTCCTAATCTACAGGGGGTGACACCTGGCCAGACAAGCACGGGTCCCCCAATCAACGTAGATTCAAATTCGGCGGCACCGAACCTGGGCAATAATCCTCCCGAAGTAACAGCTTCGACTGCGACAGATGAGACCCGAGAAGTAAGGAGAGAAGTTCAAGAGCTCAGAGCCATGTTCCATGCCAGAGAAAACTCTCAAGACTTCAGAATACGGCAACCATATCCTGCTGAATGGAGGGATGTTCCATTCCCACCAAGATATAAGCCGTTCAATATCAACCCCTATGATGGCAAGACCTCAGCAAGTCGGTACATCACTTACTTTGAGGTCACTACCGACCATCTGCCCCATGATGACGCTATCCTGACACGGTTATTCATTGGGGCATTGGAAGGAGTCGCCTTCGATTGGTACCGCAACCTGCCGGACAATTGCATCTATTCCTTCGCTGGCTTCAAACGCCTGTTCTTGGAGAGGTTCTATGAGGTAGGGCAGGACGTCACGATGTCTACCCTCATGGACGTCATTCAAGGAGAGAAAGAGCTGACGAGGAATTATATTGAGCGGTTTCGTCAAACCGCAATGAAGTTACCATCTGGCAACCCGGACTCCTCTTTGATCGAAATTTGCCAAAAGAGACTACTCCCAACAATCAGTCTCTGGATGGACGAGAGTCAATTCAAGGACTGGAAGGCTTTTATCATTAGTGCTACAAGTACCGAAGAACGATTAAAGAAGGCTCGCCAACTGGGATTACATATCTCAGAGGGAGAGAACAAGAGCAAGCGTCCCAGCACCACCAACGACAATGGGGGTAGCCCCTCCAACAACCGGGATAATAGAGGCAAGCAGGCTATGGTGGCCGATACAGCCCAGAAGCCTGAGTCGCAACCTGCGGACAAACAATGGCCTCAAATCACTTACTCTTTTGAAGACGGTCACGTCAAGCCTATCTTGGACATGCTCATACAAGGAGATAGGATTCAGCTTCCTCCACCAAGACGGGAGCCTCGGCCGGCTGATCTGGAGAACCCAAAGTTCTGCCATTACCACCGCTACGTCCACCATGCTACGCACGACTGCTACCAACTGAAACGATATATTCAAAACCTCATCGATTCGAACGCTCTGGCCATCGATTTTGAGGAGGTAACCGTGGCAGCCAACATGGTGTCCGTACAATTCGGCAGCTTCCCTCCAACAGAGACCCAGGACGGGGTTATACCCATCCCTCTGGCAACGATGGAGATTGCTAATCTCCCGCCTGCTCAAGCTGCTGGTCTAGTACCCCTCACCACATCACGAGAGGAAATCATGTGGGTCCATCCGGACCTAGTCCATGAGGTAACTCAGTCCACTCCATCTTCTAAAAAGAAAAGTGGAAAAGTCAGATCCTGCCGTACCACCTCAGCAGATGAAGAGGAAGTCACGGCCGTTGTTACTCGATCCGGAGCACAATCTCAATCTGTGGCTGAAAACTCGACTGATGATCATCCGTCCACTACCACGGATGCTCCGGGACTGGCTCAGCCTTCGACGTCCGACAAGCCTAGGCTGAAGGAGACTCGCTTCGACAAATCCCTCCGAAAGAAAACATCTCAGGGGCTGGAGAGGCCCTACAACTTCGACATCTTGGCACAATTGGCCAATACACCGACCAAATTGTCCTTATATGAACTCCTGAGGCTCTCGAAGGATGTCCGCACAGCCTTGAGCGATGCACTTCAAAATGCCGACGCGTATCTGGCTCAGGTCAACCTCACGGGAGAAAATCAGCCCGCAGACCTCCAAGACAGTGCCTGTACGGGAGCAATGCCCAACATCGTCTTCACTCCACAAGACATGCTCATCAAGACTAATCTACACGATCGTCTATTATACTACACAGGCTACATCGACGATGTAAAGGTGGACCGGATGTACATTGACCCTGGGTCTTCCATAAGCATCATTCCAAAAGGACTACTGCATCATCTTCGTATCCCGATGCATCGTCTGACCCCTACAAACACCGCCATCAGCGGGTTCAATTCGGACAGGAGCTACCCAATCGGGAAGATCCGTCTGAAATGTCAGATTGGTGATCTCCAATCAGAAGTCACTTGCTACGTCATAGATGCCGACACTTCATACAATATCTTTTTGGGGCGCCCTTGGATACACGATTACATGATCGTGCCTTCCACGCTACACCAATGCTTCAAATATGTCGACAAGCACGGCTTCGTGAGGACATAATTTGCTGACATCGATCCCTTCAAAGGGGTCGAATCTTATTACTCGGACGCCTGCCTATACGAAAAGTCGAAGAGGCACCTTGAAGGAGGAAATAAACAAACTGATGTTGAAGCAACCACGGGATCAGAAGAACCTCTGACAATCCACCTTCAGGCTCACAAACCAGGCAATTCTGCATCCCTTACGGCCACGCTGCGTAAGGACGCGATCAGCCTCTCGGCACAGGAAGAGCAGTTGAGAATCCGGCTGCCAAGGTCCGGCCAGGTACCGAGACCCATGACAGGGCCACTTACCATCAGATTACCGAGAGTCGGTCAATCCCAAACAGAGAAGCTCAATCCCTCCGATAGACCTCTGACGATACGCCTGCCTAAGAAAGGTCGTCACCCCGATGCGAGGTCTGACACTTCAAGCGAACCAGCCACCCCTCGCTCCACATCAAGTGCCAGACTGGGGGTTGCTAGTCTACCGATAACCCCACGCTCCGCTCCATCAGTTGAGCCTCTAAAGATCAAGCTGACTAGGACGCCCTCTCAATCTTCATTCACACAGGGGGTAGCCGAAGAGGAACCAGAGCTAGCCAAGTATGTGGCTGCCCACACTGACGCTCCCTCCGCAGATGATATAATCCCTCTAGAAAAGATACCTTACTTCATCAATAAAGGTTATCTTTGAACTACACCGAGCTCAATAAGCTATGTACAATGTATGCTATGGAACACGGTATAGGCACTCACCTACATACAAGGGTGACAAATGTGTACACCGCTATCCAACTTACTCCAGTAGAAGACGCTTACCGAATAATCGAGGGAGGGGACCACCTAATCATCTTCGGTCGGACGAACAACCCGCATCCCCTCGCCATGGAAGAAGTCGACTTCGGGTCAGATGCTGGAAGACTGCCTCTGTATCTCTATAGCCCTTAATCTAAATATCTTATGCAGAAACAGGGGTATGATCTAGAGACAACGCCAGGACTGAACTACGGCACTGGACGACGATTACCTTTGAAGACGCTAGCCCCGGCGGGCAAACCACGGAACTACTATAACAAAACCCGATGCGGTTTAGGATATGTAACGCCTACTACGACCCCTGAAAGCTTAGATGAAGAATGCGACTGGCAGTCACATTCAACCGGATCACCGACTTTCGACTCAGATGCCAGCATCGGAGATGTGTTCAGACAAGTCATGTCAGTCAACATGGCATTCACCGACGCTTACGAGGAAGACGAAGACATCCCCGAAATCCTTGAGCTAGAGCCATGGGCCCAGCAATTAGACGCACAATAGGAAAAGCGGTTCGAACTGAGAGAACCTCCTACTGAAGATGAGGTCATACAAGTGGATCTCGGCAGCGAATCTTCTCCAAAACCGATCTTTATTAGTAAAACCTAACTGACGAAGAACGAGAGTCGCTGTTAGAACTTGTCAAAGAATACATTGATGTGTTCGCCTGGAGCTATGAAGACATGCCGGGGTTAAATTCTGACATCGCTCTCCACAAACTCAATATACGGCCAGATGCAAAGCCAGTCAAGCAGCAACAACGACGCTTTCGCCCAGGCGTCATGGATGCGATCGAAGCCGAAGTCAACAAGCTAATAGCCAGCGGCTTCATTCGTGAAGAGCAACATCCTGATTGGGTCGCCAATATAGTACCCGTCCTCAAGAAGAATAGGAAGATTCGAATCTGCATTGACTTCCGCAACCTGAACGAGGCATGCCCCAAAGATGAATTCCCCCTTCCTATCACAGACATCATGATCGACAATACATGCGGCTTTGAACGTATGTCATTCATGGATGGATTCTCGGGGTACAATCAAATCAAGATGTCTCCCGACGACGAAAAGCACCCTTCATTCTGAACCCCGATTGGCACATACTGCTACACAGTCATGCCATTCGGTCTAAAGAATGCTGGCGCTACACATCAGCGAGCCATAAGTATCATTTTCAGAGAACATTTGCACAAGACAGTGGAATGCTATGTCGACGACATCGCCGTCAAGAGTCGCCGTAAGGAGGATCATCTGCAAGACCTGAGAACGGTGTTCAACTTAATGCGAGCCCACAATCTGAAGATGAACCCTACAAAATCGTTCTTGGGCGTATCCAGCGAGAAGTTCTTGGGCTTCATCATCACTGCACGGGGTATCCATGTAGACCCTGAGAAAACGAGGGCAATCATGGAGATGGGTCCCCCGAGAAATCTCCGTGAACTTAGAGGCCTCCAAGGGAGGCTAGCTTATATCAGAAGGTTCATTTCCAATCTCTCCGGGCGATGCCGATCGTTCACCCACCTCATGAAGAAGGGAGTCTCATTCGTATGGGACGAGGAATGCCAGCGCACTTTCGATGACATCAAAGAATATTTATCAAATCCTCCAGTCCTGGTGGCCCCGGTCCCTGGAAAACCATTCCTGCTCTATGTACAAGCAATGGAACACTCCCTCGGTGCCCTGCTGGCACACAACAACGACGCAGGCCACGAGCAGGCCATTTACTATCTCAGCCGAATGATGGTCGGGCCCGAACACCGATACACCGCTGTGGAGAAAGAATGCCTCGCCCTGGTATTCGCCATTCAAAAGACGCGACACTATGTCACGGGGCAAACCATACATGTAATCTCACGAATCAACCCTCTCAGGGTCCTCATGACCAAACCAGGGGCACTCAGCTCCCGCCTCGCTACATGGGCGATATTGCTGTCCCCCTATCATATGATCTTCGTCCCGCAGAAGGCTGTCAAAGGTCAAGCCCTGACAGACTTTTTGGCGGCCCATCCAGGATCGGAATCATCCAGAATATACGAAGAAATCCCAGATGAGGTCGCCGATTCAAATACAACCACCCACGATAACATATGACGGATGTTCTTCGATGGGGCTTCAAGAACCGGACCCAAGGGAAACATCGTCGTCGGAGTCGGAGTAGTATTAGTCTCTTCTACCGGGCTAGTAATCAATCGCGCCTACTCTCTCACGGAACCCTGCTCTAACAATGTGGCCGAGTACAACGCTTTGGTCATTGGCCTCCAACTCGCAAGAGAACTGGGGGTAGAATACCTTGAAGCATACGGCGATTCGCAATTAATCGTCAACTAGATTCGGGGGACGTACGAAGTCCGCCATAAAGACATGATCCCCTACCACCAAATAGCGATCAACATTATCTCATCATTTGAGGGATTCTTCATCGAACACGTCCCCAGACTCCAAAATATCGAAGCTGATGCCCTAGCAGGCCTGGCTGCTTCCCTAGCAGTGCCAAACCACTCTCATCATTCGGTCGATGTAATCGGCCATGAGCTGGTCTGCCCCAAGAACAACGTTCAAGCCATGGCAAGTTATTCTGCTCAGATGATCGACGAAGCGCCAGACTGGAGACAACCATTCATAGACTTCGTGGTCTACGACATCCTGCCCGAGAACCCGAAGGAGGCTACTTCTATCAGACGGTGTTCTCTCAGATTCTTCTACGATACAGAGACGAAAATGCTGTATCGCCGCTCCTACGATGGATTACTACTTCGGTGCTTATCGAACGCAGAAGCCAAAGAAGCCGTACGAGAGGCTCATGACGGTGTCTGTGGGGCCCATCAGCCTGGCCCTAAGCTGCAAGACCGCCTTCGCCGGATGGGCTACTACTGGCCCACGATGGTGGCTGATGCAATAGATTATGCCCGAAAATGCAAGGCCTGCCAAGTCCACGCAGACTTCATTCACCAACCATCCGAATTTCTACATCCGACAGTGGCGTCTTGGCCATTCGAAGCATGGGGAATGGATATCATTGGTCCAATCACCCCACCTTCCTCCCGAGGACATCGCTTCATACTTGCGATCACTGATTACTTCTCAAAGTGGGCAGAAGCTGTCCCAATCGCCGAAGTCAAGACTTCGAACATAATCAGCTTCCTGAAGCACCACGTCATCTACCGCTTTGGACTGCCCCGAAGGATCATCCATGATAATGGTCCGCAGTTTATAAGCCACGTATTCTACCGATTCTGCGACAAACACCGCATTCAGAATGTCGCTTCGACACCATACAATCCGACAGCAAACGGGTTAGCAGAGGCATTCAACAAAACAATCATCAAACTCCTCAAGAAATTTGTCTCCTCCAACAAACGCGACTGGAACGAGAAGCTCGGTGAGTGCTTATGGGCTTATCGCACCACTGTTCGAACAGCCACCGGGAATACACCATTCTCTCTGGTGTACGGGCGTGAGGTAGTTCTTCCATTAGAGACTCAGATTCCCTTACTCCGAGTCGCCCTCACTTATCAATTGACAACGGATGATAACTACCGACGTCGACTACAAGAGTTAGAGGTCTTAGATGAAAAACGTCCCCTAGCTCAGCAAAGGATCGAATTATACCAAGCACGATCTCAGGAGCCTTCAACAAAAAGGTCAAAGTCAGAACATTCCAAGTGGGCGATCTTGTTTTGGCAGTCAGGAGGCCAATGGTCATGACTCACAAGACCACCGGCAAGTTCCAGCCAAAATGGGAAGGCCCATTTATCATCGAGGCCGTATTCTCCAATGGTGCTTACCGCCTCGTCAAGCAGAACGGAGACTTGCTCATGTTGCCCGTCAACGGCAAGTTCCTGAAGAAATACTATGTTTAAACAACATTTTCCAGAGTTTCGAGTTATGTGCCCGCTGGTACCACTGAACTCAACCCCCTAATTTTCTAACTTATTGAGTCACGTACCCTCTTGTACCGCTGAACTCATATCCCAAATTTCCAAGTCATGTACCTGCTGGTACGTCTGAACTTACACTTTGATTCCAATATTCACAGATTTTCGAGTCATGTACCCGCGGGTACCGCTGAACTCATGCCCTTCTTCCATAAACATATCCCAAATTCCTAAGTCATGTACCTGCTGGTACCTCTGAACTTACACTTTGATTCCAACATTCATGGATTGTCGAGTTATGTGCCCATCGGTACCCCTGAACTTACATCCCGGTCACTCTTTTGAAAGAAAGTCATGTATAATCATACCGCTGAACTTTCTTCCTACAAGAGACCCTCCCTCATGATCTAATACCTGCACTCCCAGTGCACAACAAAGGTAACGGATCTACAAATTTCCAAGACGACCATGTCCTCATCACCTCTGAGTCGCCCCATTTCCGCCAAAAACAAATCACCCCTACATAGAATTTCTATGTCCTCATTACCTCTGAGTTGTTCTATGTACCCCCTTGTCAAAGAGACCCTCATGCTCACCATGTCTTCAGCACCTCCGAGTCAGTATGATTGGTTCCTTTCTTTTAAACTTATTGTCCGTATCCAAAACCAGGGTATATTAGGGACAATGGGTCCACGCAAAATGACCCGATAAAAGGATTATTACAAAGCAAAAGAGTGAAGCAAATATATATTCCATTCAGTCAGAAATCAGTTACATCCACACGGTTATAGGAAAGTTCTTCATTACAGACAAGACACCTCAAACCCCTAGTTACAAAAATACGTATACAACTCCTTCAACCACATTACGTATGAAGGGTGCAACTGAGGAAGATCCTCGTCCAGAATAGGAGAATCGGGATTCCTAGTGGTGTCACCCTCAGTAGTCTCGACAGTGGGGAGGACGTTGTCCCTCTCAGGCTCCGATTCTTCTTTCATTGTCTCCTTCTTAACAGAGGAAGGCCCCTGATTGACGCCAGGGAGCGACGGATCCTCTACCACTGCAATATCAGCACTCGGTGGAGACACTATAAGAACCAGAAGACAAAAAAAAGTGATAAGAAATGATGAAAACAGTCAGAAGATATTCAGAAGTGTTCATGCGGCTCGTTTAAAGACAACTCTTATGCGGCTTGGGCATGGAATATATTCCATACGGCTCATGGGATGTGTATGCGGACCACGTAATCTAAAAAGCTCGCATCAAAATGATTATGCACGAAGCAATGCAGCAGAGCAGCATCTTTTAGGGTTTCAGAGCACCCAATCTTCCGCACAGTCCTTACCTTCGACGACAACATGAACATCAAGACGAACGGGGGGTGCGGCAATTGAAGACGAAGCCGACTTCCTGCTCCTAGCCATAACCTTCTTCACTGTCTTGGAAGCCCTAGGTGCCATCGTGGTTTGTCAGTTGGAAGAAGAAAACAAGACAGAAATCTTAATCAGAAAGAGTCTAAGAGAGAAATCCTTCTAAATACCCGTCCATTTATAGAGAAAGGAGGACCAAGACCGACGCTTCGTACAAAGTAGTCGACTATTCGGCTATCGATACTGACTAGTTAATTAGAGGTCAGAAACTCCTTGGATCCTGCCCCAAAAAGGTTTGCATGCATGACATAATGGCGTAGCGAGAAGCTATACGACTGAACAATCTATGCGGCCAAGATCTCTATGCGGTCAGGGTTTCATATGCGGTTAGAAGAGCACGGCCATGCTTCTTATTCAAAGTATTTCAATTTTACAAATTGAAAACTTTGAAGGGGGTCCTGTAGAAGCATGGAAAATACTAAAGAAATTGACTCATGCGGCCAAGAAAGACCCATGCAGCTCAGAAAACGCATGCGGCTCAGGGAGTCATGCGGCATAAGGAGCTATGCGGCCGGAGGCATTCCATGCGGCTCAGAAGACACGTGGCGTGACAGTGTTCCCCTCCGATCCATGCTGCATTAATTGCTTTGACGGCTGACCCTCTGAAAAATTGATATACCTGACACCAAAGCAGGTAATTATGACTCTGTCATGATGATGAATCTCTAGGGAAGAGAAAGAAATCTCTGACACGATCTCCCGAGAGCAACAAAATGCCATGTAGCCCTGCCACGTGGGTGTGCTTATGCGGCTCGAAGTGAAGACTTCCCATGCGGTTCAGAGTGAAGCTGTCCCATGCGGCTCGAGTGGAATCATCTCTATGCGGCTCAAGAAGATCATGCCCATGTGGCTCAAGCAGACACACCATTATGCAGTTCATGCGGCTCATCACATGGTTCAGAAGTCTGAAGGAGGAGGCCACTGCCCAGACAGTCCTGACACGTATCCCAAGTCTTATGCGGCCCAAAATTAATGCGGTCCAAATCTCATGCGGCCCAATATGCATGCGGTTCCAGTCTCACCATTGGCGCTCAGGACACGTGTCCTCAGTCGATCAATCTTCCAAATTTATGGCAATCTAAGATCGGGTCGAATCCCAATGATCTGGGACACGTGGCAGGAGAATAAATTTGATTTATTCGCAGATATGAGATAATCATTATAAGGAAGATTTATGCCAATCAGCATTGATTGCTAATGGGGATTTGGTGTAATCTACCCTTATGGTTCTGATTCGTCACAATCAGAAACGAACGACCTGGATTGATCAATCCCCAGGCCGCCGCCATCTCCAAGAGCTAATCATTGGCAACCCTAGCGATCACATCCTACTATTATAAATAGCAAGGTGCCATTCCCTTGTGAGATATAGAGAGATATACAAAAAAAAAGAATCAGAGAAGAATACGTATACACAGGGAGACTTCCCCCATAGTCAGAGAGAGAATATACACAGAGAGAGAGAAGCCCGGAGAGCAATCAGAGAGAGAGTAAGAAGGCATTTCTTCGTCAACGACCAAGCAGATCTTCCCCGAGTCAAGGCTGCGTACCGATCGTCCAAGGAGTAAGGCAGAGCGACCGTCGCTTTCCCGAGCCTCTATCGTCACCCCCCAGAATCTAAAATAAACAATCGTACTTAGACTGCTGTACCTAGGTTTTCGTCCCTAGGCTTTCTTTGTACGAGCGAGTTTGTATTATGAGTCTAAGTTCAATCCTCCGATAATTGTTCTGTACTTTTATAATCAATGGCAAACAATGTCGTGTCTGCCTGCTATGGCCGTTGGGAGACCCAGCTGCAGCTGGAAAGATTTTAATCTTTTGGGGAGGATTTTGGGTTCAAGAATAATGAGGATGTCGATCTTGTGGATTTTCTGAAGACTGGTTAATCTCCGTAGTGTAGGTTTGTTAGCCAGACCGCGAATATTCCAGGATAGGATGTTAATCATTAAGGACGTTGTGGGAGGGTTTTTTGTTTCGCTTGGCGGCAGATCTGGTTTGGATGGTTGTGGTTTCAGTGGGTCCTTGGTTGATATTGGCCCCACTCGGGGTTGATGCTTCTGCCTTTGACGAGGTGGGATGATCATTACTTGATTGCACCTGTGGGTCCGGGGGAAGACTGACCGATTCCCCAGTGGAGTTCAGGATATGATTCTCAGGGGGGATAACTATGGAGTCGCTGGTGCCCCCAATCAGAAGAATTGTTTGCTGGAGAGGATAACCTGCAGCTTGGACCTGTAGTCCTCTTCGAACTTGGTTTGGTCCTAGAATTGCTAGTGCTTCTTCAACAGAGTCTTCGATGGTTTGTTGTTGATCTGCGTCGATGGTGTCGGTGAACGCATCAACGTTTTCTGGATTGGGGCGAATCTCAATGGGCGCGCGATCGACTAGGTGGAGGTTGTCTCCGATGGGGATTCCACGTCCTCCGAAACTAGAGCATCGAATTGGTTGGAGAGGGTGAGAGCTTGGGTGTTGAAGGGGATTAATGCTTTGCTGGGTGGTTCGTTCTTATCTGTCTTGCTGTCACTGGAGCCGAATCATGTGTACAAGTTTAGGGGTGGTAGAAGGGGTGGCTTGGGTGTCCTTTCCTCTGTTGGCATGTTGTCTTTCTGGGGTATTTCTTCTTTAGCTCTGGATGAAGACGGTGGCAGTGCTTTGGGAGGTGGCCTTTTAAATTGCAGTGGTTACAGAACATAATGTGGTTGTCGTAGATTTGTTGGGTGTGGGTCTGGTTGCCCAGTTCGATAGTAATAAAATTGGGTGGTTCGGATGTGAGGTTGAGTTCCACACAGATTTTGGCATATTGAGCCTTAGTGAGGTTGCTGGTCTCATGGGCTGAGGCCACATACGTTTCGAAGGAGTTGGCAATACGCCTAAGAGCCACTGGGATAAAGCAAATGAGGGGTAGATTAGGCAGGGTAATCCAAGCGGCGACCTTCGCTGAGTCTTCATTGGTGCTAAAGCCTGCTGACCACTTGATGATCTTCATCTGGTGGGAATCAATCCTGTAAGTGCCTTTGGACCAGAAGGTCCTGTGGTCTAATTCAGATGATAAGTGGAGAAGAATGTGTCTAGGATCAAGGGGTGCCATACGGTAATCCGCTGAGAGTCTCCAACTGGCTATCGTATTCTGTACCCTGGAGAGTTTAGGACAGCCAGTAGAAAATTTGAGGATAAAAGTGTGAGGGAAGAAGGTTGATAGCGAGGACAATTCCAAGTCGGAGAAGGGAACCGAAGGCACTGGTGACTCCTGGGAGTACACAATGTCCGGAAGATTGATGTCTTGGAAAAGGAGACCCTTCGTAAATGCTAAGTCCGGGTGCAGCTTGGCAGCGTAGGATGGCGTAGCTGTACCGGACGAAGAAAGAAGCTGGGATGCTCTACTAGAAGGTGGAGGAGCAAATAAGGATGGGATCTGCTTTGGACGGGGGGTGAGGGCTGAGGAAACGGCAGGGGGAATACTCCCGAGGGGGGATGGAGGCTGGGCCTGCCGCGCTAACGGAGGAGGGCGTCATGGGAGTCATACCGCTCACAGGGGGCGAAACCACCTGAGATCCCACAGCAACCGGAGGAGGAATGGAATGAGTGTCCTGGACCTCCGCGAATGAGTCCCCTAGCCCGGCTACGCATAAGGCAAGAGGGACTGCTGGTGGCACGGGGAGACAGGCCGCGGAGGCCTGGGAAGCGGGGGGCGACTGGCTAGAGGACACTAGAGACGAGCCGGGAGCCGAAGGGGGGAGCACAGGGGCATGGGGGCCACTGGGGGTCGCAGTAGGAGGGATGTGGAGGGTGTGGGTCAGGGTGGAGTGATGAGGGGGGATGTGGGAGGGTGTTGTATAGAATACATGGGGGACGGTGGGTGGAGAGTTAGCGTATAGCTCAGGGAGGGAGGGCCCCACCTGAATACGAAGGGAAGGGGGACAAGGAATACGCAGGATAGTTGGGGAGGGGCACGTGGGAGCGTGACCTCGTAGGACCAGGAAAGAGACCGCTCGGCGTAAAAGCCCGAGAGATCTCCTCCAAACCGCTCAGCGTAAGGGAAAAGGTGGGACCTACCAAAGGAAACTGCGGGAAAGTGCGCATTTCGTACGAGAAGGGAGTGATGGTGTGGGACCCCCTCGTGTGGAGAGCTGCTAGCAGCGTACACGAGAGGCCATGCGTTGGGAAGCCTGAGGCCTGCACCGCAGGGGGGCTCCCAACCTGAGGGGACTGCTGCTCCGTTTGAATTTTGAATGTAGTGAGAGGGCGCCAACTGAGGACCGAACCCCAGAGAGCTTCCGGCCCAAGTGGGGGCGACCAGGGGACTGCCGAGAGCAGTACGGCGGGTACGTTGGAGGTGGAACAAGGGGAAGCTACTGCTCGAAGGAAAAGGAGGGGGCAGGTGAAGGAGGGGAGAGGAGGGGGGTAGATGGCCGGAGTACCCGGGAATAGCAGACGGTAAGGCGGGGTTACCGGAAGGGGGTAGATTAAGGCTGGGAAAAAAGACGGACGCAGATGAGGGAACGGGGGGGGGGGAGGGGGGGAAGGAGAGGAGGGGGTGGGTAGGCCTACCAAGGAGAGGCAGTCGGCTGGCCAGGGGTACGCCATCAGACGCCGTCGAGGAGGGGGCAGACTGAGGAGACCCTAGGGGCTCCCAGGAAGGAGGAGCGGCTGGCCAAACGATATATATATATATATATATATATATATATATATATATATATATATATATATATATATATAAAGAAAAAGAAAAAGATTTTAATAAGAATTATTTATTAGTGGGAGAGTGCTAAAGGATTAATATATAATTATATAATATGTGTATGTGTGTGTGTATGTGTGTATGTATGTATGTATATATATATATACATATATATATATATTTTACATATATATGTATATATGTATATGTATATATATATATATATATATATATATATATATATATATATATATATATATATATATATATATATATATATAAATATAAATATATATATATACTTAAACTCGAACTGAATCCCCTATATATATCGATAGAGAAAGGGAGAGGGATTTTTACAAAACCCTAACCCTAGCTGACACACCCCCGCCGCCTTTCCGACGACCCAACGTCGCCACCACGACCGCCGGAGCCGCCGTCGGTGGCCTGAACATGTGCTCGCACTCATGTTTGACAGCAGCAGCGAGCACCACGGAGCCAACTTCGGAGCGACATTTCGTCGCGCTCGCTCGATCAATTTTTGAGCCGTTTCTTCCGGTATGATCCTTACCTATACACCTTTAATTTTCTTCAAATAGTTTGTGCCGATTCATATCATGTGCGATGAAAAACGAGTTCCAAAATCGAGAAAAACTTGATTTATTGGACGTTAGAAACTGTCCCGAAACTCTAACTTTGTGGCCGATTTGCGACCAGCGTATTGCAAATTTTCAAAATCGGTTTGAAGAGACTTGTAGACAACCTATAGGGCTTTAAAATCCTTTTTGTAGAATTAAATTTCATGCATTGTACAGAAAGTTATTGGTTTGTGAAATTGGAGAAAAAATAGGTTTTCAAAACTGAAATTTTAGAAAAATTGTCCCGATACGACGTCCGTCCCGTCAATCTGGGCGACGTGGTCGCGAACCGAAAGCATCGAAAGGTGCGTATCAACTTCGTGGATGTGTGGGCTTTCACGAAATTCAAATTGGTCGCGTGTGCGCGACGAATTTAATGCATATCCGTCAAAAATTCACCGTATCGGCCTTTTGTATATTTGTCAATTAATTTGTGCACGCTCGTCATATCGAGATAAAACTTGTGCCAATAGGACCATATCATTTTTTTGGTCCTGTATGCCAAGTTTGGTCCGATTCTGAGAAGGTTGACCGGAACGCTATTTTGGCGGGCCTGCGACCCGATCCAACGGGCGAATTTGTGCACGGTCCACCGGAATCCAACTTTGGATATACGGTTGGGTTCGTCTCGTCAAACCAAACTTGTAGACATATCTTTTGATGACTTTAGAGACTGTAGGTTCTGGCACATTTTTCGGTATAAAGTGGGTCCAACGACGGACACCATTTTGACCCAAAATTACCGTTTCGCCCCTGTGTCCAGAATTGGACTTATAGGTAGGCGTTTCTAACTAATTTGACCATTCTGAGAATGTTGATAATATTTGTTTTAGCATTAGGAGACACTTGTGCGAGTTGACCGTTCGTGGCTCATTGAGTGGTTTGTAGTTTGATTTTCTCAGCTCAGGACCTGAGGCAAGTACATTCTCTGATAGTTTTCATTGCTTTGATATCTACTATATCTGATTCAGTTGTAGTGTTATACTTGATTCTCGACACGAGGATACACGGACTAGTATACGTGAATCTTGTCATGAGATGTCATTCCCGGTTTACCTGGTATATGAGTACATTGTTCGATATTATTTCCTGTACTTGTATAGACACCGATTTAGGAGTAGACTGGCCCCCTGCTTTTTGAATCCCGTGTCATGACCTGTCATGTCTGGATTCATTATACTACTCGGAGATGGGGAGTTATTAGAGGTTTTGTGATCATACCCCTACTTGTTTATTACTTGTGCATAGCTCCACCCTCACCACACGTAGGGTGTAGCCTGACCTTATACTACTTATGCATAACTTTCCATTTTTGCCGGTCTGATCCCTACACTGTTATACTACCTGTGCATAGCCGGTCAAATATAACTGCCTGATCTTGACCCAAGCCGATCACATAACGCTCTAATATCTCATGGCACTTTATTTTTATGTTTTCATCATACCTCATATTACTTTCTATTGTTTATATTCCAGTTTTATCTTATATCTCACACATGACATGATATCCAGTTCTCTTGTACTATTTTACTTTCAGTCTTGACATTTCATCTTGTATTTCATTATAATTATCTCTTATAGTATTTGTTAATTCACATGGAACTGCTGTTGGTGTTTGTACTTGTTCATATCCTGACAGGATAACTTCCATTGTTTTTTAGAGGATTTAGATGCAGATTGTCTGACCTACTACGGGTTTGGCATAGATGGAGCCTACGACCAGGACCTGTCTGTGGACCCGGTGCTCGTAGAGGACACACTGCCAGTAGTGACCTAGTTTACCTAGATTTTGTCGGGATTACATTCCAGTTTGATACTTTGAGACTTGTAGTATTTATTTGTGATATTGTTTTATGTCTTGGATTCTGAACTTGTGATTGTGGCTCGGCACTATTTTAGACTATTTACTTCATCTTTATCTTTATCATCGTGCTTATCTTCCTTAGATTATGTGATTGAGTGGTGATTATATTCCTCCGTACGGAGATGACAGGTTATATTATTGTGTCTTAGATTCTATATATTCTAGATGACCATTACAATATTCTACCGTCGATACTACGGCGTAGGCTGGACGTACCCACATGCTCGTGCCCCTAAACAGGGTGCGGGTCGTGATAATATGGCTCCAGAAAGCATTCACCCTTGAACCGATACATTAGGTGGGAGGGTCGGATCATCTTCAGCCACATAAAAGTCGGTGGAGTTAGACGGATTGTCATAGGTTCTAAGTCCATGAGCTGAGATAGAAGATTCTCATATCCCAGAAGAGGAGGGACGCAGTAGAATTTCCCTCTGGAACCCATGTTCAAAGCACTTATACTCTCTGAAAGGGTGTTTATGCTCCATCGAGCGGTGGCGTAACGCCTGGTGAAGTCTTCTCCAATAGTACCCATAGTCGGGTCCATCAGGCTGGGATGATGCAACAACAGCTACCCGAACAGATAGGTATAAGGCATCTTGGTGCGAGGAAAGGTGTCTCGAGTGCTGCGATCATTCATTATACTGTCGACAAAAGAACTCAAACCTACGTTCATTCGTTAAGTGATCGCCGAAAGAATATCCATCTTGTAGCCAAATACTAGATGCACAGCCATGAATACTATGCCTTGGTGGAATCTGTCGATGACACTGGCTCCAAGAACCACGAATCGTCGTATCCATAAAGAAAAGAAACCCGCTAAAATAGCTTCTCGAGACATGGGTCGATAACCTTACCGGAGGTAGCTCTCAATGGTAGCACCGGCGGTAAATGGATGCCAATCTTCATTCAGTATGTTGTCGAAATGTTTGGATTTTTCTATCAACTTTTCAACAATGCTGCGGTCAAGCGACCTGAAGAAACAAGGTTCACAAGCTTGACTCTCATTGATCTTGTCTTCTTGAATGTGGCCCAGAAATAAGTACGGCAACCACTTACTCATATAGCATGTCCCTTTTGCGGCACTCTGATAGTAGAGGGTACAAATCATGAAGTGGCACAAAAGTTCCTCGAAGACGGCTATCATCTGTGGATTCTCTTTGGCTAAAGTATTTAGCTTTTCATTCGTCGGTACGTATTCTTCGTACGGGTTTTCACCCATTGGCAAATGAGAAAGATATTGCATCTCATGAAGCGCAAAGCCAATCTCTCCATGAGGAGTCATGAAGGTGCCAGTTTTGTCATTATACCATTCCAGCAGAGCCAATAATAGATTAGGATTGGGACGGATGCCGTAAGCAGTAGTCCAAATTGGATCGTAGAGTTCCAGTTCAAGAAGCTTGTCTTTAAATTGGTCCAGAGCCCAGACTACAATACTGTTCCAGGCTTCATCTCTGGATTCATCAAGCCTGTCAATCTCATGGCTTGATCTAGATATTTTCCCTCAGCCTTAGCAAATATATTTGCAAAAAAAGGAATTCTAACCAGAATAAACAAGGATGAATCTTCAGGAGGCACATAACTCGAATGACTGTTGAACATGTCTTTATTCTTGGGATGCAATTTATGGCATATTTTACCAACCCTGGCCTGTTGGATTGGAGTCAAGTCCCATGCCATCCCATGAGGAGAACTGGAATGAGCATATCGAGATAGAGATAAGTATCTCGATATCTCTGTGAGATACATCCATCTGTTTTCGCTTCGATAAATCCTATCCTCTCGCTTTGATTTGGGCTGAGCTGTTTTCTTGATGGCATCTCTAAATAAGAAAGTTGGTTTCTTGTGAGGGACTTGGTCTAAACTCATGAGGGTTCTGCATTTATCAAACACAATAAAGTCCTATCCTCTTGAGATACTAGCATTGTTCTTCTGGATTCTGGAAGATCATATTGAGGATATGGAACATGAGACAAATCCTTTTGGTATTCCGATACTCGAAAAGCTGAAGCCAGCCTCTCAGCATCGGGGTCTTCTTTGAAATCAATTGCAAAAGAAGAAGCAAAGTTTAGAAACATGAAAGATCAACTTTGCACAAAAATATTCAGTTTGCACAAACCAACGCAAATTACGCTAGCACAATGGCTCTTGAGTGGCGCATGATCAAATATCTTAAGTCAATGCCTTATGACAAAATTGTTTTGTTACTTTGGCATAAGATATGACAATCCATCAAAGTATTGGACATAAACAACATTTTAAAGCGTTACGCGTAAGACAGTTCAAAACTTGCGTGAGGTCAGTTTTACGCAGGATCTAGATGGCGCCAGTTCATAGGTTGTGCAAGAGCTTCTCGGCGCAAATGTATTTTTTACGCGAGTTTGCTTTTTGCACATAACACAATTTGTAAAAACAAAGAGTGTGCGCTATTATGCGGCTAACACTCTAAAAAGAGGAGGCACGGGTTGTGAAGTGCGCAGGGTTAACCAGAGCTCTAAATAAAGATGGTCGACACTGGCACGTTGTGCTGTCATCAAATGGCGCCCAAAATCAGTCGTTTTGTTCGCCTGCGATCACCTTCGAGTGGTAGGTTCGTCCTTTCGATTCCGTCGATGGTGGCGTATACTGAGGCGCCCTCAGTCGTGAGGCACACGATGAAGGCTCAGCAACCCCCTTAACCTTATCAGTAGCAGATCTCCTCGGTGCCATTGATGGTCGAAAGAGCTTCCAAGGTTGGGAAGAAGAAAGCAAAGTGTTGGAGAGAAAATAACTTTTCAGTAAAAGTAAATTTTCTCTCACTTAAACAACTATTTATAGCCTATGGCGACTTTTTTGACTGTTGCACAACCTACGCGCAAAACTCGGATCAATTACAACAATATTTCGCGCCAGTCAGACAAATCACTTCTAATTTTCAGTATTTCAAAATTTGAAAAATTTTAAAATTGAAAACTTTGAAGGGGATCTTGTAGAAGCTCAAAAATAATTAGGCGCTACTCATAAGATGGCGCCAGGATTCAGAATGGCGCTGGTCATTGGGTTGCATGAGACTTAGGTGGCACTAAGGTCAGGTGGTACGTGTACCACGTGGCAAGCCTCCTCGAGAAGCTGTAACAATCATAATGATGACTGATAGCTCATTAGTCAAAGGAAATTTCTTTGAATCTTGGGAAGCACGGCGCTCGAGAAGACTGTGTCAGCTTTGTAATAAATGTTGACGGTTAGCTCGTGCCAACTATCAAGTGGCGCGAGGTAGTTAATGATGACAGAACTGACGGACTAATTAGGAGGCGCCAGTTATCAAATTGTACTTGGCGCCACTTATAAATTTGGCGCCACCTAATCAATTTTCATCCAGAAGTCAGATGATGTGGCGCACATGCCACTAATCTCGAAGAACGACACTGCCAACAACCATGCGTATCTATCTCACAGAATACCACGTGTCCTTAGCAGTTCGATGACCGTTCGCGCAACTGGATGAATGGCGCACAAAATGCAGTGCGCGCCACCCAGAATAACTACTTGACAATTATTTTAGAACTCTATAAATATCGTTTCAAATCAGTTCTAAAGCATCACTAATGATCATAATCTCCTGACAAAGTGCTGCTGCATTCTCCAAAGACTCATGTCTTCGATATCACATCGTCCAAGGGATAAAGTGATCGTCTTCTGATCAGATTCCTACAGTTATACTTTCCCAGAAATCAATTGTACTCTTTGTAATTTCTTTTTCTTTTAGTTTGTAAATCAAACTTTTGTTTTTGCAAACAAATATGCCAAAAATATGGAGGTTTTGTTCCCATATAAAATATTTTATTAGGATAAGATAGATATATAACTGATATAATTGTATTGATCTGAATATAACATTTTTATATAGTCATAATAATATACTAAAAGCTACTGACACCAATATATAACCCAAAAATCATATAAATTCCCATAAATTTAATACATACGTATATTAGTCATAACTTATGCATATATCTATAATTGTTTTTATATACTAACAGTTGGTAAAAGTATCATATATATTTTATACATAACAATCTTGTATAACAAAATATATAATCTCTATTTAAATAGTGATACATACATATGCTCATAAAATTGTCTCTGATTACATAACAATATATATATCCATAAACATAATATAACACATTTGTTTACACCTATAAGTAGTTTGTATCTAACATATATGTATTATTTAAATAATTATACCTAGGGTTTAATGCAAATATACATATAAATGATGGAACTTCTCCCTTTTTAAAGCAAACCACCCACAGAAACTCGAGAGAGAGAGAGAGAGGAAAAATTCTCATCTGCAGCTCTTTCTCTGAACGGTTGGCCAGGGTACAATGATGGCTCGAGGCCGCAGAGGGCCTCCCGCGGTGAAGGGTCGGCATCAGATTGTGAGAGGCAAAGCATCGTGGAGGCATGGATGGGAGATGAGGGCTCCTACCGATGCGCGCGTTCTGTGCTGGTGAAGGAGGTTACCGGTGCTGAGGCGTCGCTCAATACATGAAAGCTGGGGTGTCGGCATTTGACGCCCGACGGGGAGGAGCCGACCATGGTGGTCAGGCAGTTCTTGCGGTGAAGGTTCCCGAGGAAGGAGTGCAGCTCCGTGCTTGCAGGTTCGACGGGGTACGGTCGGCTCAGCATCATGAGTGGTGAGGATGGAAGAACCACGACGAGGCGGTTAGATGATAGAGATGGGAGAACCATAACGATGCGGTTAGATGACATGGATGAAGTCGCAGGGATGGAGTGGCACGCGTCGCTCGGAGGAGACGCCCTCTGGAGTTCGGCAGGGCTATGCACGGTGCACCGTTACTTGCGCTAACGCCTTAGCGTGGTCGACGAGGAAAATGCTGACTCCCTCTACAGGGAGTCCGTCGAGAGGACGAGCCAGCGTTGCTCATGGTCATGTCGTTAGGAGGAACGCCAGCGTCACCGGGTCGCTGCGAAGAGAAGAACGGTTCGTCGGAGATTTCTCCTCCACGATAGCTAGGTATGAAAGGTGGAGAGAATGGAACTGGCGGCTGGTTTTTAGGGTTTAAAGTAGGGCTGTGCACAATTAAGTCAAACCGACCAAATCAAACCAAGCCAAATCGAACCGATTGGTTTTAAACCGAACCGATAGTTCAGTTGGTTTGGTTCGGTTTCAATTTTCTCAAAACCAACCGATTCGATTCGGTTCACGGTTTGGTTATGCCAAAAACCATCTAAATCGAACCGAACCAAATCCTTGTTAAATAATTAGGGTTAGCCGGTTGGGTAATGGGTTCATTGGGATGTATTATACTGGTTTGGTTTATTTATTCACATCACAGCCATTTATCAAGTTGAAGTTGAAAGAGCTCTCTCTCTCTTGTCACAAAGAGGAGTACTGGCGGCTCCTATTCTTTTCTAATTGCTCATGTGCACATGAAAGATGCTTTTGCACTACTAAAATAACCCAGATTAGCGACGTCAGAAGACGTCGCTAAATACAGGAAATACGTCGCTAATAATGATTTGTGACGTAATTAGCGACGAAAAACCTACGTCGCTTATAGGCAAGTCGCAGATGGCAAATTAGTCGCAAAACGTCGCTATTTGCTATGCGTAGTTAATTGTCGCTAGACGTCGCTAAATGAGCGACAGATAGCGACGTATAAGTACGTCGCCAACATTGCGACGTAAAGCGACAAGTTGCGACGCTTCAAATGTTTATAAATGATGACAAGGCATGGCATCCACGTGGCCACGTGGGCAACGTAGCGACGTATATTAGCGACGTCGAGCGACGTAACGTTGCTAGTTAGCGACGTATAGCGACGTCTGTGTGACGTCGCAGTACGTCGTAGAACGTCGCTATACGTCGCTAATATAAAAAATTTTTTAAAAAAATATAATTAATATTTTTGTTATGCTGTGTGTCTGTGTTTACAGTGTGTGTGAAGTGCAGTGTTCGAACCATCGACAGTTTCGCTTACTGTTGTATGTTTTATCTTTGATAGAAAGATCAACAGTTCAGGGTGCACTTCTCAGAGCTTCCTCTTCACGTCCTTCACCTTCTCGGGAACCTTTACGACGTCCGAGAAAGTGAAGGACGTGAAAATGAAGCTCTCAGAAGTGCACCCTGAACTGTTGCTATTTCTATCCAAGATAAAACATACAACAGTAATCGAAACTGTCGATGGTTTCGAACACTGTATTTCACATTCACTGTAAACACAGACACACATCATAACAAAAATACATAATATATTTTTTTAAAATTTCGGCAGCATCTCCTTTGTATATCAGATCATCGCTTATAACCCAGCGTAGGTATATTTGTCATCCCGTCGCAGATATCACAGTAAATATCACAATAAAAATAGGAGGCAGTGCAAAGTAAATATCAAAGACACACATCCTCACAAACATCCAATAGAGTCAAATAAAAATGGAAGATGATAAAAAGTCTCCCACCAAGTGTATAAACAACAGTGTATGAATAAACAATTTGCCCATAGGGCCAATACATACAAGTCATAAAAAAACCAATAAAATCACTGCGGACCCCTGCCGCACAACTGGGATAGAATGTAGTCATACTGCTCCTGGGTGAGCTGTACCGTAGGGGCAGTAGGAGGCAGTACAATGTCTGGAGTCGGCACCGGAGACAGTACAGTATCTGGAGTCGGTGCCGTCGATGGACCCGGAGGACGTACCTGCTCCAGCTTTCGCAGTCGCTCACCATGCGCAGCAAGGGCACTCACCACCTTCTCAGTATACTGAGCGACTGAAAGAGAAAGGCTCCTCTGCGATCCGTCCAGCTCGACCTATCTACGCTCCGTGCGCTGCGTAGACTCGGTGAGCGTCTGCAAGTTGGCAGCTGCAGCCTGATGCAGACTCATCAGCTCCTGTATACTGCGCTCGACCGCATCAAATCGTCCGGTGACGATCGGAGGGTCGGATCGTCGCTCGACCGCATCAGAAATCTGCTGCTGCAACTCGCGACGCAGCTCCTCGATCTGACGACGAACATCCTCAGCTCGTGACGACGCCTGCATAGCCGGAGACTGCGCACTGACAGAGGGGGCCCGGGATGACTCCGAAGCCAAATACGCGCCGTAGGATCCCGTACCGTAGTACGTACCCTTCTGAAGACCGCCAACGGTGGTCATCCAGAGCTCGTCCGGCGATGGCTCTGCAGGCGGCTGGGAGGAAGTACCAGCCCCTCCCTCTGCTTGCGCACTAGCAGCAGCAGCAGCATCAGCCGCCTCCTTCTGTAGCCGAACAAACTCGGCCTAGAACATGTTTGCTAACGTGTAAGTGTTTACTAAAGTCTATATTGATATCTATTTTCCTGTTTTCTAAATTATAGTCAGTTAATATTAGTTAATATTAGTTCGTTTAGCTCATCTACTTCTTCTTCTTCTTTTTCTTCTTCTTCCTCCTCTACATCTTCACTTTCATCTGCATCTTCCTCTTCAGATAATTCTACTTCTTCTACACAATTAGATGTGTAATAGGAAACTTCCGTCGTGTCCACTTCTATAATATTTGTTACAAGAGGTAGTTCATCCTGTTGATAAGCTATATCGTCAACCTCAAAGGTATTTCTAGCTTTGGTCTTGCATACTGCCCACCAGTCCGACCTTGTTGTTCCCCGTTTAGGATAACTTGTAAAGTACACGAGCTGAGCCTGACTTGATAGGACAAATGGTTCATAGGCTTGATATCGACGCCGATAGTTTATATCAACAAGACCGTGCTTGTCTACTTTCCAACCTTGACCTTCAATCGGATCGAACCAATCACACCTGAATAACACAATCTTAGCAGGCTCTATTCCATAACTATATGTCAGCTCCACAATCTCCCGTAACACGCCATAGAAATCGTTGCCCGCATCAACATCTTTGTAGTTCGAAGATCTGATACACAAACAGCTGTTTTTGGTGGAATCGAGATCCACAAAGTTGTCTCTGATCGGGCAAGTTGCTGACTTGAACCTAAACCCATTAACACAGTAGCTTGGCCATATTTTTGCAGCATAAATTGGTCCCTTGGCTAGCGTTCTAATAGACTCATTCTCAAGTCTTGCGTATGGACGATCGACCTAAATACCACGAAAGAAGCAATTAAGCTCATTCTCAATCAAGTGCATATACAAAAAGGTAATTACAGAGTTCTCAAGTCTTACATATGCACTCAACCATGATGGAAACTAACGCCTCATTTCTTGTTCTAGTTCTTCTTCTGTTATGTGTGGCCTACCCGACCTCACCTCATCATTAAATATGCTGAAAACAACATCGTTCAATTAATGTAATAGTATAATAATTAACACTATTAAAATAATATAGACGTATTAATTACTTACCCCTCCAGTTTCTCTACTTCCTCCTCGTCGCAGTTGAGTAATACATACACCTGAGCAGCCCTTAGCTCATCATCGTTCAGATATCTCTTTTTCATCTTACCCGATGGCTTTCCTGGAGCATTGAATACCTTCAGTATTGTATCATTACTTTCATGATCTCCCTCGTCGTTTCTGGAAGCTCTCGTTCTATTAGTTGCAACATGAGGCTTGAAATACATCGAACAAAAGGTTGTAATCTCCTCGAGAACATAGGCTTCACAAATAGAACCCTCGACCCGTGCCTTATTTTTCACCATTCTTTTTAGGTAATTCAAATGTCGCTCGAACGGGTACATCCATCGATATTCGACGGGTCCACCAACACGTGCCTCATAGGATAGATGAATCGGCAAATGCTCCATAGAGTCGAAGAATCCAGGAGGAAATACCCTCTCTAGCTTGCATAGTGTTACCGCAATATCCTTCTCTTGCTTTTCTAGACGATCAACGAGCAATTTTTTAGAACAAAGATCCCTGAAGAATATGCTAAGCTCCGTCAATGGATCCCAAACTGCCTGCGGTAAGAATTCCTGAAATGCAATCGGAATTAACCTCTCCATGAATACGTGACAATCGTGGCTCTTCATACCCGTCAATTTGTTTTCCTTCGGATCGACACATCTTCTCAGATTTGACACATATCCGTCTGGAAATTTTAGGCCCTGGATCCACCGACAAAGTCTCACTTTATCCTCCTTGTCCAGCGAAAAAATTGACTTCGGAAGGAACTGTTTTCCATTCTGCTGTATCAAATGCAACGCAGGGCGTTTGCATATTTCTTTTAAGTCCAACCTGGCCTTGGGATTGTCTTTCGTTTTTCCCTTTACGTCCATCACAGTATTAATTATGTTATCAAACACATTCTTCTCAATATGCATGACATCAAGATTATGTCTGATCAGATTGGTACTCCAGTATGGCAGATCCCAGAATATGCTCCTCTTTGTCCAGTTATGAACTCTACCAAACCCATCGCACTTGTACCCAGTTGTAGGATCTTCGATAGCACTTGGAAAATCTTTAACCTCCTCCCATATCGTGTCTCCGCACCACCTTGGCGGTGGATCACCCTTCTCTACAACGCCGGCACGGAAAGTATTCCTGTTCCTTCTGAACGGATGATCTTTTGGCAGAAATTGCCGATAACAATCAAAGAAGCACGACTTTCCGCCGTGTTTCAAGCGGAAAGCCTTACTACGGTCCATGTAATACGGACATGAGAGACGGCCATGAGTGCTCCATCCAGATAACATTCCATAGGCCGGAAAGTCGTTGATGGTCCACATAAGGGTTGCCTTCATCTGAAAATTCTGCTTCCTGGAAACATCGTACGTGTTAGCGCCTACTTCCCATAACTGATTCAACTCATCTATCAAAGGCTGTAAGTACACGTCAATGTTCCTCTTGGGATTGTTCGGACCAGGAATTATAACGGTTAGAAACATGTACTGAGTCTTCATGCACATCCAAGGCGGTAGGTTATACGGAGTAACAATCACAGGCCAGCACGAATACTGGGATCCCGAAAGACCAAAAGGAGTAAAACCGTCAGAAGATAGTCCCAACCTGACATTTCGCGGATCTGAAGCAAAATCTGGATACACTCGATCAAAGTGCTTCCACGCTTCTCCATCGGATGGGTGATCCAACACTCCTTCAATCTGTTCTCGCATGTGCCAACTCATATTTTCGGCCGTCTCTTTCACCATAAATAATCTTTGCAACCGCGGCGTTAAAGGCAAGTAGTGCATTGAATCGGTCGGTCTTCTTGCACCGGTAGACCTTCCTGTACTAGTTGTCTTATAGCGATCAGCACCACAAAATCTGCACACATCTGCGTCCTTGTCGTCTTTGTAGTATAGCATGCACCCTTTGCGACAGGAATCGATTTTCTCGTATCCCATCCAGAGCGATCTCACCATCCTCTTAGACCGGTAGAAGTCTTTAGGCAACTTAGCACCCACCGGCAAGATCTCTATAATCAACTCCAACACTCGGTTGTAGCATTCTTGCGACATGTTAAAATCTGACTTAATGCTCAACAGTCTTGTAACCACCTCCAACGGTGAATGATCCTCACAACCAGGATACAATGGAGTCCTTGCATTCTCCAGCAACTCCATGAACTGTGCAGCATCGGCGTTCGGTGCCTCCTCAGGTGCATCATGAACGAAACTAGGCCCCGCAGCGTCGAAAACCATGTTCACGCACCCGTCGTCGTATGCATGATTATCTGAAACAAAATTAGGTCCCGCATGCATATACGGCTCAACGTAAGGCTCTGGCTCTGATGCTAAAGACACAAGTTCTCCGTATGCGGTCCACTGATAGTAATTAGGCGTGAAACCCCTCGAGTACAAATGATATGTCACTTCCACTTCTGGATAATATTTTACGTTATGACATTTCACACACGGACACTTAATTTTGGTGCCGTCCATGTACTGAGGGAACGCCTTAGCAAACTGCAGGAACTGCTCTACTCCCGCTATGTATTCATCCCGTACACCACACATATCATTAGGACGACGATTGTACATCCATAAACGATTCCGCAAGTAGTAATTCATATCCATTTGAAAATAATTTTGCAAAGATGGACACACATTATCCAACAGGCACAAATTCGTATATAATGTCTTATTATGGAACAACATTAGTAGCGGACAGTTACTAATAACAATGATATTGACCGATACCGATACGGTTTGGCATGTTCCGATCCGATACAGACCGATACCAAATATTGACCGATACCGACATTAGCATGTTCCGATACTATACAGACCGATACCGATACCAAATATTGACCGATACCGACATTGGCATGTTCCGATACCGATACTATACAGACCGATACCGACATTGGCATGTTCCGATACTATACCGACATTGGACAGTTACTAATAACAATGATATTATCCAACAGGCCGATACCGACATTGGCATGTTCCGATACTATACCGACATTGGACAGTTACTAGACTACACTTCACTTACACCTCTGGATGACTTTGGCTCAAACCAGCCAAAGCTAGTTCAACGAGAGCTCCAAGAAAAAAATGGCTCTCCTCCCACAAACCACAATGGAAACTATACTTGAATAATGCACTCTATTCATTTGGGACTATTCCAGGTGTCCAAATTATAAGCAACCCTATATACATGATACGAATTTCCAACATGTGACATTCATCCATAGCTACTATTTAATTGTTTCATTCGGGGTTCTATTATGTGTGAAATGCAAGACGCAAGTTACATTCCGGATGGACTTTTATATCAAATTGGCGTTTCTAAAACACTAGGCCAAAACATGGAAATCTTTTATTTTCCTGTATCTCTGTTTGTTTGTCATGTATATTTAGAATCTGTCTAGGACTCTAGACTAATGACATTCTTCTTGATATTGGTTTCATGCACATTAAAAATACACTTTCTCAGCTACTATCTCTCCCCTCGTTTTAGGCATACTTTGATTCTTCACATCTTCCAGACCTAATTTAGAGCATATATATAGTTTAAGAAAATCAAGAAATAGCAGCTTAAGTCATTTATAATTCCAAGAAAAGGTGTGGTATTGTGATTGAAATGCATTTTTGCTAAGGTCGAGAGTTCCGATCACATTCTATCATTATGTTACGTTTCATATCTCAAGGATTTTTTCTATCTATACTACTATATAATAAGAAAAGTTGAGGCTTCACCGTAATTTTTTTTTGTTCCAAACATATCCTTGTTTATGTTTACTGAGTAAAATTGTTCATTAAGTTTAAAATGGACAAGTAGGTAATTATATATAGGAAAAAAATTAAAGAGAGATTGTTGTTTATTCTTTCCGAGTAGTATGAAATGCACATGGAAATCTTTTATTTTCTAAATGCAAGACGCAAGCTGTAAAGAAAAACCCAAAACATGTCCAAGGATCGTGTCAGTGTCCAAGGGTCGTGTCCGTGTCCGTGTCAGTATCCAAAACACGCACACACAGTATCAGTGTCCAAAATTTTGAGTTTGTGTGTGTGTGTGTGTGGGGGGGGGGGTGGGTGTGTGTGTGTGTGGAAGAGAAGGAGGAGGAGGAATTAGGTTAGGGTTTACCGCCGGAGAGGAGGAGGAGCTCCAGGAGGAGGAGGAGCTCGACGGGGGGGGGGAGGGAGTCGACGGGGGGGGGAGGGAGTCGACGGGGGAGGGGGAGTCACCGCGGGGGAGGGAGTCGCCGGGGGGAGAGGGGGAAAAAAATTTTGAGTTTCGATTTTTCGAGTGAGGGGGAAAAGGGAGTCATGTGCCCTAAGTAAAAAAGTTAGCGACGTCCACTATTGACGTCGCTAACCGTCGCAATAATTTTAATATAAGCGACATATTTTTTTAATATGTCGCTGAACGTTGCTATTCAGCGACATACTTTATCTAGTGTCGCCGAACGTCGCTATTCAGCGACGTATTGCGACGTCAATAGGAAGGAGTCGCTATATTATATAGTTAGCGACGTAATTTCATTCCGTCGCTAAACGACGTCGCTAATAGAGCATATTTTAGTAGTATTGGTTGAATGTATATGATTTTTTATTATTATGTACAATTGACATTTTTTTCACCTACAACGCGCAAGTTGAATTGAAGCTACTGAATTGTATTTATTGTTGCAAAGTACAAATTGACAGAGCTTTCACAAAAAAAGCATACAGTCCATTTTTTATGTGATCAAAACCGACCAAGTCGAACCGATCCAAACCGAACTAAGTCGGTCAGTTTCAAAACCGAACCGACCATTTGGTTGGTTTGGTTTGGTTTTATTTATTTTCAAACCGATTAACTTCGGTTCGACTTTGGTTGGGACCAAATAGGTCGACTACCGACTGATGCACACCCCTAGTTTGAAGAGGTTTAGGAAGTTAGGCGTTACATAGAGGGGATGAAAGGGAGGGGTAACCCGCTAGCAATCGTACTGGCATGCTCCCTGCTACATGGAATGCTACAGTATCCTATTAGGGGAGAAGGAAATAGGTTCCTATTTGAATTTCTATGTTGGATTTGGGTCTGGGTTGGCACTTTCCTGGCCCGAGTTTAGGTAAGCGGGTTTGGGTCGGCTGCTCCCTATACTACCCAGGTTCAAGGAGACTGGGGATGGGCTGGTAGCTACGGGTTGGGAATTTTAGGTTAATTTAGGCTGGAAAATTTTTGTATTTAGGAAAGGGTCATACCTATACATGTGTATACATGCACCCTAAATTATATATACGTATATACACACGCTCTAAATTATATATAAGACCCAGAAACCCATAAATATAATTAGGTCGACCCATTATATATTGGAGCCCCTAGGTTTAACTACCTATTAGAAAATAGGTCCATTTTTCTTATTTATTTGGGGGCTAAGGCCCAAAAGAGGATAGGGTATTAAAAATTAAAAATTAAATATTTTCATTAAAATAACTACTAACTTATAAAGGAAGTTTATTTTAACATAATAATCCAACAATGATAATATTCTTCATAATAAAAATAAATAAACTCTAGCATTATAATATAAGCCATAACAATAATGGTAAGATCAATAAGGGTTCTAATGGCAAGCAGTAAATTTAACACTCTTCAAACTAACCTAACTATATTTTCAAAATTTAATAATTGAAAGAAGAGAGAAATCAGGGAGTTTACATTCTATCCACCTTAAAAGAATTTCGTCCTCAAAATTTCAAGTCAACCAAATGAGTAAAACTACAACAAGGTTTAAAGATATGGCTGCTACAATCAAGCCCTAATTTTAAGTAATCGATCTCTACATTACTAGAGTCACCCCGCGTATAATTTCTCAGTTTCTGATATCCCCAACAAATGTTTCATAAGAAATCCTTGAAATTTAAAATCACCCAAATAGGTCAAACTACAATACGTAGTTGCTATGGCTACTCTACTCAATTTGTAACCCTTGAGATTTCCACCGAGGTTCTTGAAGTCCTCATAATTATTTTTGGTTTATATTCAACAAATGTTCCTTCAGTCATAAACTATGTCGTTTATTCTTTAGAATCTTCCATATCAATAAAGAACTTTTGTGCACACTCTAAAATATAGGTCGTCCTTGAGATAGGTATATGTGCCAACAATGCTTGGTTATCATCCATCTTTCCATTCTCAATCATAAATAGTTGGTTTCATTGCCCTATTCTAGGTCCCCCTTATTTTATTAGTCGCAATGTCCTTATATTAATCGCTTTCATTCCTCTTCAACAACACCTATAGTCGCATAATCATCGACTGCAACACCCTATCATGATTGTCACGTAAATAAATATATTTGAGGCTATACCACACAACTTATCTATAAGGTCTACTTCAACTAATCCCAACTAACATATCATCACTTATACCAACAACAATTTACAAGGAGGCCATCTACTAATAATTTTCATAATTTACTTGCTACTAATTATTGTACCTCCTTCTTAATAGCGTATCCACAGTGTACAATCCAATCATCTAAGGCATTCGATCCTTGAATCATCTTCGTACTTCTCGCTTATTATATCATCATTGTCATTATACTCGTCCTTTAATCAACTCTTATTTCATCAGTACTAGGAAGCTCATGACCCATATGCCTAGGTTACTCAAGACATGATCATGCTCTCACTTCAAACCTTTTCGTTATACCTCTGTAATTCTTCTATGATGAAGGCGTTAGTAGGAAGTTCAACTTATTTTGCTTACAATATTTCTCTCTTTTCTTCTACCCATCAATGGTGGCATAATCCTTAAGGCTATATCTTGCATTCTTTGAAGCAATCATAACCTCATTTCAAACCCTCGTTACTTACCCTCTTGTCATGTTAGTAAGTCTCCTATAATCTAAAATCACCTACTAACTCTTGAAGTCATGGGCATAGTCTAGTCATCGAACCCTACATGTGGTAAATCCTTAAGATCATAGTATTACTCAAATTCTCTATTTTACAGTTGAAACCATCAGTCTTATTATTCTATCATAGGCATAATGTCATCCATCTATATTATCAACCAAAAAATCCTTAAGTTCACTTCTTAACCCACTCTTAATAAACTTTTAATCCCTTATAGTCAACCACTCATACCTGGCCTTAAAGCTCACTTCGATTAACCTCTAAAGAAATCTACCCACCTTAGATGCCAAACATCGCAATCACATCAACAATATATTCTAGTTTTACTCTATGATTTTAACTATGAGGTTTGTCTAGTTCAGCCATTTATAAATAGAAATATAATAATGACCTAAGTCTAGGTCGAGCAATCCATATCAATAGTAAACAAGGTAAGGGTCAAGCAAAACATGAAAGATATAACAAATTTTTTCTAAATGACAGAATGACGTCAATCGAGATGCATATGACGTAGTCTATGTAAAACTTGAGAACAATATACCTCTGTGATTATGTCACATGAAGTTACTACTGTCACAACCCGTACCCTGTTTAGGGTCACAAGTACGTGGGTACGTCCAGCCTACGCCGTAGAGTCGGCGGTAGAATGCTGTATAGGTCATCTAGAACATATAACATCTAAAACACAAATGAATATAAACAGTTATCTCTGCACGGAGGAATATAATCACCACTCAGTCACATGAATCTAAGGAAGATAAGCACGAATAAGATAGAGATAAATATGAATTAGTTAGTCTGAAATAGATGTAGAGTCACAAACACAAGTTCAGAATTTAAAGATGTAATACAATCCCAAATAAGTTCTACAGACCCAAAGTATCAAGCTGGAATACAAATCCAGTCAAAACCTAGCTAATCTAAGTCACTATAGGCAGTGCGTCCTCTACGAGCACCGGCTCCATAGGCAAGTCCTGATAATAGTCTCCATCTATCCCAAATCCGTAGAAGGTCGTGCAGTTTGTATCTAAGTCCTCTGAAAAATAGTTATCCAGTCAGGATTGGAGCGAAGTACAAACGCCAACAACAGTTCTATTAAATTGACAAATACTATAAGAAATAGTTATAATGAAATACAAGATAGAATATCAAGACTGAAAGTAAAACAGTACAAGGTAAACTGAATATCATGTCATGGTGTGAGATATAGGGTAAAATTAGAATGTAAAACAGTACAGATAATCTGATGTAAATGTAAATATAAACGGTGTCTTGAGATATTAGAGTGTTATGTGATCGGCTTGGGTCCAGATCAGGCTATTCCATTTGACCGGCTATGCACAAGTACATGTATAGAGGACCAGGCCGGCCAAAATGAAAAGCTATTACTCAAGTAGTCTCAGGTCAGGCTACACCCTACGTGTGGTGAGGGTGGAGCTATGCATAAGTAGTAAACATGAGGGGTATTGATCAGATAACCTCTAATAACTCCCCAATACTCCCGGATAGTATAATGGATCCAACCATGACACATCATGGCATGGGATTCAAAAGCAGGGGGCCAGCCCACTCCCAAATCGATATCTATACAAGTACAAGAAACAAGATCGAACAATGTACCAATATACCAGGTAAACCAGGAATAACATCTCATGACGGGATCCAATGTATACTAGTCCGTGTATCCTCGTATCGAGAATCAAGTAAAACACTACAAATGAACATATATAGGAAATATTAGAGCAATAAAAACTATCAGAGAATGCACTCGCTTGTCGTCCTGAGCAGTAAATGTGAATCGAGGCTCAAAGTGGAGTCACAGACCTATAGATGAGATATATAGGTTAAATAGTATTCTGGGGTGTCAATCATGAGTATTCAATGTACGATATGCAATCTAGGTCAATTCTAGATTAAGTTTGACTCACAGTTGAAATTTGGTCAACTTGGTCAAACCCTAGTCAAGTCAAGTCAATCTAGGTTACGTTAAACTCTCTACAACTATTACCTACCTATCTAAGTTATTCCCAAAATCTTTAATTGGGCCAAGCCCCTATACCCAAACCCCTATGCAAAAATCCTATAGTTTATGATATAATACCTATCTAATTATCTCCATCCAAACTATATGTCATATATGTAGGAACGAATTGTAAAGCACAATACTCGAGAGGGGGGTGAATAAAGTAGGCAACGGAAATTAGCTAATTAAAAATGTTAGCAACAAGATCACATATAATATATCACAAGTAAGTAAATGAAAAGCAGATATCAAAAAGCAAACACAAACACAAGGATGTATACTGGTTTCCCTCTTGTGAGGACTAGTCTAGTCGGAAGAACTCTAGCTTCCAGTTGAATCCACTATTGAAAAATTCCACAAGTTTTCATCCAAAGTCCTTGCAACTTCTACAACACGAGCTTTAATCCGAAGTACTCGACCAACTTCAATTGCGAAGTGTTTTTCTTCAATCAAGCCTCTGATTATAATTACTCTGAAACTTCTAGATCGTACTACACTGACAAATCGACTAAGGTATTGTAACTGGCTTGGAATTTGAAAATGAATAGTTCGGAATACTTTGGAAGAACGTATTAAGCTTAGAGAGAAGAGATAAGAAAGTGAATGAGTGTATTGAAATGATTGAAATCCTTTTCTATTTATAGTTTTTCCAAAGGCAGAATCCTAGCAGAATTTGGACAGAATTCGGGCAAAACTCTTTAAAAAAATCTCGGCAGATAGCCGTTGCATCCGTAACTGTAGGAGGACCAAGTTTAAAATTCAACATCCACTAACCGAACTCGGGCCAAATTCGGTCCGAATTCTGTTGGAGTTCTGTTAGGGTTTTTGCAAATTAGTTTTTGGAATTTTTGAAAAGTCAGGCAGTTAGGAAGTAGTTTGGGCTTTTGTAAGTGGGCTTATTTTTAAAATGAAAGAGTATTTTAAAAACATTTCTTAGGTAGCCTATTTGCCAGTACGATGCAGTATACATCGTATTTTGAGACTCAATAAATATGAAAAATACATTAATAAAATATGAAAACCAATAGCCCTTTGATGACGCCATTCTTATGATATTTGAGCAGACCTGAAGACACCTTTTTCTTTGGCGGCGGTTGTCACGACCCGCACCCTGATTAGGGGCACGAGCATGTGGGTACGTCCAGCCTACGCCGCAGAATCGACGGTAGAATGCTGTATAAGTCTACTAGAAAGTATAGCATCTAGACATAATATATATGTACCTATCATCTCCGCATGGAGGTATATAATCTCAACTCAATCACAAGACATCTAAGGAAGACAGGCACGAATATCATAAAGATATGATGGAAAAATATGAACTGAAAAAAGATGCGAAGTCACAACATAGTTTAGAGTTAAAGATATAATACAAGAATCCAAAATATAACATATAACATAAGTCTTAATACTAGCTGGAACGCGGTCCAGTCAAACCTATCTAACAGTCTAAGCAGAAGGTAAATCCTCTACTGGCACCGAGGGTAATGTCTCATCAAAATCTCTATCCTGGCCATACCCGTAAAAGGTAGAGCAATCAGCCAACATGTCCTCTGTAAACATCAACGGTTATCCTGTCAGAAAAATGAGTAAGTACACCTCCAACAACAGTTCTATAGTATTGACAAATACTGTAAGAGATAACCATAATGGAATACAAGACGATATATAAAGACTGTAAGTAAAACATGATATACAAACTGAAAATCATATCAGGGTGTAACGTACAGGAAAATAGAATAGTACAGGAATATCTGATGTATAATGTAAACATAAATTGTGCCTTGAGCTATTATAGCATTATGTGATCGGCTTGGGTCAAGATCAGGCTGTTCCATTTAGCCCGGCTATTACAGGAAAAATCTCAAGAAGGCTCAAGCCGGCCAACATGGAAAGCGAGCACAAAAAATATAAGATCTTGCTACACCCTATGTATAGTGAGGGTGACACAAGCACAAGAATAGTGACATGGGGGTATTGTTCACATAACCTATAATAACTCTCCATCCTCGAATAGTATATGGATCCAGACATAGCACATCATGACACGGGATTCTCCAAGAGGGTAGCTAATCTCCCTCAGAAATCGGTATCTATACATGTACAAGAAACAAGATCGAACAATGTACCAATATACCAAGAAAGTCCAAGAATAACATCTCATGCCAGGATCTGATGTATACTAGTCCGTGCACCATCGTGACAAGAATCAAGTAAAATACTATAACTGAATCGGATACAAAAGATATCAAGATAAGGAACTACTATCATAGAATGTACTCGCCTGCGGTCTTGAGCTGTCAAATGGGGTCGATGCTCGGAGTGACATCACAAACCTAAAGATGAGATATATATAAGCTAATTAGGGTTCAATAGTGTTAGACATGATTATATAGTATAAGCTATGTAATCTAGGTCAAACTCAGTCAACTAAGTCAAATAGGTTGCATAAAGTCAAACTAGGTCAAACTATGTTACACAAAGTCAAACTATGTTCAAACTAGGATAATGGTTGACTCACAGTTGACTTTTGGTTAACTGGTCAACTCTGGTCAAGTTTTAGTCAATTTTAGGCCAAGTGTTGACTTGTAGTTGACTTTTGGTAAAAATAGTCAAACTTGGTCAATTGAGATCAAAACTAGTCTAAGTATCATATTCCTAATATTTACCTACCAAGATACTATATATCTTGGTCAAACAGGATCAACTCTAATCTAAGAATTAAAATATCAAGTTGCACCTCGTTATTCGTACATCGAAACCTATGACACGCAAATCGAGATAAGATAATCAACGGTAAGGTTAATAATCTTATCACAGTGATTCACATGGTCATCTTGTCGATTTCAGCGATGTGAGATCACTGGAATCGACTGATCTCGATTTTGTGGTACTAATTCCGAAATACGAACATAATAAGAATTAATTATAACTAAAGGTGATACATAGAGAAATATCTACAAACATTGTCAGATGATGAAATAAATATCACCAACGTGTCCAGAAGGGTCAAATCAGCTAGGATAGCCCATCTATAGGTCCAGTTTGGACACAAGAGCAAAAATGTAATTTCGGATCAAAATGGTATCCGTGTCGGACCCGCTTTGCACCAAAAAATGTACAAGGATACTAGTCCACTAAATCTAACAAATTATATGTCCAAAAATTTAGAATAACGATACGAAGCCAACGGTATATCCAGAATTGGATTCAGTTGAACCAATCTCAAAATGGAACGTTGACTCGGACATTAGAATTCCGGTTTGCACGAAAATGCCTGCCGAAGCCAATGTCCTCAAAACTCAGCAAATTATATGTCAACGAGTTCAGAATGACGATACGAACTCAATGGTATATCCAGAATTGGATTCCGATGAGCCGATCTCAAAATGATACGTTGATTCAGACATTAGAATTTCGATTTGCACGGAAACGCATGCCGGAGCCAGTGTCCTCAAAACACAACAAATTATATGTCAATGAATCCAGAATGACGATACGAACTCAACGGTATATCCTGAATTAGATTTCGATGAACCGATCTCAAAATGACCCGTTGACTCGGACTGTGGGGTCCACTTTGTACCAAAATACGTGCCAGGTCCTACGTCCTCCAAATCTAACAAATTTTATATGAATCCATGTCAGAACGATGCCACGATTCTACTGGTGGTGTCGAAATTGAAATCCGGAGTCCCAGGTTCAAACATGGAATTTTACAAGTTAGAAATTACAAATTTGGACGACCAACTTTGGCGTCAAATTCAACCAATCGAATGTGCTCACAATAAAATGAAATATGAGGGGCATAAATATGGTTATACCAGCTGTGCACATGAACTGATAGTACGCCAAATGGTGATACGATGGCGGAGATACGAGCCGACGAAGTTGGCTCCACAAAACTATCCAAAAATAGTATAATTTAAAGTATCAACTTGGCGACCGATTTTGATGTATCAAACGAGAAAATTAACGGATAAAACTTGAGGGGAGTGAATATCTATATACCAAGATTGTGACGGAATAAGGAGTTCGTCGATCCAACGGTCGGATTGTCCTAAAAATGTGTGCGAAGTCGCTGCGACGGAGCACAATTTCTGAGTTCGATACCGCGCGCGTTACAACGGAAATCCATACCAAACACACGAATCGGCTTGGCGGCGGGGAAGACGGTGGCCGCCAAGGGGAGGTGCGCTTGGGGTCGCCCGACCATGGGTGGCCAGCCACGGTGGCGCACTGTGGCACGACTACTGCCTTACGCTGCTGCTGCTGTTTGCTGTTGGCTGCTGCTGCTATTGCAGCTAGCTGCTGCAGATGTAGGAGGAGGGAAAGGAGGAGGAGAAAAAGAAGAGTGGTGGTGGCTGTGGTGGTGCTCGTGGTGGTGGTGGTACGACTGATGGTGATGGTGGTTATGGTGATGGTGATAGGGGATTGATGAAGAAGATGATGAAGAGATGGGGGTGGTGCTCGGCCTAGGAAGGAGGAGGAAGGAGAAGAAGGAGAGGGAGAAGAGGGAGGTGGCTAAGGTGGTGCTGGTGGTGTTTGTGGTGGTGTTGTGTTGGTGTTGTTAATGGTGGTGGAGGTGAAGAAGAAGAAGAAGAAGAAGAAGAAGAAGAAGAAGAAGAAGAAGAAAAAGATGAGGGGGAGCTCACTAATAGGGGAGGGAGGAGCTGTCAGTTGAGGCTAAGGAGAAAGTTGTTGTGTTGGTGAGTTTAGGAGGAAGGAGAGAGAAGAGAGTAAGTGTGAGTAAAATGTGGTTGGCTGTGAGTTTAGAAAAAAGTAGGAAGAGAGAGAGAAATACTTGGGGATTAGGGCTGGCCACCTAGGAGAGGGTGTGGGAGTGTGTATTATGTGGGAATGCGTGGTGGGGATTAATAGAGGCAAAATCAAGGGATAGGATTTTGTGTAACTATATTAAGTTATAACTTAGGAATTAAATCAATGGAGTTCTCCCTTGAATATTTGGAATGGAAACACTAGGTGTTTGGTGTTTTGTAGGAGAGTGAGGGTATGGATGTTCATAAGGGGTAACATGAAGATTGGGTTGTGTCACGACCTGCACCTAATATTTGGGCGCGAGTCGTGGGTACGTCCAGCCTACGTCGCAGTATCGACGGTAGAACGCTGTCTAGTCATCTCCACATTTTATCAAATACAACCATGCAGTTTATAGATTTTCATAACACAACCAAAATCTACAGATCAGTTCACAGCAGCAAGATATATACAAATAACTACAATGAGAGTGAAGATAATAACTGATTTGAATAATCTTCAAGATAGAGATTAAAAATGTGATAGATAAAATAATCTCAAGAGAACAAAATGTGCTAAGATGGATGTCCACTACTCAACTGTCATAATCCATAAAACAAAATGAAGTACAATAAGTAAAAGAGTTTCTAGAGGCAACTCATGCTCTATAGAATAATATCTAGCTAAATGTCTCCTGCGGAGGGTAGCCTCACATCCAATTCCTCCTGCATGCTCATATCAGGGTCCTCAGTCTCCTCATACTAAGTGGTACAAAACTCCTCTAACTCGTCACCTAAAATATTGGTTTTCCAGTCAAGAATGGAACAAGTACACATATGATAGCTATCCGAGACATAATAGAGTCACTGAACATGCATATAACATATGAGAATGAAACTAGAAAGTAACTAGCATCATGGTGTAAAGGGCAAGAACATGTAACTCGAGAAATAGCTACCAGAAAGCGATATGTAAGCTATGGTAACATGGCAAGTATGAAGAACAAGATGAAATAACTTAGAAGATTAACTATCTATATGCATTGAAATATCAGTTTCGATGTGTGAATGGCTAAGGGGTAAATCCGGCACACTGTACGTATCGTGTACCGCTGCTATTATTCAAGAATAGACATATGTGATGGAATGGGTTATTCACACATCTACTAAGATATTTTCCCGCCCAGCTAGTACTCATGGAATCAATCGCAAGTGGGGTAAGCACAAAAGATAATCAAGATGTATAATAAAATCTATGATACTAATCCTCATGTGATGATCGTGTCAATAAGCAACAAGACATATGAATAACAAGTAGAGAAAACTATCAGAAATGGTAACGATCAGTATATGCACTTGCCTGTGGTCCTGAGCGGCGAGTATGAGTCGGGTGCTGAGTCAGAGTCCAACAGACCTATGTTATGAATTGATATTAATCAATACGTGGGTTTAGATTAAAAATAAGTCTATCTTTTAATTATTGCAAAACTTCCCTATAGGTATAGTAACCTTAAGGGTTTGGACTGTCTTTTGAGTTCACTTATACTCTTTTGTCCATCCAAGCTTATATGGGCATCTATGGAACACTATCTTTGTTTACCAATGTCTCACCTATATTCTTTACCTAGTTTCATGCCTAAACTATTGCAGTAAAAGGTTAATTATGTTGATAGTTACACACTTAGGGACCGACACATGGTGTAGTGTTTCATACTCATAACTGTTTCCTCCATGTTCTGAACTTAGCCCACCACTTACCTACCCTTTGCCCCCAACTCGAGTACAGTTGTGGTTTAGTTCTATACTTGACACACATTAGTATAATAAGCCTTCCCTACGGTATTGTCCTACCTTATGGGTATCTTGAGCCAAAGGAGTACTTGCATACTCAGAGGTGACCGAGCCCTGACTACAAGCCCTCATTAAAGTAGATGTCATTCCTGCTAATCTGATACCAAGTGGGGATGGTACACATGGAGTCACAGGTCTATGTATGGACTATCCTTATCTGGTCATCAAGGACTCATCAAGCCCAATGGCTTAACCTTAACCCAACAATGTAACATACTGATCTGTTTAGCAGATAAATGATATAACTGAGAACAATATAAATAGCCCAAACCCAACTCTTGCTAGCTCTCTAATAGACTGGGTCTTCCAGGCCTGATCTAAGGCCTCTAGTGTCCTGTCAGCTCTTTACCATAGTTGTAGATTTAACAAAATTCCTTTAACTCTATTATTATCAATTAATAGCAGCTGAGCTCACTGGATTTACATTAGCTTCAAGGTCTACAAGTAGATTACCATAATTCTCCCTTGCCAGAGTATTAGCACAACTGATACTCTCCAATATACTGCTTCACCATTACTCGGCCATACATATAAGCATAAAATTAAATAGATTTTAACCCCATTAATCTGTAGAATAGAGAAGAATTCTCCAGTTTGAGGGTTCAATAAATGAGTCCTACGTTACGGACTGGAATCGAGTACAACCCTCACTCCCTGCCTATGTCACTCATAATCTAATACCCTCTACCAGTCATGAATGTATAGAACAATGGTTTTCACTCTACGTGTCTATGCTAGGAACAATGTGAAAGGATAAGACTGGTACCCCATCTAATACTTCCTGTGTACTGGGTCTAACCCACTTCTACTATCCTATGGGTGGTCAAGACTTACCAACTGTACTTCCTATTACTAGTGATACTCAGGTATCTGTGTGTTGATACAATATTTCTACTGACACCAATTTGTGGTACATTATTTAACAACTAATGTATCAGAAATTTACCATGGGTGGTCTGCTGCTCACTCTAATCTGTACAGTCTACTTGCAGCCACAGTTCAGGAGCCTAATTATTGGCACACCTCTTGCCCTCTACTTACCTGCTCCATCTATAGATGTTTGAGTGCTAAATACTGCACTCAAGAGCACCCTTGCTACTTCTGTTGTCCCTGTGTACACACAAGTGACTGTCTAGCTTACTGTAATATCTAGGATACTGCTCTATGATTTGTTACTGCCGTTACACTTCCTTACTGGAGTGCACCTTGCCTAGCACCAGGGACCACACTCCCTTGATAGAATTGACACCTATAGAGTCCTGTAGTATTTATAATTTATGATATCAAGCCTCTCGTGTCCTACTGCCCTTCCCACGAAACCTGTTCCGTTCTTCGCACAACCTACCTATACCAGAGAGTACTTCCAATTTTCCTGAACACCTAATGTCCTTTGCCTCTACCCACTTCTCAACTATACATTGTTGACACAGAGTCCCATTGTAACTAATGCGTCCTGTGTCAACTGACACATGATACCCACTCTGATACCTCTACAAATTAATGCAAGGTACAACCTGTTACCAACATACAACCTAGTTGCAAGTGTAACCTGGCACCAAATAAATTAGTATCAATTACCTGATCCATCACTGTCATGGATACTGACATTAGGATAGCCCTTTGGTCATACGGGCACGCCTACGTTGGATCCTTACAACCCAAGCATCTGACCCACTCTTTGACCTCAGCTAACATACCAGATTTTGTAGGCCTAACACATACTTGTTACCACATAGCTTCTCTGGCTATATTTATACCCAAATTAGTTAACAACCGATGATGTGGTTCTATCATTCCACTTCCCCTAAGATACGTCTTCATAGGACATCTACCCATGTATTAGGCTATTGCCCTTATTTAGTTTAACTCCAAGCCTATGAAACTCTGCTGATACGCTGTCTCGAACCCTGGTTTCCTAATACTGGATACCCAGGTGTCCCTTTGGACACACCACAACTGCCTACCCAATACCCATCAGTATGGCCAATAAGGTTGGCACTCAGGAAATGATCACTGGTAATCGGCCCCCTTTGTAACAACCAGTTTTGTAAATGAGGGTAATTTTGAAATTTTATAATTTTAATCTTTTAATAATGTTATTTAAATCATGATATAATTTTTGGTGATTTTTAATTATTTTAAAACTATTTTATTGGTAATTTATGATTTTGGAGTTTTGCCAGTGAAACCCTAGAGACTACTTAACCTAGAGCCTAACCATGTGATTAGGATATTTTATTTATCATTTTTGGCCTAGGGGTATTTTGGTCATTTTGGTTTCTTGGAATTATTTGTAAATTGTTTAGTGATAATTGTTATTTTTGACTTTTGCTAGTTGAGACTTTGGAGACTAACCTAGGTGTTGACTTTGACTATGGTGACTTGGTTAGTATGGTGGGACCCTAGTCTAACTTAAGTCGACTCAAGTTGACTTATTTTGAACCAAGTTTCATAGAGAGATTAAGTGATTTAGGTGCATGAGTTTTTGACTAAGAGATTGACCCATTTAGCATGGCACTTGGCCCAAAGCCCATTAGTCATCAACCCTAAACCTAATTCTTCCATTCTTGGCCGGCCTAGGGATCCCCCCTTCTATTTAATGCCTTTTATTCCTTTCTTGCCTCTTTTTACACCACATCTATTTTTGGCAAGAGCAAGGTTTATCCATTCTTCAATCCTTCATATTGTATTCATTCCTTTTCCTTTTTAACCCTAGTCTTTTGCAATAGGATCTAAACCATGTCTATTTACTGTTCAAGATGAGAAATCACAGCTTTTGAACAAATTGGAGCTTGGGAATTGCTAGTGGGATCCTTCATTTTTGGAGCTTTTTCTTGAGTTTGACACTCAATAGGTAAACTATTCAAACCACTTTATTTTTTTGATTTCTTTGCATGGTTGTATAGATCTAGGAGTCCCCTAGCTGCGGTGTGAGTCTTGGATGATTTTGTGTCAATTTCATGTCCGTATCGGACACGTATCAGTTACCTTTTGCAAGTGTTTGATGTTATGCCTCTGTGAACCTTTTCATGTTGTATTCGAAATAATTTTGAATGAAAATGTTGATTTATGTTTGTATATCGATTTTGTGTCGGTTTGGGAGTGTCACGGTGTCTGTGTCGTGTCTGCGATCAACAGGACACGCCGCGTGCAGCGCTCGGCCATGCCCTGCTACTCGAATAACAATCTGCTGTGTCTATGTCGAAATAAGATGCGACACTTGGTGTGGTGCTAGGCCCCACGACTGACATGAGATTCTTCGAATGTCAGATCATATCGTGTCGAGTCGGACACGTTCTAGGCACCACACTGAATTTATACTGAACGCACACACACGTGAAACCCAGCCCGATACGCGTCTCGTGTCCGCACCGGACACGACATGGATACCTCGTAGTGTATCGTTTGTGTAGCCCTACACGTAGGCTATACGTGGATGTGACCACGTGGCTCCAACGTTGTGTGTCATGTCCACGTGGATTCAAAACCTCTGAACGACGTTTTGATATGTGGATGTACGCTGTGTGTTCGAAACGTGTTGGACACGTCGTGTCCCACTTTGAGGATACGATACGACCTGTGTAGAACGTGTACACCTATATGACACTTTACCAACCATTTAATTGATGATTTATGTTAAATTTGATTCCAATTTTGTGTTTCCTCCAATTGTCTGATACCATGTTCTGTTAATAAGTTCCTGAGATTTAATCATGTTTTTAACTGATGTTAGATGTTAAATTAATAATGTTAAAACGTATTATTATGTCTGAGATGAAGGTTTATATGTTTGTGTTCATGTGTGATAATTGGTTTGTTTGATTTATGTTTCCTGAGCCTGTGTGACACTGAATACCCTAAAATTATGAATACACATTCGACTGTCACCAACGCACACACACATCCTACTGCTGTCTATACACACTGAAATCTGAACACTACACTCCACACACACATCTAAACTGTTGACAAAATCTGGGAACACATACACACCCTCATCACACCTAATATACACACACACATATTTACTAAAACCTGGAAACTGAAATACACACACACACACATTGTACACACACATGTGCTGCATATATTCTTCATTCATTGAGAACTCACCCTCACACTTTACCTATCACACATTATTCCCATCTCTATAATTATACATGTTATATATATATAGTTGTGTATCTATACATGTATGTTAAACTGAAATATGATATTGTGATACACACACATGTCATAACTGGACACATGCATATGCACACTGTGATATATGACTGAACATTGAATTTACCTATATTGACCTGAACTTGATTTAACCCTATATGCATTGACACATTGTAGCCTGAACTTGACATGCATTACTTGAACCACTTCACACTTATACATTGCACTTAACCTTGACCCCTTTGATTGACTGGAACTGAACACATGATGCATCACTAACCCATAACTGAATCCTCATGCTATGTAACCTACATTATCTAGCTAATTGACAGAACCTATGTAACCTACATGTTATGACTGAACTAAAACTAACTAAACTATACTCTCTTTCCTGAAAACTGAAACCATTGCAAGTAACCCTAACCTTACTCTAAACTGAACATACATGGATACATGTTAGCCTTTCTTTAACTGAACATTGATAACCCTTGTAAATGGAACCATTTTATTGATAGCTAGATAGCATGTATTTTGATATATGGTAATGTATACACATTTGCCTTGACACTATACACAACTCACCTCTCTACATCTCTCTATACATATTTTGATATATGGTAATGTATATATATATATATATCTATAGCATGTAATTTATGTGTTGGTATACGTATATAAGTCACTACCAAAATACAGTAAATTAGCGACGGAACATTAGCGACGGATATTATCCGTCGGCGTTAGCGACGGCTTTGTGGCAACTAGCCGACGGAGTACCGACGACAAGCCATTACATTTTTTATTTTATTTTTAGGGGGGGAAAAGGTCGTTCATCGGTCGCCAAGGCATCGGAGATATAGCGACGAATATTTAGCCGTCGCTATGCAGTCGATTATTTGGCAGGAATTGTGGGGAGAATTGGCGGGACAGTTCTTCGACTACGTAGCGACGGATATTCAGTCGGCAAGTATCAAACAGAGCGACTAACGGGCAACGGATAAAAATCCGTCGCTAGTCCGTCGCTAAATATACTTCCAGACTTAAATTGAAACGACGGAGGGAACTTTTCGCATTCCCCCAAATTCACTCTCTCATCTCTCCTTCTCTCTCTCTCTCTCTCTCCCACGGCTGGAAAATCCATCGGCGTCGGCGTCCTCTCCTATCTCTCTCCCGAAGGTAATCCCCTCTCTCTCTCTCGATCTTTCTCTCTCTCGTGGAGTCGTAGGGCAGCGGGGGCGGCGGGCTTGGGGCGGGGGCGTCGGGGGCTGGGCGACGGCGGTGGGCGGGGGGTTGTGGGTGGCGGGGCTGCGGGGGGCGGCGGGCTTGGGACGGGGGTGTCGGGGGTTGGACGGCTGCGGTGGGCGGAGGGTTGTGGGTGGCGGGGCTGCAGGGGGAGGCGGGCTTGGGGCGGGGGCATCGGGGGCTGGGCGGCGGGCTTGGGGCGGGGGCGTCGGGGGCTGGGCGGCGGGCTTGGGGCGGGGGCGTCGGGGGCTGGGCGGCGGGCTTGGGGCGGCGGGCTTGGGTCGGGGGCGGCGGGCTTGGGTCGGGGGCGGCGGGGGGCTTTGCTTCTCAAATTCTAGTTTTAATTAGGTGTTTATATCGGCTAAATAACGTGTTATCAATATTGGGTGTTATCCATTAGTTTGGTGGTATTTGGATTAGTAAATATGAATATGGGGTTTGGGTTCATGGTGTATGTTCACTGTCTCAAGGACAGCGCGAGTTCTTCATCTGCCTTCCTTGTTAAGAATATCCTTGGGACATTCGCTTCACCAAAGTCACTGAATAAGTGAAGTTTTTCCTGGAAAACCGACCCTTAGAGTGTATCAGTTGTGTGCTTCTATATAGATGTATATATCTATACATCTAACTGTGATATACATATGTGTATGTGTGCTTTAGAGAGTGAGGAATGAAGGCAGGCCTACCATGCCTATTAGCATGCAAGACGGCTTGGTGTGTAATGTGTGAGTGTAGGCATGGTAGGAAATATAGGTAATGCTAGTGTAACTAGACTAAGGTAGTGCTTGCTAGATAGTAAGGACACTCTAGCATCCTAACCAAGTTAATTTTAGCCTAGATATTTAGGATATAGCTCCCATATCCTAGAAGTGGACTCTTGCAATTTAGAAATAGATAGATTGACTCAGTTTGATTAATTGACCTATAATGACTCTAAAACTTGATTTGCTGCTGCAAGCATACAACACCACAAAAATATTTACTGACTCGTCAAGTTGAACCGTGTATAACATGCTCGACGCCTAAGAGGAATCATTTCGACTTAGTGGACAATCGAAGAATCGGTATCGGACTATCGGTATCGGTATCGAACTATCGGACTATCGGTATCGGTATCGAACTATCGGTATCGCTAGCGGACTATCAGACTATCGGACTATCGGTATCGGTATTGAACTATCGGTATTGTACTATCGGTATCGGTATTGCACTATCGGTATCGGACTATCAGTATCGGTATCGCACTATCGGATCCACCAGTTACATGATTATATACTAATTCTGTTTAGTTTGTCTTACTATACAAATTTTTACATCCAATCTGTGATGGATCGTTATTTCGTTGATCGTACATGGATGTACAAACGACAACACGAGAGCAGAATAGGTATGAGTGACAATTTTCAGGCAGGCATGGAAGTGTTTCTTAAGTATGCCATGAGCAAAGCTCAGTTTATGGACGGTAACAAAATCAAGTGTCCATGTCGTAATTGTCGCAATAGACGTTACGAAGAAGTGGTGAGTGTAAGAGATCATTTGACCCGTAAGGGTTTCTACGTGATTACGGCCTGTGGTCATCGCAAGGTAACTATATGCGGAAAGACAGGTTGCGAATGCTGCTACTTATGCTTTTGATGATAATGCTGCAGCAGATTTTGTCATCGATGACGATGAATGCTCTGTTGATTATGGAGACGTGCAGAACCTTGCACGAGATATGGTGTACGATGCGGCAGGGCCTAATTTTGATCCGGAGGATCCTAATCCCGAGGCGAAGAAGTTCTATGATATGTTTCAGGATGCTGAAACTTTTTTATATCCTGGTTGTGAGCCACATTTCGTACTGTCAGTGACGATGCGGTTGTGAACATAAAGTCCGATTTTAACTTGCCACAAACTTGCTATGATCGGATTACATAACTAATGAAGGAGGTGTTACCGAAGGAATCAAAAGAGCTTCAAAAAAACTTTTACAAGTCGAAGATGATGGTCCGACAACTGGGACTGGGGTACGACAAGATAGATTGTTGTTACAACGGATGCATGTTGTACTACAAGGAGAACGAGGATATAGAAAGTTGCAGCTTCTGTAATACAGATCGTTACAAGCCAGTCAGGGGAAAAGGAAAGTCAACTAAAAAATGACGTCCTTACAAGTATATGCATTACTTGTCGATCACGAAGCGCTTGCAGAGGATGTATATGTCTCAAAATACAGCAGAACACATGACATGGCACAACGAAGAACGCACAAAGGACGATGGAGAATTGTCACATCCTTCGGATGGAGAGGCGTGAAAATATTTCAATTTTCGCCATCAGATTTTGCTGCAGAGCCTAGAAATGTACGCATAGGGCTATGTTCTGATGGCTTCGTCCCTTTCGGGCAGTCGGGATCTCAATACTCCTACTGGCCGGTCATTCTGACCCCTTACAATCTGCTACCATGGATGTGTATGAAGACTCCTTATATGTTCTTGACAGCTATCATACCAGGTCCCAAAAATCCGACGAAGAATATCGATATATATTTACAGCCGTTGGTGGATGAGCTGAAACAGCTGTGGGAGATCGGTGTCATGACCTATGATATTTCCAGGAAACAGAACTTTCAGATGAGAGCTTCACTGATGTGGACAATCAATGATTTTCCCGCATACGATATGCTGTCGGGATGGAGTACTCACGGCACCATGACTTGTCCGATATGCATACAAAATAGTAAGGCGTTCCGCCTTAAGCATGGAGGAAAAACTTCTTTCTTTGATTTTCATCGTCAATTTCTGCCCGCGAGTCATCCTTGGAGAAAGAACAAGGGCGCGTTCAGAGCTGGAAAATAAGAATTTTCTCATCCGCCTACCAGATTGTCGGGATACGATATTTGGGAAGATGTAAAGGACTTGCCTACTGTAATGGAAGATCCATCGAACAATCGTGTTGATGGGTTCGGACACGGAGTATCTTCTGGGACTTGCCTTATTGGAAAGATAATATTATAAGGAATAATCTTGATGTTATGCATATCGAAAAGAATGTGTTCGATAATGTCTTCAATACCGTCATGGATATTAAAGGAAAGACGAAGGACAATCCAAAAGCAAGACAAGACATTGCCGAGATATGCAAGCGTCCTTATCTGAACTTGATACAAAGGGGAGCTGCTAGACAATTAAGCAAGCCGATAGTACAATACACATTGAGCAAGGAAGATAGATTAATAATCTGCAAGTGGGTATATACTTTAAGATTTTTCGACGTCTATGTGTCGAATTTGTCTAGATGCGTTGATCTCAATGAACGTAAGCTAACGGGAATTAAGAGTCATGACTGCCATGTGTTTATGGAAAGATTACTGCCCATTACTTTGAAAGAGTTGTTGCCTTCTGCTGTATGGGTTCCGTTGGTCGAACTATCAATATTCTTTAGGGATATTTGTTCAACTAAGTTGACTGTGCAACACATGGTTGAACTTGAGGAGAAGATTATCTTAATAATTTGCAAGTTGGAGAAAATATTTCCTCCTGGCTTCTTCGACAGCATGGAGCATCTACTGATTCATCTAGCATACGAATGTTAGGGTTATATACGAAAAGCATCACTTTTATAGTAACCTTATTTCCTTAAATTTTGAATGAGAATCATATGGGCAAATGTTTGCATATTGTATTTGTTGCAAGTGTTAATGTAAATGTCTGATATTCTATATTGTAGATAATATAGTGTGTGGTGTCATACAGAAGATCATATTATCAGTTTCCTATGGAGTATATAAATAGTTCACAACCTAGATGGACTTGGACAATCTATTGGAAAGGTTGTAGTATAATCTGGTATTAGTCTATCTTGACTATAGGTTTACACTAGTACACTTTGTGTGTATTGAACAGGACCACTTGAGGTTGTTCTCTTTATACTGACTACATAAGGGAACAAACACCTCTATTATTATGGATGCTTGTGCTCTTAATCCGGATATAATAACGGACATGTATATGCAGTGTGCATTACTTTGACTCATAAAAGTGTGAGATTCATTATGGATCAACAACCTCTATGAATTAGGTAATAACATTGTATGTATGATGGGCTGTTGATTATAAATGGAATCCATGTCCCGATACATCGGGTTGATGATATCCTCTTAAGGAGCTCATAAGGATTGTCATATAAACCCTGCAGGTGGATTATATCCGACATGACAAATAAAGTTGAGCGGTACTACTTAAGGATAAAAGATGTCGAATCAATATAGTTGTCAGTAACTTAATTTGATCGACGGACATACGATATCTTAACATGGAGAGCCAAACGAGCATATAATAAAAGAAGCCCACAAACATAATTTGGGATTAGGAAGGTAGTGCAACAATAGCTCATTAGTGGACGGAGCCATTGTTAATGGGCCTGGATTGTGTGTTCGAGCAGAATACGGGATATCCAGATCCGTTAGGAGGCCTAACCCTAATTTCTCCTCATGGTCCCTACCGTAGCCTATATATATCCTCTATTCTCTGGCCGCCAGATTACTGATTAGAAATCTGAAATTTTCTCTAAATTCATGATTCACGTAAGGAGAAAAAGAGAGGGCTGCCAAGGAGAAGAAAAGGTTGGAAGATCGTCGCCCACACGACGTTAAACTCGAGAAAGGAATACGTGCAGAAGATCTTGGGGTCGTCCGCTCGAGATTGCCAGGAATTACTTGTCTCCTTTCCGCCGCAGGTATAATTCGTGAACCCTAGTTTCCGCCTACGAAGGGTTAGAACACGTATTAGATCTGTTTAACTTTCTATCGATCAATACGCACACCAAAGGAAGGGTCCTGGGAATCCCCAGTTCTATCAACGAAGCCCGTGTCGGTGCATCTGTTCATTATCGATGGATGTACCCATTTGAAAGGTACATAAAAATTGATATAATTTAAGTTGAATTTCAGTGGGTTTTAAAATTCTTTTTTAATTCTCAAGATAATTTGTCTCTCTAGATACCTACACCATCTAAAGAAGAAAGTTGGCAACAAGGCTCATATAGAGGCTTCGATATGCGAAGCATATCTTATCGAAGAGGTGTCAAACTTCTGCTCTATTTATTTCAATACTCATGTTAAGACAAATCGAAATAGACCTCAAAGGAATGACGAGGACGTTGAGGATGGAGAAATATTTAATGTAAGGGGCAAGCCTGTTGGGGCTAGTAAAAGACGGTGGTTGACAGACGACGAGTATGGTGCCGCTCACCGATATATCTTGTTAAACTGTGACATACAAGAAGTGAGAGATTTGGAGAAGTAAGTCAGTACACTTGCACTCGTTATAATCTCGAATTTGATGAAGTAAGTGACTACACTTATATATTCTTATTTTCTCTAATAGTGTATTTTGAGATGAAGTCAAAATGAGGACACCCGATATTACCGATGAGGGACTTCAAAGAGAGGTTGATTATACATTTCCGTCATTGTTTCACAAATACGTAAGTAACTGAGATTATAATTGAGATTATAAATATATAATCTAAAACATTTAATATATAAATATTTGTTTACAGGTTTTATTGCCTGAAACAACACTCACTCATGAGAGTGTTCGTTATCTGGCATTGGGACCGAAGAAGCAAATAAAGACTTGGCCAGGCTATGTCGTTAATGGCTTCTGGTTTAAGTCAACTCAGAATGCTATAAATGTCGAATTTATCAATGACGGCATCAGTACCAAGGATTTCGGTATTTGCATAAGAGGCACCATCTATGACGATGAGCCGAACTTTGACTATTATGGAGTGCTTCGGGATATTGTAGATTTACAATATACTGGCCCATATGATATGCATATTATGATGTTGAAATGTGAGTGGTTCGATAGGACACGAAATATCGGTTGGAGAATCGATAAACAATTTGGATTTGTCGATATAAATCATCACAGGAGGTATAGAGGGTCCGATACATTTGCGATAGCAAATCAGGCTGTTCAAGTCTACTATACAAGCTACCCAAGGTATCGTAGAGATCAATTTGACTGGTGGGCAGTATGTAAGATTAAATCTAGAAATACATTCAACGTTGGAGACCCAGCATACCAAGAGGACCAAATCGAAAAGTTCTAATACTTGGGACAACACTCGGATACAATGGATGTTGAAGATATTGTTAAGGAAAATAGAGGGAAGGAAAAGGTTGATACACAAGACTTAGCTGTCAACCAGGGGAGAATGAGGCATCTTGTCCCAAATATTGAGACAGAAGAAGAAGAAGAAGAAGAAGAAGAAGAAGAAAAAGAAGAAGAAGAAGAAGAAGAATTTGATGGGGATGAGGATACAGATGAAATCGACGATGAAGATAAGGATGAGGATGAGGATGAGGGTGAGGAGGAGGATGATGATGAAGACGTGGCCGAGGATGAGAACGTAGATGATGATTAGGTAAAATATTGTTGTATATTAAAAACACTTCTAATTACGTGAATTAAGTTTGACCTCATAAAAGCAATTACGTGAATTCATATTTTTTTCATTCGATTATTTACTTATTGCAGATGGCACTCCTCGTCTTTTTCGTCGCGGCGACACTCGTCTCCATACTGGTGGTATGTATATTTTAGTTTAGAATTTTATATTCATTTACACTTTTATATTGTTAATTATGTTTATGTGTTCTATTTACAGGTCATGATGGCTGGCCGTGGTGGTGGTGGTGGTGGTGGTCGTCGTGGTCGTGGTCGTGGTCGTAGTAGTGCTGTGGTCGTGGTCGCATTCATTCTTCCCAGGATGTAACTCCATCCAGCGACCCCGACCCGGAGAGTACCTCGGGCACAGACGCATCCCGTCGTCGATCGACCACTCCATCGAGGCATGAGTCCGGATCTGCTAGCGGATCCGTTCCGCTATCGGAACCACCAGCAGCGGATCCACCAGTGGATCCTCCAGTTACTGCATAGTGGTCCCCGGAGTACCTCCATACTCGGTTCTATCCGGTTACTGGGGAGTACATACGCAGACCCGCGGATCCTCCGACGGTACCAGAGAGGCCGAGAGACGAGTTACGACGAGGGCTATGGCCTGCAGGGACCTCGTAAGAAAATTCAAGATAATTTATTAAATTTATTTTATTTATTCAAGTTAATAATCCAGCCGTTTCTTCTTTGTAGGTTTTTTTCGTTTAATGTTGCCAGGACTATTGGAGAAATTATCAGGGCTAACTTCCATGGTCCCTACCTCAACTTTTTGTCAGTGCCCCCGAACTTGAAGTACGCCTGGCTCGACGAGTTAAGGATATATATCTATATCTTCTGGTTAATTATTAGTTACTCTTTAATCAACCATTTTTTAAATTACGTGATAATTGCATTTCTATGTTAGGCGACGTACTGGGGCCCCCCCATCGCGAGGACGCGATCCGTAGGACCTACAGAAGCGCTGCCTCGAAGAAGATACGAGATATGATTCATGACCTAAAAATAGGGCATACGAGGTCGAATTGGATCCGACAGGAGTATTATGAGGATCTCTCAGGTATGATGGATACTCCTGCATACAAGGAGAAATCGGAGAAGGCGAAGGCGAACCGTCAGGCCGCGGGGCATCATACGGGGGATCAAGGCCCCACGCAGCGATGCTTGCAGATCTGGTGAGATACCGTAAATTCATTTCACTATCGAATTAGGTATTATTAATATACGGAGTTAATTAAGTTCTACAAAAATTTCGTATGCAGGCCCAACGGGCGGTGAAGGAGGAAAGAGCGCCAGAATCGGTCACCATGTACGACGTGTTCCAGCAAACGCACAAAAGACGGAAGGACGGGAGCTTCGTCGACGAGAGGGCCAAGGAGACTGATGTAAGTACTTATGTTTATGAGATTTACGTTAGAATTAAAAGTATTCGGACTATAACTTAGGTAAACTTAGGATTCACACTTAACTTAGTGAAACATAGGATTTAAATTATAACTTAGGTAAATCTTATAATATAAACACATTCATTTGATAGGCTGTGTATCGTGAGGCCCTTAGTCGAGCTCAGTTAACTGACATCGAGGATGTCGGTGAAACGACGCCCGCCCGGATGCCCTCTTCTTTGGCCGCTCGCAACGACTTGTTCGTAGATACCGTCGGCGGCTTTAAGAAAGGGCTCCTGTATGGAGTCGGCTCTTTAGGGCCGTTGCACATGGCGACGTAGAGATTTCCACCGACACCGCCTTCTCCCGTGGCCCTGGCAGACGATGATGTTAGGTGGCAGCTTACGCAGCTGCACGAGGCAGTATCGTCCTTGCGGGACCAATTTGCCACGTACTTTTTGCCTTCGTCTGCTGCTGCCGGTCCGTCTGCTGATGGTGTCGGTCCGTCTTCTACTGGTGCCGGTCCTTCGACTGCTGGTGTCGGTCCTTCTTCCATGGGTCATCTTTCTTTCAACCCTGATGCCCCTTTGGTACCACCTCCGACTGTGACGGCACTCCTGGATCTCATGTTGCCAGAGCAGCTACGCCGACTTTCGAGCAGTATCTACAACGGCTTGCCGCCGTACCTAATGGAGGAGTATATTCGTCGGTCGCAACAGGGATTACCACCACCGGGCAATCGAACTCCTCCTCCTTCTTCTTAAAATATTATAATTAAGAAAATTTGGAATATTTGTGGCAATTTTGGATTATTTGCGCTATGATCGGATTATAACGGCGGATATTAGATTAATCTTCAGGATAATTGATGTCTATTTTCTATTAATTTGGTTTAGTCTATGTGATTCTTAGATAATTGGTGTGCATTAAATTCGTATGTGCATATTTGGTCTATGTGATTCTTGGATAATTGGTGTGCATTATATATTTGGTCTATGTGATTGTTGGATAATTGGTGTGCATTATATATTCGTTTGGTTTATGCATATTTTTGTGAACAGGGAAAGTGCGGCAATTTTTTTTCAAAAAATCTCAGTTAGCGACGGACTAGTGACCGGTTAGCGACGGATACTACCAGTTTTCGACTAATTTTTGACGAAATTTCCGTCGCCAACTGGAAATTTGAAACTGTTTCCAGGTAGCGACGGGTGGCCGACGGAATATTCGTCGGCATGGTTCTGATGGTATATACTTTGACGGAATAGCGACGAAAAAGTCGTTGCCAAGGCGATGGATAATCAGCACTAATCAGTCGCTCTTTCGACGGCGTAGCGATGGACACTCCGTCGACAAGGTTCTAGAAATTTTGGACATTTCCAGAACCATGGTGACGGATAATCAGCCACTAATCAGTCGCTCTATCGACGGCGTAGCGACGGAATGGCGACAACACATCCGTCGCCATGGTTCTGGAAATGCCAAGCATTTTCAGAACATGGTCGACGGATAATCCGTCAGTATTCCGTCGCTAATCCGTCCTTTGTTAGCGACGACGATCGACGGAATAGCAACGGCAAGATACACACTGATACGCTATTACGATGGTTTACCGACGGACCATTACGTCGCTAGTGTCTACACAGTTCAGTATTTAATACTTGAAATGGACGAAAGCCCGTCGGAAAGTCGTCGCTAATGCTTTGTATTGTAAAGTCGACAAGCCGTCGCTATTCCGTCCCATGACGACTACTTAGCGACGGATCGTTATTAGTGACGAGCTGATTGCCGATGGATTATTTTGGCCAAGATCCGTCAGTGATCGGTCGCTAATACAAATTGGCGACGGACGGGCGACGGATCTGGCCGTCGCTAAATCGACATATTTTGGTAGTGAGTATATATATATATATATATATATATATATATATATATATATATATATATATATATAGCAGATCCTCGGCCACCTGGGGCCGCATGTCTCGCGGTAAAAGCGCTTGCCGAATCTCTTATCCGACTGCATCTGGGTAACGGTCATGCCTCGATGAACTTCGAGCATCGGTTAGGTGACGAACTTCACGCTACTCCCCATCCCCATACCGGGGAGATCCGTGAACTGTGGGATACCGATCACGGTTGGAATTGGACCAGAGTGCGAGAAAGGCTCGGCAAGGCAACGACAGACAGACTTGCCGCCGCTCAATTGCAGATTTCCAACGAGCCAGACTACCTGCGCGGGACCCCGACTCCAAACGACACTTTCTCCCTAGCGTCTGCCAGACTCATAGCTAAAGGGACATGCACTCCGTGCCCTCTTATTGCCCCTTTCTAGCAACCTTGCATTCCCATCAAATGGTCGATCCTGGTCTGAAGAGCTCAGAGAAGGAAATTCTCCACCGACGACTCTATTGCATCTTTCGGCTATAGCCTGGCATCGAAATGTCACTGCTGTACATCCCCTAAATAGGAGTGAGTGGACCACGTCCTCCTTTCTGGTGATCTATCTATGCAAATGTGGACCAGCCTTAGCTCTAGGTACAGACAGAATCATCCCCTTGGGGGCATCAACGATCTTCAAGCTAACTGCGGAACCTCCCACAATCGGCAGATCGTAGCAGCCACCGGGATTTGGGTCCTATGGAAGAACCGGAACAAATTCAGGTACGAAGGTCGTCAACTCCAACCTCAACAACTGATTATCGAGGCTCTGCTCCAGATCAATAGAGTCCGGAGGAGATGCTCAAACTCCGAGGACAGCTTCTGGGTAGCCTGGGGCTAGTCGCCTCCGGCGTGGTGTTTTGTTTAGGTTCTTAGCTCTGTTGTCCTTTCTTTTCTTTTCTGGTCATTTTCCTTCTTGCGCGTGGCGCTCTTACTTGTATAGGTATCGTCATTTTGCGTTTTATTCATCAATAAATTCTCCTTCCAATATATATATATATATATATATATATATATATATATATATATATATATATATATATAAGGTGATGAATGAATGAATGCATGAATATATATAGTTCCCTATGGATGTTGGTTGATTGTATGTTATATTGATTATAGGCATATAGCTTATACAAGATAGCCCCTATATGTTGCCTATGTAATTATACCTATATAGATCATGAGTATATATGTTTATATATAAATTGTATAGGATAGCTTGTGATTGATTTTGTGTTGTGTGTGAGTGCTAGCCTAGGCTTGGTTAGGCTTAGTGAGACTTGTCTGGGTTAGGACTTGACCTAGTTGACCTAGTTTGACTATTGTAGTTAACAAGAGTTGACCAAGAGTTGACTTTAGCCTAGATGACCTAGAAATTATATAGAATGCATTGTAATCTTCAGTATTACCATTCTGGACATGTTGTGACCTGTGTTGCTCTGTTTAGGACTCATCTACTCTGTCTGGACATATATATTCATCGGATACTCAGGATACCAGGCGAGTACATTCTCTGACCGTTTCATACTTGATAGACTTTACATTTATGCTCTAGATTACTTTACTTGATGTTGTCACGTTGTTAACACGGATTGGTACTATACGAATCCCTTTATAAGATGTTATCCTCCTCGGAAGCATCGGATACATTATGTCATGTGTGTTTTACTTTCATCATGTATTTCTGTGCTTTCACCATTCATGTACACTCTTATGATTCATGTACTCTCATGTTCACGGAGCCCCCATGTTTATATTCATGTGCACCCATTTATGGGCCCTCATGTGATATCATGTGTAATAACATAACTTGTCTGGATCCTTGTGTATTGATTGGGGTACGGGGGTGTATAAATGGTCATGTGAACAATTCTAAAGTAATGTAGTCATGTGCAAACTTTTATATTTATTATCAAGCCGTTCACATGTCTATCTTGTACTCTACATCACTAGTCATTGTTAGCTCTTTACTTATAGTAGATATTTCTTTACAGTCATCTCTTTTACTTTATATATTTTCTGGCGATTCATGTATCTTACTCTATAGCATATTTATATATCCTGTCATATTATGGACTGCGTGAGATGTATTCTGCTCGCTCCCGTCCTGACTGGACCTGTTGAAAATATTACAGATGACATTGAGGAGTTCCGTCCTACATACTATGGAGCAAGCTTAGATGACACATGTGAGCTGGACTCCTAGGAGGACCCAGCACTTGCAGAGGACATTAACCCAGTAGTCTAGGCTAGTTAGCTAGACCAGTATCTTACTTATTATCTTATCTTGTTTGGATACACTTGTACTTATTTGGGGATTTTGTTATTCTGGATATTGTGGAGTTTTTATCTTAGACACTTAGATTCTCTCTCTTATCTTGTAATTCATTGTGGATTCAGATCTTATCTATCTATCTTATCGTACTTTCTACCTTAGCTGTGATTAAGTTGTACATTTCTATATTGTCCTCCATTTAGAGCTACATTGTATAGGTACCTTATAACTGTTAGATGTATGTGACCTAGGACAGCGTTCTACCGCCGACACTGCGGCGTAGGCTAGATGTACCCACATCTCGTGTCCCTACACTGGGTGCGGGTCGTGACACATTTTTAGTGGTGGCCCATGCAGGTCGAGTTTATGTAGTGGTATTCGAATTAGAGTATCACTACAGCCTGCAGTAGGATTAGGATATATTTTGAAGGTACTCAATCATACCTAGGAAAAAACTCTTAATCTGATTTCTGTTACCTAAATTTGTTGCATTATTGTCTTTCCTTAAAAATAAACCGTCCTTCCTTGATGTTATCGCTTCATTCTCAGTGATTGCCCTCTCGTTTGATCTGTCTTCAGGATGGTTATAGAGACACGATCTCATCGTCTCGATCTGGATGACACCACTGAGGGGTCTACCACTTCTCATCCTGATCAGTAGGACCCCAAGACTGTAGCTCCTGTTATGCCAGCTCAGGTTGGAATATCAATAGCCTTTGGGAGTATACCTCTTCCTGCTCTGAGACATTCCCCAGTCATCTCGGATATTCTTCAGCAGCAGCAGCCTCCGTCAGGATCAGAGGACGTGGCACGATTATTCTCCTTCTTCCAGTAGATAGTGGAGACTCAGCGGCAACAGTTGCTCAAGAGGGTACATGACATTCATGGAGCCAGCAGCAGTGGAGGCCTCACGTACAGATTCAGCATCAATATCAGCAGAGTCCTGTTCGGCAGCACCTTCAGGGTCAGGGACGTACATATTTCTACCAGGCATCCAGGCAGCAGCAGGATGCTAGGTGCAACTTCTGCAATAAGGCAGGCCATGGGTGGAACGACTGCAGGATGAGGCTTGGCAGGTGTTTACTTTGTGGTTCAACGGAGCATCAGTATAGGAAGTGTCCCAAGAGCCAGACACCATTGACTCAGGAAGCAGCATGAGCTAGGGCTCTGACAGAGCAGCAGAGGGGACCACCCTTACAGACGCATCTGAACCTTAGACAGCAACATGTTATCAGTTGCCCTTTTTGTAAGAAACTCGGGCATGATTGGAGTAAATGTCGAATAAGGTTAGGCAAGTGCCTACTTTGCGGAGCATCATATTACCAGTTAAGAGAGTGTCCCAAGTTTTCTGGACAGACAGCTCACGGAGCATGAGCGAGGGCTCCGGTGAGCCAGCAAAAGGGACTACCCTTACAGACTCAGCAGCAGAGATTCGCGCAGCATCAAGCTGGAGGAGGCCAGCAGGGGCGAGCTTACGCTATGACAGTTGAGGGTGCACAGGCAGTAGGAGAGCTTATCCCAGGTTCTGTTTATCTCGATTCTGTTCCTCCCTTGCCATATTTTAACCATCTCGAAATTCAGTTCCAACAGATCTTGCTTATCATTCTTGTTCGTAGATGAATCTGATTCTTGGTATTCATTATTGATTTAATTTTCTGCCAAAATAAATTATAGGGGCTAGGTCGTCTCAGTTATGGAATCTAGTCTTCAACAGTCACATTAGCCAGCATGGCAAGGACCTACAGTCTGATTTTGGATGTATTTCTCGGGTGTGAAAATTTAAGGTTTTCGCAGCCAAGCTTGCGGCAAAGGGAAAATTTTAAATACCATTATTCTAGAAGTGTGTACATTAGTTAGGACTCTATGGTTATCATAGCCCTGCTTACTAGTATGATGAGGATTCAGAGTACCATGATTTTGGATGGACGCATATGATTATCAGATTTCCTCTTAAAAGTTTTTGAACATATCGTCTCTACTTTTCGTTTCAGTCTTTCAAATTTTTTTGTTGTTGTTTGTTTTGTTTTACTTTCTCATCATTTAACTTAGGAGTATGAGTAGCTCTAACTGTTAGTATAATCCTTTGTATAACTTCCTTGTTATGAATTTCTCTTAATAAAACAATGATTGTGATAGGCCTTTTGACTTAGAAGTGATAGTGTAGCTCTGACCCTAGAATGGTAACCCTTACAGCCCTGTTTGATTCATTGTTTTCCTTATCTTCCCAGCCTGACACCCATGACCATATACTGTCCCACTTACCTAGTCCCTTGTACTGTTTTGGCAACACAACTTTCGGTCCAATTTAGGCCATTTGACCATTCCCACTTTAATTATGATTATTTCATATACATTACCGTGACTTTTAGTTTAGGAGCACAAGACTAGTTGTTTTCTCCAAACCAACTTCCCCTTCATGACCTATGCATGACCCCCTACACTCATGACCTTCGTGTTCCACTCAGACACAGCATCTTATGCTCCATTTGCTTCATACGACTTTTCCGACACAAGACTGCATCTTGATTCACCCTATGGAGTCACTTTTTCGACTCGAATTGGGAACACCTTTTTGACCCAACCTGTCGACCCAAATTCTGGATATAACCTATTTTAAGCCTACTGCCCATATTGGACTTGTTGACCCAGGATGCTGCTAGGTAGAAGCTTTAACCTTGATTGTTGGGGGTTGACCTACAGGATTACGACCTTCTAAATTTCGAGGACGAAATTTCTCTAAGGAGGGTAGACTTGTAACACCCAGTTTTCTAAATGAGGGTAATTTTAAAATTTTGTAATTTTAATCTTTTAATAATGTTATTTAAATCATGATATAATTTTTGGTGATTTTTAATTATTTAAAACTATTTTATTGGTAATTTATGATTTTGGAGTTTTGCCAGTGAAACCCTAGAGATTACTTGACCTAGAGCCTAACCATATGATTAGGATGTTTTATTTATCATTTTTGGCCTAGGTGGAATTATTTGTAAATTGTTGAGTGATGATTATTATTTTTGACTTTTGCTAGTTGAGACTTAGGAGACTAACCTAGGTGTTGACTTTGGCTATGGTGACTTGGTTAGCATGGTGGGACCCTAGTCTAACTTAAGTCGACCCAAGTTGACTTATTTTGAACCAAGTTTCATAGAGAGAGCAAGTGATTTAGTTGCATGAATTTTTGACTAAGAGATTGACCCATTTAGTATGGCACTTAGCCCAAAGTCCATTAGTCATCAACCCTAACCCTAATTCTTTCATTCTTGGCCGGCCTAGGGATTTCCCCCTTCTATTTAATGTCTCTTATTCCATTTTTGCCTCTTTTTACACCACATCTATTTTTGGCAAGAGCAAGGTTTGTCCATTCTTCAATCCTTCTTATTTTATTCATTCATTTTTCTTTTTAACCCAAGTCTTTTGCAATAGGATCTAAACCATGTCTATTTACTGTTCATGATGAGAAATCACAGCTTTTAAACAATTTGGAGCTTGGGAATTGCTAGTGGGATCCTTCATTTTTTGAGCTTTTTCTTGAGTTTGACACTCAATAGGTAAACTATTCAAACCACTTCATTTTCTTGATTTCTTTGCATGGTTGCATAGATCTAGGAGTCCCCAAGCTGTGGTATGAGTCTTGGGTGATTTTTTATCGATTTTGTGTCCGTATCGGACACGTATCAGTTACCTTTTACAATTGTTTGATGTTATGCCTCTGTGAACCTTTTTATGCTGTTTTCGAAATGTTTTTGAATGGAAATATTGATTTATATTTGTATAATGATTTCGTGTCAGTTTGGGAGTGTCACGGTGTCTGTGTCGTGTCTGCGAGCAATAGGACACGTCACGTGCAGTGCTCGACCGTGCCCTGCTATTCGAACAGCAGTTTACTGTGTTCGTGTCGAAATAAGACACGACACTTGGTGTGGTGCTACGCGCCACGACTGACATGAGATTCCTCGAATGTCAGATCGTATCGTGTCGAGTCAGACACGTTCTAGGAACCACACTGAATTTATACTGAACGCACACACGTGAAACCAAGCCCGATACGCATCTCGTGTCCGCACCGGACACGACATGGACACCTCGTTGTGTGTCGTTTGTGTAGCCCTACACGTGGGCTATACGTGGACGTGACCATATGGCTCCACGTGTTGTGTGTCGTGTCCACGAGGATTCGAAACCTCTGAACGACGTTCTGATACGTGGATGCACGCTGTGTGTTCAAAACGTGTTGGACACGTCGTATCCCACTTTGAGGACACGACACGACCTGTGTAGCACGTGTACACCTACACGACACTTTACCAACCATTTAATTGATGATTTATGTTAAATTCGAATCCAATTTTGTGTTTCCCCCAACTGTCTGATACCATGTTCTATTAATAAGTTCCTGAGATTTAATCATGATTTCAACTGATGTTAGATGTTAAATTAATAATGTTAGAACATATTATTATGTCTGAGATGAAGGTTTACATGTTTGGGTTCATGTGTGATGATTGGTTTGTTTGATTTATGTTTCCCGAGCCTGTGTGACACTGAATACCCTAAAATTCTGAATACACATTCGACTGTCACCAACGCATATACACACCCTACTGCTGTCTACACACAGAAATCTGAACACTACACTCCACACACACATCTAAACTATTGACAAAATCTGGGAACACATACACACCCACATCACACCTAATACACACACACACACACATATTCACTAAAACCTAGAAACTGAAATGCACACACACATATGTGCTGCATATATTCTTCATTCACTAAGAACTCACCCTCACACTTTACCTATCACACATTATTCCCATCTCTATAATTATACATGTTATATATATATATATATATATATATATATATATATATATATATATAGATGTGTATCTATACATGTATGTTAAACAGAAATATGATATTGTGATACACACACATGTCATAACTGGACACGTGCATATGCACACTGTGATATATGACTGAACATTGAATTTACCTATATTGACCTGAACTTGCTTTAACCCTATATGCATTGACACAATGTAGCCTAAACTTGACATGCATTACCTGAACCACTTCACACTTATACATTGCACCTAACCTTGACCCCTTTGATTGAATGTAACTGAACACATGATGCATCACTAACCCATAACTGAACCCTCAGGCTATGTAACCTACATTATCTAGCTATTTGACAGAACCTATGTAACCTACATGTTATGACTGAACTGAAACTAACTAAACTATACTCTCTTTCCTGAAAACTGAAACCATTGCAAGTAACCCTAACCTTACTCTAAACTGAACATATATGGATACATGTTAGCCTTTCTTTAACTGAACATTGATAACCCTTGTAAATGGAACCATTGTATTGATAGCTAGATAGCCCTTATATATACACATTTGCCTTGACACTACACACAACTCACCTCTCTACATCTCTCTATATATATTTTGATATATGGTTATATATATATGGTTATATATATATATATATATATATATATATATATATATATATATAAAATATAAAAATATATAAAATATATTTTATATATAAAATATATATAAAAATATTTTATATATAATATATATAAAATATTTTTTTATATATAAAATATTTTATATATATTTTATATATATATATATATATATATATATATATATATATATATATATAAGGTGATCAATGAATATATATAAGGTGATCAATGGATGAATGCATGAATATATATAGTTTCCTATGGATATTGGTTGATTGTATGCTATATTGATTATAGGCATATAGCCTATACAAGATAGCCCCTAAATGTTGCCTATGTAATTATACCTATATAGATCATGAGTATATATGTTTATATATAAATTGTATGGGATAGCTTATGATTGGTTTTGTGTTGTGTGTGAGTGCTAGCCTATGCTTGGTTAGACTTAGTGAGACTTGTCTGGGTTAGGACTTGACTTAGTTGACCTAGTTTGACTAGTGTAGTTGACCAGAGTTGACCAAGAGTTGACTTTAGCCTAGATGACCTAGAAATCATATAGAATACATTGTAATCTTCAGTATTACCATTTTGGACATGTTGTGACCTGTGTTGCTCTGTTTATGACTCATCTACTCTGTTTTGACATATATATTCATCGGATACTCAGGATACCAGGCGAGTACATTCTCTGACCGTTTCATACTTGATAGAATTTACATTTATGCTCTAGATACTTTACTTGATGCTGTCACATTGTTAACACAGATTGGTACTATACGGATCCCTTCATGAGGTTATCCCCCTCGGAAGCATCGGATACATCATGTCATGTGCGTTTTACTTTCACATGTATTCCTGTGCTTTCACCATTCATGTGCACTCTTGTGATTCATGTACTCTCATATTCATGGAGCCCCCATATTTACATTCATGTGCACCCATTTATGGGCCCTTATGTGATATCATGTGCAATAACATAACCTGTCTGTGTCCTTGTGTATTGATTGGGGTACGGGGTAGTATAAATGGTCATGTGAACAATTCCAAAGTAGTGTAGTCATGTGCAAACTTTCATGTTTATTATCAATCCGTTCACATGTCTATCTTGTACCCTACATCACTAGTCACTGTTAGCTCTTTACTTATAGTATATATTTTTTTACAGTCATCTCTTTTACTTTATATATTTCCCTGCGGTTCATGTATCTTACTCTATAGCATATTTACATATCGTATCATATTATGGACTGCGTGAGATGTATTGTGCTTGCTCTCGTCCTGACTGGACCTGTTGAAAATATTACAGATGACATAGAGGAGTTCCGTCCTACATACTATGGAGCAGGCCTAGAAGACACATGTGAGCTGGACTCCCAGGAGGACCCAGCACTTGCAGAGGACATTACTCCAGTAGTCTAGGCTTGTTAGCTAGACCAGTATTTTACTTATTATCTAGTTTTTTTTTGATACACTTGTACTTATTTGGGGATTTTGTTATTCTGGATATTGTGGAGTTGTTATCTTAGACACTTAGATTCTCTCTCTTATCTTGTAATTCATTGTGGATTCAGATCTTATCATACTTTCTACCTTAGCTGTGATTGAGTTGTAAATTATTATATTGTCCTCCATTCGGAGCATATACATTGTACAGGTACCTTATAACTGTTAGATGTATGTGACCTAGGACAACGTTCTACCGCCGACACTGCGGCGTAGGCTGGACGTACCCACTTCTTGTGCCCCTACACTGGGTGCGGGTTGTGACACCCTTCCCCTCTATGTATTTCTGATACCTGATATTTGGTATCGATGAAATTTCACTTCTGACTAAATTCGACTTAGCATTTACAACTGCAATTGCAGTGGTTTTGTCCTTACCACCTTATTACCACCCAAGTTTGCACGGTAAACATAGCAATAGGATACGACATAGGTACATGGGCTTGTATCCATATTAGATTTCTTGGTTGCAACTGACTTGGAATACTTATGAATTATAGCCTGATGCTCTCCACACCCATTGTTACTCAATCCCAGATTTCATCTAGTTTCCTTTAGGCATTAACACAACTACTTGGGTGGCTATTAAACTGGATCACACATTACTAATTATTGGAAATCTTGCGATTTGATTTACAGGGGTAAGGAATTACCTATTTGATGAATCCGCTGCTGCTAACTCCCACTTTCCCCAACACAAATCTTCACGAACTTGAGAGGCGCTCTGGAAGGTTTAGGGTTTAGGTGGAAGGGATCGATGGCTCTCCTCTCCTCTTTATATACATAAACCTAGTTTAAATCTTGTAAGGATAAGGAGAAAGTGTCACGACCCGCATCCGCTTTTTGGATACGAGACGTGTCCAAGCCAGCCTACGCCGCAGAGTCGGTAGAACGCTGTCAAGCCCGCAAGAAATAAATGCTCAAATGTCACAATTGCTGCTCATTCACATTTCTTAATTTATTACAACATTTACATCATTTAAAATTTAAAGGAAATACAAGATTTTACAATTAATTAAAATGGTACAACTGTTTTCTATTTCTAGGTTGACCTCGGCATACCCAAGTCTTCCCAGTGCTAAGAGTGATCGCGGCTAAACCTGAAAAAGTTGGTTATCCAGTCAGGATTGGAACAAGTACACAAACCGACGGTAATGCAAAACACAATAGAATTAACAAGACATGAAAATAGCATATGGAATATGAAGGCTAGTAAGAAAACTGATGACATAGCACGATAGAGAAGTAAACAAGGAAAAACTAATAAAAGACATCTATCTAGGTGGTGTGAAATATCTGTTTCGGCATGTGAACGGGTAGGGGGTAAATCCGACACCTGCACGTGTCGTGTACAGGTGCTATTGTTCACGAATAGACATCATAGGATAGTTCTGGGTAGTCCACATGTCTACTAAGATATTTCTCCTTCCGACTACTCTATGTGACGAGTGTGTCAACAAGCAGCAAGATATATGTATAGACATGAAATGGAAGGACTACTATGAATCGAAAAGCAATCAGAAAGTGCACTTGCCTGAGGTCCTTAGAAACCAATAACACTATACCACTCAATGAGCCACAATCAGTCAACACATGCAGAAGTCTCCAGATGCTGAAATAAACAGTACCAATGTTCTCAGAATAGTCAAATTATCTAGGATTGTCTGTCTTTAAGTCCAATTCTGGACACAGGGGTAAAACGATAATTTCGGGCAAAAACGGTGTCCGCCGTTGGACCCGCTTTGCACCGAAAAACGTGCCAGAGTCAACGGTCTCTAAAGTCGTCAAACTATATGTCTACGGGTCCGATTTTCTGATACGAACCCAACCGTATGTCCAAAGTTAGATTCCGGCGGACCGTGCACAAAATCACCCGTTGAGTCGGACCGGGAGGGCCCGCGATACGGCAATTTTATCAACTGTCTCAGAATCGGACCAAACTTGGCATACAGGACCAGAAAAATGATACAGTCCTGTTGGCGCAAGTTTCGTCTCGATCTGGCGAGCATGCACAAAGTAATTGGAGAATTTGCATTGCACGGATACGGGGCGATTCCGACGGATACGCATCAAATTCGTCGCGTACACGCGACCAATTCGAATTCCGTCAAAGCCCACACGACCACGAAGCCATTATGCAGCTTTCGATGCTTTCGGTTCGCGACCACGTCGCCCGGTTTGGCGGGACGCATGTCGTGTGGATGAGTTTTAATATTTTTAAAACAGATTTTTGTTGAATTTTAGAAACGAATATCTTCTCATCTACTTACTGAAATCTGAATCTATGAGAAGGGTTATGATGCCCTACATGTAGTCTAGGTCTGCCTTCAAATAGATTCCTAAATTTTGCTACGGTTTGGCGACAATTTGCCTCCCAATATGGGGCTGGGACCAATGTTATGTCCTGTTTCCAAACAGGTTTTTCGACAACTTCGGGCTCGATTTACGACGCGTACAGTGGAAATTAAATTGAATTAATTGAAGGCATTAGGAGAAGGTCATGTTGTGAACATACCGGATCGCACGGCTCACAAAACGACACGCCGGAGGCGACGTACTCTTGCCACGAAGTGGGTCATTTCAAGCACTTGTTACTGCTGTGTTCCAGCGCCTGTGCGCAGTTTGCTTATATATTAATTAGATAATCTAATAAGGTTGTAATAAAATATGATTTAAAATACAATAAAAATACATAATACTCTATTGAAGCACAACTAAGTTTAGCTAATTTATCATTACCAAAATCTAAAAATCACCATTTAAATAAAATAAATAATAATACAAATATTGCAAAATTTCTGGGAAGGGGAGCTACAAATCTACCCACCTTAAAATAATTTCGTCCTCGAAATTCTAACTCATAGACATGCCTAAGATTCAAAAATAAAAATAAAAAAAGTAGGGGAATAACTCCACTATTATCACAATCTTCTCAAATTTAATTTTCTCAAAAATATTTTATAACATTCTCTAGTTATTTCGTAGCTACGAAACTTCGAGGACTTCTACCAACATTTGGTCACACTACCCCTCAAACTAAAATCTTAAAATCTTCTAACTTGTTGCTAACAACCTACCAACAAATATCTAGGCATATGGTATCTATAATCCTCTCGTATCTATCAAGCAAACCAAAATTTAACAAGCAACAAATTTACGAAGTAGCTAAGAAATATTGGTGAATTCTAGTAAGTATGACCGTCGTCTCTCTTGCAATAGAAAGGACATGAAAATAAAGAAACAATCAAGAGCAATTATGAAGTTTTAAAGAGCGGTAGAGAATATACAATAATACAGATATAAAGGGTATATATGAACCTATAGTCTTATTCGCTAGATTGGGCTACTCTAGCCCAGTCACTTGCTACGTCGAAGAACCCTTCGCTCTTAGAGGGCTTTCAATCCATGCAATACAAAAATTTTGTTCCCGAAATTCTAAATAAGGTTTCACAATAGAACAGAATTTTGAGAAATCAAGGTTATAATCTTTTTCGTGGTTATTTAAACACATGAGCAAGGATTATGAATACAATACAAGATCGTATCGCGACTTCTAGGTAGATGGAATATGGGTTACGGATGGCATCACATCCTAAGGGGTGGAGACTACATAATAGGTATAGGGTCTGTTTCAAAAATAGTTCAATTATATAGTCCAAATATGGTGGTGTGCATGGATGGGTTCTACTGGCCTTAATGGGTTCTCTATTTAGACATCAGTCGTTGGTTAGATGATCCATTGGCTTTCGATCTATAAGGATTGGACAAGATCCTAATGATGAAACTCTTCCTACTAGGTTAGCGTATCCTAGATTAGGTTTCTATCCAAGGGTTGAGCTAGTTGCCCGTCCGGTTGGTTAGCTAGGTCCCTAAAGCCCAAATGCGCTTTCGGTGACTTTTGTGTTTAAGTAGCACATGAGGCCTCGATTGGGTGGTACCTTAGTGGTAGGCGTGTAGTGGGCTTCGAGTTGATCACAACCATACATTGGGTCGAATGAATTGAGTCAAGGTTGAGGCTCTAGTAGAAGTTGGAAAGTATATCGGTACTATGGTAAGGGTTTTAGCTATTGCTTTTGTCCTAAAAGTCGTACCATAAAAATAGAGTACAAGGGGACGGGTTTGAGTGGGACATGATATACCTAGATGAAGGTGGACTCGTCTATATCTTGCATATGAAATTTGTTGGAAGATAACAGCTGGTCTCGTGCTCCGAATATTAATGACACGGCCGGGGCACAAAATAATCTAAATGGAAAGTGGGAGTCCATGGGGCACTAATTATCATCCTAGTGGAAAATCATTCTATTCAATCGGTAATCTTCATATATTCCCAAAATTTTAGAAGGCTTACGGTCTACCCACCTTAGAGGCTAGGATATGGTTTTAGGAATAATGAGACTAGAGGAATTCCAAAGTAACTTGAGGGTCGAGAGGAGAACGGGTAACTCAAGGCAAGGTTCTAGTCACATGGCTGGCCGATGGTAGTTACACTTGTATATACAACTATCATAGCTATGGGGATACTCTGTATCTATCTATCAAATACGAGCTTTCGTCTTTCTAATCGGTGAAAGACAAACAATAAAGGGTTCAAGAGAGATGTCACTGAATACAATTACGTGATTCAAAGGCGAATGTATAATTCAAGAGGAATTATCAAAGCAGTCGCGGATGAGATCCTAGAGACATCTACATCTCAATCCGCGTAGGGTAATTAGACGAAAAGCGAACCAATTACATCATGGTTGATCAGACTGTAATATAATGATTCTGATTAGACAATATGTTAGTGGGCGTCCCCAATAAACATATGTCTTGAATCAAGCTCGATAAAAGGGCAAGCTTGTAAAACTAGGCTGTAATAGCAGTATAGGTCAAGATAGTCAAAATATAAGTAGGCGAGATTTTTGAAAGGAGGAATAAGTAGTTTGAGTTTTGAGAGAATCAAAATCTTACATGGTGTTATTGCTCATACAGTCTTCCTACTATCTTCCTATCACTAAGGCCTTGGTCGACTAATGAGTTATGGGACTCTCTATTCTATATTCTAGGTAAATCCTTGGTTCCGTGATTCAGATGTGATATGCTATCAGATACTCTACTCTATTTTGACACAAGGGTATCTAAGATCTAATGAGGTCAACGAGAACATAGTTTTAGCAATGTTCCATAGACTTATGATCTTCAAAATGATTTTATTTCTATGGGTTGTGCCTCGCCAGTGCGCTGCTGGCTGCAGTGAACCCCCATTCTCCACTCTCTAATAATTGACGACAGTACGCTGCTGTCTAACCATCGCAGTCGTTAAATTACTCTAACTATATTCCTAAGGACTTCAAGGAGTTGCCAGAGTTTTAAACTAGTTGACTATGATAGAAAGTGTAACATCTGCCTATAAGTCTCAATCCTTAAGGGAAAAGGCTGGTCGAAAGGAAATATTTGAAGAGAAATAAAATAAGAACATTCTAATCTTGATTTCATAAATATTTTAAATGGTTGAGGGGAAACCTTGAACTAATCCTACATCGAGATTTGTATATGAAAAGCAGAATCAGAAATTATAAACCAGTTACTTACAGCAAATAGAATTTAAAGCAGGCAATTCTAACTGATGATAAAAATTATATCTACAAAGAGCAAAAGAAAACTGAACAGGTTATCAAGATTATAGCCTTAATTCTAGGGAAAACCTAACTAGCCAAGTGAGTAATATACCCACGTTGGATAGCGTCTCGGATGAGCGCTACTTGCTGGCCACTTTCTATTACTTGCTTGCGTGAATCCGTTACAGCCCCTGCGTAGAACGTTGTCCTCCAAGTGCATATCACAATAGAATGGTTAGGAACCTTTATGCATGTCTATTTTCTATTGAGCTCTTACTATTCAGTTTATGGCATGATATTATGTGTCTTGTTACGTCCCTCTGAGGACCTGGTTTTTCCCCAGGTGTGTGTTTTCGTGATTTCTTGCAGGTGCTCTAGCTAAGGCCATTCCTTCCTTCGTGATGACTGCTTTTGGACTTGTCATTGCTTCGCCCGACCAATCACTTTCTTTGTATATTTCTTCTCTATTTAAATTAGTTGGTAGTGGATGTGTCTCCACCCAACATATTGTACCAAATTATTCATTATATGATATCTTTTATTCCCTTATTTTGTGGATGAGATTAGTTAGTTATGGTTTACTACATTTTACAGCTTATGTACACATGCAAGGCCCATATACTTTGTATGTATACAGCTGGCATGTCTACGTACTTAGTCCTAAGTATTGTGGGACTGGGGCGTTACATGTTTTTGTGGTGGCCCATGCAGGTCAAGTTTGCCTTTTCGGTTACATGACTGTACCGAATGGGCCTGCAATATAGGATTAGTGTCTATAATCTCATCCACCTACTTGATCTCCTCCCTTGACTCCATTTCGATCTCTCAGACAACTTCCTTGATTCGTCTCTTTCTAGAACTCCTCCTACCGTAATCTTATCCTTTAATGTCGGTTAGGAAGATGACTACACTGGTATATGCTCATAGGTCAAACACATGGATTACATGGACAATTGATATGCATTGAGGTCTTATTTGAGTTATAAAGGCATTTTTAACCTTAAGGAATAGTTAATTCCAAGTTGGGTAGTAGCAATATTACCATCTTCAAAAGATTGTTAAATTTTTTACTACTAAGTGGTATACCCAAGAGGATAGTAGAGTTGAGAAAACAAATTGAATTGATTTTTGAGTTCTGAAATTGAAGATCTTTTGAAAATATTTATGATTTAAATTGAGTTATAGCTAAACATCTTTGGAGGGATATAAATTTGAATTGAAAGGGGTCTTAAATATGTTTATGTTGCAGTATACTTTACGATTGACCAAACTTTGAGGACGAGTGATAAAATTTGGTAAATTTTTAGATTTTAACTTGTGTCGTATGACTGAGGATTATAAATTTATTTAGATTTTGAGTTTAAGGTTTCGATATTGGATATCAAAAAAAAAATATTGTGGTAAAAAAAGAAGGGAAAAATAAATTTTGATTTTTAGAAGTATGTACGATTTATGAAATCAATTTGATGAAAATCATACGTAGGATTATGGTTGATAAGTGTATTAAAAATTTTTGTTGAGTTTAGATTTGGACTTGTATGCTAAGAGTTATCTCGAGGATTATTTGAATTTTTTTTTTAAGTTATGATATGCTATGAAATTTAGTTTAAAAAAAAGGGATTTGATGACTGATAGGATTATTCGAATATTTAGTTTTATTACAACTTTTGGGAAAAGTTACTACTGATGTGATGAAAAATTATTGATTAAAGGAATTTACATTTTAAGTTATGATTATGATTGGACGAGGTAGAATGAATAGAAATTTGGTAGATTATTTTTCGAGAAATTCTTATTAAGAAACTTTGTGAAAGCTCGAGGTCAAGAAGTTAGACTTATAATGGTAGACAACCAAGATAGCCCTAATGAAATAGATTAGTCCACATTAATTGCCATATCACTCATGACCATGATAGTTGTATATACTCAAGTGTAGTTGGCCATCTACCAAACCATGTGACTTTATCTCAATCTTGACTTACCTGTCCTTCCCTCAGTCTAGACCATTTACCGTGACCGTCTAATCGCTTGAGAATTTCAAAAATAGTTAGAACTGTATCTTGATCATACCCCATCTAGGAGACTATCTTCTCTCTAGAAACCTTGTCCCTAACTTATTTTACTTTGATCTACTAGATTTCTTAATTATCTTTATTTCGTGCTTTAACTTGATCCTTTTTATTTTGTTTGCATTAATTAGCACCTCATGAACAACCACTTTCTATTTTTGATCATTTGGTGTTCCCTATCGTGACATTGATATTCGGAGCACGAGACCAGCTGTTACCTTCCAACAAATTTTATATGTAAGACCTAGACGAGCTCACCTTCATGTAGGTATATTATGTCCCACTCAAACACGTCCATTGGTACTCTATTTTTATGATATGACTTTCGGGTCATAAAGACTAGACTATAACCTTTACCATGATACCGATATATTTTTCGACCAAGGATAGGGACTCAACCTCGACTCAATTCTTTCGATCCGATATGTGATTTTGTTCTACTTAATTCCTTAAATGCTTAACTTTGTGCTTATCTTGATTGCTTGACCCATTGTCCCATCACACTATTAGTTTAACTCTTGTAAGTTGGGTAGAATGCCTTACGACCTAACTATCCTTATGACCTTAACCAAGTCTTAGACAAGTAGACCGTAGGATGACTACATAGGTACCTAGATCCTTAAGAAGTTCGAAATAATTCTACTCTCTTTCAATAATAATCTCATGTGCCTATATTTTTACCATCTTGACTAATGTTGCTACTATAAACTAGTTTTGCAAGCTTATCCATCTATCGAGCTTGTTCATGACTTATACTATTGAGCGCGCGCTCACTAACATATTGTCTAATTAGAACCGGTGCATCATGGTCTGATCAACCGAGTGCACTTTGGTTCGCTTTTTACATATCGTTCTAACATGGATGGAGACATAGTTAAACTTGGCCTCTAGAGTCTCATCCACGATTGCCTTGACAATTCTCTTTTGAACTATTCATGTCGCCTTTGGACCACGTATTCGTATTCGATAATAGCTTCTTCACACTCTTAATAGTCTTTGTCTTTCACTTATTTTGGAATGACAAAACGCTCGTACTTGATATCCCCTTAGTTGTCCCACCATCTATTGCCAAGATAGTTAGCCACCGACCAACCAATGGAACTATATCCCCATCTCGAGTTACTCGTCCTTTCCCTTGACCCTAGATTCATTATCGTGACCATCATTCACTCCCTAAATTAAATTCGTAATTTATTTCCATAGTGATCGAGATCACGATTTTCTAATGCATGTTTGTGTTGAACGTCGTGATTTGATCGATATAACTTTGTACCTTCTCGAACTCCCTACTTATTTTTAATTTCGAGGACGAAATTCTTGTAAGTTGGGTAGGATGTAAACTCCCTAAATTTTTACTATTTTTTATTAATTTATTGTGGTATTGATTTTTATTTTTGTATCGTACCTCGAGTGCGAATGCGTAAAGACGTAAATACGAGATATTTGTTCATTCATATACAAATATTTTATTATTGTTTTTCTTATGAATATAGAATAAATATGTTGTTTCAATACATAGTATATACAAATATTTTCATATCAGAAGAACATTTCACGATATTTGCCAAAACCTTTATCTTTTACTTTTATAAAAGATTATTTTATTTCTAGTTCAAATTAATTTAGAAAACTATATTTTATGTAAATACCTTATTTGCATGGATATACAAATTTTTATTCATATATTTTTTAGGATTTTCGAAATTATTTATTATTATTATTTTTAGAAAAGATATTTTGAACTTATTGTGGTAATTTAAACTTTGATTAGATTTTATTGATTTAATTTAAATAAGTTTGATTTAAATATGGGAATCATCTATATTTAATTTGAATTTGAAATTATCTAGATTTAATTGAGTTGGATTTGGATTGGATCGGTTTTAAAATAATTTAAATTAAAAGGAAGATTAATTAAAGGGGGTTTTAAATAAATACTAATCCTACTTCTACTAGGAAAACATCTTTATCTATATCCTATCCTAACAAAGCAAACTCCAATTTATTTAAATCAAATCCTATCTAATTTAGGAGATAAATCTGAAATAAATACGTATATAAACCCAATACATCCCCCTTCTATCAGCCATAATTCGAAATTATTTTTAGTCTAATAAAAACTCTAAAATTCGTCATTAGAATTCAGTCCCGCTTTTTAGTAGCAAGAGCAACTTGCAACGCCGAGATATCTCCTAGCTCCGAACTCCGTTTTGCCTCCAATTTTTTTTAAAAGAAGCATATCGAGGTAAGCTTTCCAAAAACATATTTTAATAGACAAAATTCATTTTGTAGATTTCTACAAAATTGTTTGAGTATCTAGTGTTCCAAAAATAAACGGGTTTCAGTATTTTTGCGATTTCGTGAGATTCCGGAAACGAAAATGCGATCCGTTTAGTTTTTCGGAGAGCTAATACAAAAACCTATGCCATATCCTAACTTTAGAATTTATTAAATAAATGTAATAGGTGCAGTATTATTTATAATTAGATAATAGACTATTTTCAGCATCCGAAGTTGTACCTATACCTTCCTCTTGTGCGCTGCTGTTGATTCGTCGCCAGGACATCATCTTACCTCACTCGGACATCAGACAAGACACATTGCCTTTACTGTTTAAATTTCCTACTCAATATCATGCATATTTTAGTTGTTTCTTTTTAAATTATATGTAAATGCAAATTACTATATTTTATACAATTGGCTTAGAGTTAAGGGACTACCGTCAAATTTAGTGTGTCTCATTGACTTGTCACGATGTACACGAGTTGTGTGTGAGAGTTATGAGTATCATGTAGGGGTCACTTGCGTGTGGGCTGATCTTCCATACGCATGCGTTAGAATATAACTGCTAATAGATGGTGTAGAAGACTTTGGCAGTTATTAAGGATTAAACAGTGTCGTGGAGTCGACGCATGTATAGTATCATTGGGGGAAGGGGACTGTTATTAGCGTAGGGGCTACATTTTATTTTTACATATATTTTGGGCCGAGGGTGACTCTCATGAGCACTACCTTCTGTCCAGGTCGATAGCGTCTCGGATGAGCGGTACTTGCTGGCCACTTTCTATTACTTGCTTGCGTGAATCCGTTATAGCCCTTGCGTAGAACGTTGTCCTCCAAGTGCATATCACAATAGAATGGTTAGGAACCTTTACGCATGTATATTTTCTATTGAGCTCTTACTATTCAGTTTATGGCATGATATTATGTGTCTTGTTACGTCCCTCTGAGGACCTGGTTTTTCCCCAGGTGTGTGTTTTCGTGATTTCTTGCAGGTGCTCTAGCTAAGGCCATTCCTTCCTTCGTGATGACTGCTTTTGGACTTGTCATTGCTTCGCCCGACCAATCACTTTCTTTGTATATTTCTTCTCTATTTAAATTAGTTGGTAGTGGATGTGTCTCCATCCAACATATTGTACCAAAATAATTCATTATATGATATCTTTTATTCCCTTATTTTGTGGATGAGATTAGTTAGTTATGGTTTACTACATTTTACAGCTTATGTATACATGCAAGGCCCATATACTTCGTATGTATACAGCTGGCATGTCTACGTACTTAGTCCTACGTATTTTGGGACTGGGGCGTTACACCTTATCCCATCCTAAGTATCTTTATCCTATTAATTAATCACAGCTCCTTGAAATAATACATCCAAAACCTATTCTTGGCATTGAGCCTTCTCTCTTTTTACTCAAGAACTCCCGATATAAACCCTCAAATTCAAACTCTTGATTCATTTACCAATTTATTTATTACTTATATACATATGCCCTTGTTTTGTTCCTGCTATCTTTCGATCTTGCACGCAATGTTATCTCCTTCTATTTCATTCAACATATCGATCTATCCTCCAATCATAAGTAAATAGCTTGTAGGTAACCACTAATCACTTGGTCATCAAAGTCCTACAATGCTCAACCCTCGATCCTAAGCACAAGATTCTTGTCCTTAATCCGTAGTCACAAAAATATAATATTTCATTACTCCATCTTAGATACCTTATCATCAATCTATACTATCAAACTAATCATTCTTAATGGTTTTCTAAGTCCACTATAGTCAGTCACTCATATCTGTCCTATAAGCTTAATCTAATAAATCCCCAAGAAAGATATACTCATCACAATCACATAATAACATATTATGGTTATAAAATCCGTTAACAAGGTTTGGATATTTCAGTCGTCTATTAAATAGAAGGTAGCAAGGGCCTAAGATTGGGTCGAGCAATCCATATTAATATTCAGACAAGTTAAAGGTCAAGCAAGACAAGAAAGATTGTCGAAATATTTCCAAGAATAGTACGAGGCCAAACGAGATGCATAGGATATAGTCGAAGTAAAACTCGAGAACCATATACCTCCGTAATTATGTCACATGAAGTTACTATCGCGCTAGTGTGCATCTGGCTGCGATTAACTTCCTTGTTCCATAATACGACAGATGGCTGCAGTGCACAGCTGCCACGCCAGATAATATAGGTTTCTGAACTTAACTTGGCTAAATCTGTAAAATATTTCCAAACAACTTTTGCAAAATAAAGGAGAAGATGTTAGTCAAAATGCTTAGGGAGTGGTCCAAGTAGAATTCGAGAAACATATTTAACCATGATGCCGTTATCCGAAGTCATGCCTCGCCAGTATTTCTCTGGATTCAAACTTTCGATTCCGTAATACAAGGATAAATTACTTTTCGAACTTTTCTTGGATCAATCCATGAGGCACTTTCAACAATTATCGGAAAGGACAAGAAGAATTACCCAAGAGGTTAGCGAAGAAGAGTTTACTCAAATTATAGGGAAGATGGAACACAAAACAATCATGTCGAGAAAAATCCTAGTTGTGGCTGTAGATAGACAGAGTTAATCAAGACGGAGAGAATGATGATAAGAATTCGTTCTTGCTCATCTGGTCATAATAAAGTGATCTGATTTAAGATATAATCTGATAACCATACACGTCTTCCTGGAATCATGTTACCAGAATTTTTGCACGTCAGTAAGCATAGCTGTAATAAACGATAGAGTCCATAACTAAGGTATACACCCTAAAATCATGTCATCTAGAATTCTTACCACCCCAACCGGTATGGCTTCAAGAAATCAAAATTCTATAACTAGGATAAGCATATCCAAAATCAGGCTCTACGTCCTTGTCATGCTAGCTAGTATGACGGCGATAAATTCTAAACTCCATAAATAAAGCAGACATTTACCTTATAAAAATATACCTCAATTCAATCCACAAAATTTATCTTGATGCAAGATCAAAGTCAACAACGAAAATCAGGAATCAAAACTTACAACAAATGAAGGAAAAGTAAATAGAGACAAGCGAAAACAGATTTCGAGATATGGTTTAGAAAGAGTTTCACAAGGGTTATCCCAAAGATATTATCTAGGTCGAAATTCAAAATTCCTTAAATATAGTCTAGAAAATCCCAACCAAAATGGTTATAGGTTCAACTTCTACTTTTTAGTTCTCTCGGGGGCCCATAAACTCATCCTATTGCAAGAATAAGGTTTGATAACAGACATATATTCAAGATCAGGACGAGCGAAAGCAAGTGGGAATAGACTCAAGAGTTTTCAAAATAAGATTCTCATGGGTTATCGCTGGAATCTATCAAGAGTTCATAACTGTGATTGAGCAACTCCTATCCTAACCTAGAACCTATATCCTAATAGCAGGCTCGTAGCAGCGCTTTAAGTCAAGCACCACTATAAAATTGTACTAGTTGTGACTCTGACCTGCATGGGCCACCACAAAAATGTGTTACGACCCGCATCCTGATTAGGGGCACGAGCACGTGGGTACGTCCATCCTACGCCGCAGAATCGACGGTAGAACGCTGTATAGGTCTACTAGAAAGTATAGCATCTAGACAGAATATATATATGTTCCTGTCATCTCTGCACGGAGGTATATAATCTCAACTCAATCACAAGACATCTAAGAAAGACAGGCACGAATATCATAAAGATATGATAGAAAAATATGAACTGAAAAAAGATGTGAAGTCACAACACAGTTTAGAGTTAAAGATATAATACAAGAATCTAAAATATAACATAAGTCTCAATACTAGCTGGAACGCGGTCCAGTCAAACCTATCTAACAGTCTAAGCAGGAGGTAAATCCTCTACTGGCACCAAGGGTAATGTCTCATCAAAAGCTCTATCCTGGCCATACCCGTAAAAGGTAGAGCAATCAGCCAACATGTCCTCTGTAAACATCAACGGTTATCCTATCAAAAAATGAGCAAGTACACCTCCAATAACAGTTCTATAGTATTGACAAATGCTGTAAGAGACAATCATAATGGAATACAAGATGATATATAAAGACTGTAAGTAAAATATGATATATAAACTGGAAATCATATCAGGGTGTAACGTACAGGAAAGTAGAACAGTACATGAATATCTGATGTATAATGTAAACATAAAATGTGCCTTGGGCTATTACAGCATTATGTGATTGGCTTGGGTCAAGATCAGGCTATTCCATTTGGTCCGGCTATCACAGGAAAATCTTAAGAAGGGTCAAGCCGGCCAACATGGAAAGCGAGCACAAGAAATATAAGATCTTGCTACACCCTATGTGCAGTGAGGGTGATGCAAGCACAAGAATAGTAACATGGAGGTATTGATCACATAACCTATAATAACTCCCCATCCCCGAATAGTATATGGATCCGGACATAGCACGTCCTGACACGGGATTCTCCAAGAGGGTAGCTAATCTCCCTCAGAAATCGATGTCTATACAAGTACAAGAAACAAGATCGAACAATGTACCAATATACCAAAAAAGTCCAAGAATAACATCTCATGCCAGGATCCGACGTATACTAGTACGTGCACCATCGTGACAAGAATCAAGTAAAACACTATAACTGAATCGGATACAGAAGATATCAAGACAAGGAACTACTATCAGAGAGTGTACTCGCCTGCGGTCCTGAGCTGTTAAATGAGGTCGATGCTCAGAGTGATGTCACAAACCTAAAGATGAGATATATATAAGCTAATTAGGGTTCAACAGTGTTAGGCATGATTATATAGTATAAGCTATGTAATCTAGGTCAAACTCAGTCAACTAAGTCAAATAGGTCGCATAAAGTCAAACTAGGTTACACAAAGTCAAACTAGGTTCAAACTAGGCTAATGGTTGACTCATAGTTGACTTTTGGTCAACTGGTCAACTCTGGTCAAGTTTTAGTCAATTTTAGGCCAAGTGTTGACTTGTAGTTAACTTTTGGTCAAAACAGTCAAACTTGGTCAATTGAGGTCAAAACTAGTCTAAGTATCATATTCCTAATATTTATCTACCAAGATACCATATATCTTGGTAAAACAGGATCAACTCTAATCTAAGAATTAAAATATCAAGTTGTACCTCGTTATTCGTACATCAAAACCTACGACATGCAAATCGAGATAAGATAATCAACGATAAGATTAATAATCTTATCACAGTGATCCACATGGTCATCTTGTCGATTTCATCGATGTGAGATCACTGGAATCGACTGATCTCAGTTTCCTAGTACTAATTTCGAAATACGAACATAATAAAAATTAATTATAACTAAAGGTGATACATAGAAAAATATCTACAAATATTGTCGGATGATGAAACAAACATCATCAACGTGTCCAGAAGGGTCAAATCAGCTAGGATAGCCCATCTATAGGTCCAGCTTGGACACAAGAGCAAAAAGGTAATTTCGGGTCAAAACGGTATTCGTGTCGGACCCACTTTGCACCGACAAACGTGCAAGGATACTAGTCCACTAAATCTAACAAATTACATGTCCACAAATCTAGAATGACGATACAAAGCCAATGGTATATCCAGAATTGGATTCAGTTGACCCGATCTCAAAATGACACGTTGACTCAGACATTAGAATTTCGGTTTACACAAAAATACGTGCCGGAGCCAATGTCCTCAAAACTCAGCAAATTATATATCAACGAGTCCAGAATGACGATACGAACTCAACGGTATATCCGAAATTGGATTCCGATGAGCCGATCTCAAAATGACACATTAACTCGGACAATAGAATTCCGGTTTACACAGAAATACGTGCCAGAGCCAATGTCATCAAAACTCAGCAAATTATATGTCAACGAGTCCAGAATGACGATATGAACTCAACGATATATCCGGAATTGGATTCTGATGAGCCGATCTCAAAATAACCCGTTGACTCGGACTGTGGGGCCCACTTTGTACCGAAATACGTGCCAGGGCCTACGTTCTCCAAATCTAACAAACGTTATATGAATTCGTGGAAGAACGATGCTACGAGTCTACTAGTGGTGTCGAAATTGAAATTCGATATCCCAGATTCAAAAATGGAATTTTACAAGTTGGAAATTATGAATTCGGACGGCCAACTTTGGCGTCAAATTCAACCAATCTAACATGCTCACAATGAAATAAAACTTGAGGGGCAGGAATATGGTTATACCTGCTGTGCAAAGGAACTGATAGCACGCCAAACGGTGCTGCGATGGCGGAGATACGAGCCGACGAAGTTGGCTCCACAAAACTATCCAAAAATAGTATAATTTAAAGTGTCAACTTGGCAGCCGATTTTAATATATCAAACGATAAAATTAACGGATGAAACTTGAGGGGTGTGAAGAGCTATATAAAACAAGAAGTTCGTCGATCCAACGTTCGGATTGTCCGAAAAACGTGCGCGAAGTCGCTACGACGGAGCATGATTTCTGAGTTCGATACCGCGCACGTCACGACGGAAACCCATGCCAAACGCACGAATCTAGGCAGCGCGTCGGGGAAGATGGTGGCCGCCAAGGGGAGGTATGCCTGGGGTCGCCCGACCGTGGGTGTTCGGCCATGGCGACGCACGGCAGCGGCGGCGCTGTGGCGCGACTGCTGCTGCCTTACGCTGCTGCTGCTATTTGCTGTTGGCTGCTGCTGCTGTAGATATGGGAGGAGGAAAAGGAGGAGGAGAAGGAGAAGATGGTAGTGGTTGTGGTGGTGGTGGTGGTGTAGGTGATGGTAATGGTGGTTATGGTGATAGTGATAGGGGATTGATGAAGAAGATGATGAAGAGATGGGGGTGGTGCTTGGCCTAGAAAGGAGGAGGAAGGAGAAGAAGGAGAGGGAGGTGGCTGAGGTGGTGCTGGTGGTGTTTGTGGTGGTGTTGTGGTGGTGTTGTTAATGGTGGTGGAGGTGAAGAAGAAGAAGAAGAAGAAGAAGAGGAGGAAAAAAAAGATGAGGGGGAGCTCACTAATAGTGGAGGGAGGAGTTGTCGGTTGAGGCTAAGGAGGAAGCTGCTGTGTTGGTGAGTTTATGAGGGAGAAGAGAGAAGAGAGAAAGTGTGAGTAAAAATGTGGTTGGCTGTGATTTTAGGAAAAAGTAGGGAGAGAGAGAGAGAAATACTTGGGGATTAGGACAGGCTACCTAGAGAGGGTGTGAGAGTGTGTGTCATGTGGGAATGTGTGGTGGGGATTAATAGAGGCAAAATCAAGGGCTAGGATTTTGTGTAACTATATTAAGTTATATCTTAGGAATTAAATCAATGGAGTTCTCCCTTGAATATTTGGAATGGGAACACTAGGTGTTTGGTATTTTGTAGGAGAGTGAGGGTATGGGTGTTCATGAGGGGTAACATGAAGGTTGGGTTAGGTCCAGTTGAGTCGGGTCGGGTCAAAATCGGGCTTGGTACAATAAATGGTCTAATTTTAGTAATTTATGATCATGGGTAAATAAGTAGCATGCGGGGGCTAAATTAAATGGGACACAAGCGTCATGTGGGTAGTAGGCTTAATATGGGTCGTGTCCATATTTTGGGTTGACAGGTTTGGGTCGAAAGGGTGTCCCCAATTCAAGTCGAAAATAAATGTGATTTCATAGGATGAATTAAAATTTGGTCTCGTGTCAGAAAAGTTGTACGAAACAAATGAAGTACAAGATTGTGTGTCTGAGTGGGACACGAAGGTCATGGGTGTAGGGTGTCTCGAGTAGATCATGCATGAGAAATTGGTTCTGAGAAAACGACTAATCTTGTGCTCCTAAATTAAAAGTCATGACAACGTGCATATGATGATCAAAAATAAAAGTGGGAAATTAATTAATAATTATTCAACGATCAATTGGCCTAAATTGACCCGAAGTTGTGCGAAGCAAAAAGAGTACAAGAGAATAAGTTTGAGTGGGACATGATATATAAAAATAAAGATAATATTGTCTACTACAAACTCATGAAGAAAGTTTCCAGAGATTGGCATCTTTGACGCTCCAGATATCAAAGTCACGAAAAAGAACATTAAATAAAAAAATAAAAAACAATATTTATTGAAAATAATTGATTTAGAAAATTAAAAAAATAACCCTAAATTTAGGGGGCTTACAGCGGTCGTCCAAAGATAAACAGATTTGGAAATCTGAATACCTTTCGGTTCCTTGTATAACACCGTCTTTGTCCTATGAATAATTCTCCATTGCATATGTCCTGATTTGATCATGCTTACTGCTTTGTTTGCAAGTACATGTTAGACGAACAAAGCAGTATACAATAGCAAATAAGATAACATTTAGTAAACAGTAGGACAATGCTAAGTTTAAGTAGCAATATGATAGTGATTACATGAATATTAGTGACGTCATTATGTTAAACTTAATTGATTAGTCATATTCAAAAACATGATATAATCATTGGGCTAACAACATATATACATATACATACTAATATATATATATTGCCTATGACACTCAACTCACTCTTCTTTGCATAACACCACTCCTCCCTCACAAACACTAGCCTAATGGCCAAGCCAAAGCCCCAAACCGTAGCCCTAGGCTAAATGGCCTAGCCATTTGTCCAAAGGGGATTATCCCTTACTGCTATGGCTGCTAATGCTACTGCTCAACCTTGCTGCTGCTACTGCCAGTGCCTTGGAAGACCAAGGCAGGGCAAGCATGCTGCTGCCTGCTTGCTTGCTGTAAATGAAAGGAAATAAAATGCCATCACTGCTCTGAAATGCCAACTGACACTAACCCATATAAACCTATACTAACACTCTATTTTCTGATACAAACAATATCCTATTACACATATCCCTTACATCCTAACACACTAGGATACCAACCTACTATTGACTGATACCAAATCACAAACTAACACTTAGATACAATACTGCTATCTACCCTTCACTGCCAATTGATACTTACTGCTATACTCCTCTATGTCCTCATCTAGCCGATACTTAACATTGATGCATTGACACTCGACTAACTTACAATCACTAACTAACACTAATACTCTCTCAAATAGACACTCCCATCTCATTGACCCAAGGACAGTCCCAGAGCATGATCCCCTCTCACAATCTAACATCCCTTACTCTTCCTCACTATCTCTGATATATCCTCTGATACTACCAGTTCCTGATACCCACTCAACTCCACTGCTACAACCATACTGATAATCTCCTCATACCTGGACACTCTCCACTTGACTCCATAATATTCTAACTTACCAATACACCCAATGGCCTTCACGTTCCTGTGTGCGTCCACCATCATTCACTAACACCAGACACCCTCTCAAAACCACACTCTCAAACAACACAACTTGCAAACACACATGCAAATGGCCAAGTGGCCCATAGTCAAAATGCATGCTCTACAATGCATAAATGCCTGCTGCCCTCAAATTAAGGTCCAACAGGACCTGCACCCACTACATTTGCACCCAGTGCACATGCTAACATTGCCTAAGGCTAGAGCCACACTACCCTGTCTAGCTTACCCTGCCTATGCACATCACTGCTCTGATATAAGCCTTTGGGCAGAGCCTCCCCCGCTGCCCTTTAGCCGCCTAGGCCATGTGCCAAACTGCCTCTTCCCTTCTAGTGTCATACCCCTCAAGTTCTACAAAGATAGCTAAAACTATGTATCATAAGAAAAATTGTCCAATACAACTAAGCATCTAAGTGAAGGTAATTAATGTTAACCTTAGGATTAGCTCCATGGAAGCACAGAAGTCTATATATATAAAGTAGCAAAGCAAGTTGGTTAATATCCACATTCATATATACACTCACTATTAACTCTCTAACACACTCCCTACATAGGCCCTCTCCTCTCCTATTAACTAATGTCTACATGGCCCTGCTTCCCATGGCCAAACAAGACCACAAGTTAGTTAATATCCAAATTCATATATATACTCACTATTAACTCTCTAACACACTCCATACATAGGCCCTCTCCTCTCCTATTAAATAATGTCTACATGGCCCTGCTTCCCATGGCCAAACAAGGCCCCAGAGCCCTTGCATGCCTAGTGCAGTGGCACTCAAACCCTTCCTTACACCTGACCTCTTCTTTCATTACCTGTTTGCCTAACTAACATCTAGTACCAGTTTTTACTGATGGCACATCAGTCCAATTCTGATGGCTCACCTCTCTTTCCTCTCTACTCACATACAACACATCTATATATACCATATATGACTCACACACACAACTTCATCTGATATATTCAAATCCCCTCTACAAATACACTCTGATAATAATAAACTCCCTCACATACATCCTACTTTACCTGGCTTACACTTTCTGTTAACCAACACTAGATACCTATGTATCCAAGTATATCCCACACACACACACACACACATATATATATATATATATATATATATATATATATATATATATATATATATATATCAGATTTGGTGTGTGTATATATATATATATATATATATATATATATATATATATATACACACACACACACACACACACACACACACACACACACCAAAATATATATATATATATATATATATATATATATATATATATATATATATATATACACACACCAATATATATATATATATATATATATATATATATATATATACACACACCAAATATGATACTCTCAGCTACCTAACTGATAGTCACTCAACCTAGCTGATATATATACCAAAATATATATATATATATATAAATATATATATATATATATATATATATATATATATATATATATACCAAACCTGATACTCTCAGCTACGTAACTGATAGTCACTCAACCTAGCTGATTTAATGGTAAGGCAACAGGGAGTTATTCCCAAATCGAATAGACCACCACTAAAGTCCACACTGGCCACTACAAGTGGCTAATGCATGTGCAGCAGTGTAGTGCATTAGCCAACCCTCTCCCTGATTCCCTGTTGCTGCATCTGTGACCGATCCACACATGCCTTTAAACTCTCAAATTCCTGTATCTAACTAGTGCCAAGGCAGAACAACCCAAACACAACCAAATCGAACCTGGCCAATTGGCATGTTTCCAAAGCCAACAAAGGCAAATGCTCTAACCTAGGGACTATTAAATTAGTATCAAAAGACTGATACATAGCAGCCATATACTGATGCAATGGCCTAATCTCCTTACATGCACATATATACAAGTTCTTATCATATCTTCCCCACCTCACACCCTCTAATACATTTACACTGATACCTAGGGCCAATGCACCACTCTCACAATAGCTGCATCACTTGGACAGTACATAAAACCCTTATCACTAGATTCTCACATAGGCACACCCAACTAGTCCATAGACAGAACATATATACATAGAAACACATTCATATACATATAAATATAGATACTAGAATCATGTACACCTATCCTATGAGCAAACCAAGCAATACATGGGCATGAAAATTGAAAACAGAATTTAAATGGTCATTTTGGCATTTTAACAAACACCTAGGGGTCAAAATTCGTAGCCCTTCTCAAATAGACACAAAACTCCTATAGGACTCATTAGGACCTCAATCTAGTTCTTATTGGTCATGGGTAGGGTCTCCTACATGAATGCATGAATTTTAACCATAGAAATGTAAGTTTAGGAGGTTATACCTATATAGAATGGAGCCTACACCATGCTCCACAAATTTATAAAAGATGGATGGAGAAGGAGCTCCCAATCCTTTCTAGGGCCCTCACCAAGCCTCCTTGAGCTACCCTAAGGCTTTGCAAAATAAAGGGAAGAAGGAGGAGGAAATTTGGGAGAGTTTGGAATGGGAAAATATGAAAACCCTAAAGGTGATGGTGGCTGCCATTTGGGGGTTAAATAGGCACTAGACAAGCCCTAATCTCTTCATTACACTTAGTATTAGGTAGGTCCTTAAGTTGGCTAAGTGGTTTGGATCTAATTAAGACTTGTATCCAACTTGGTCATGACTAGAGTCTAATTTATCAACTAGTTGGTCAAGTCAATCTAAATGGGTTCTACCATGACTAATGAATAAGCTAGCCTACTAATAAATACAACCAGCATATTAATAGAAAAAATATACACCAATTATGAAATGACAAAATTACCCTTGTTCTAGAAAAGTGGTAGTGACAACTACCACATCAGTGTGCATCTGGCTATAAATAACTTTCTTGTTCCATAATACGACGGATGGCTATAGTACATAGCTGTCACGCCAGATAATACAGGTTTCTGAACTTATCTTTGGCTAAATTCATGAGATATTTCAAATTAACTTTTTGCGAAATACAAGAGAAGAGGTCAATCAATATGCATATGATGTAGTTCAGGTAGAACCCGAGAAACATATGTAACCATGATGCCGTCATCTGAAGTTATGCCTTGCCAGTATGTCTATGGCTACAAAAACTCCTGATTCTGTAATAGAGGGATAATATATAATTTCTTGGGCTTTTCTTGGACCATTCCATAAGACATTTCCAACAGTTTTAGAGAAACAATGAGAAGCATCCCTCAGGTAGTCAATAGAGAAGGTTTAGTCCAATTACATGAAGGTAAGAACACGAATGTATTCATATTGAGAAGGAACGTAGCATGAAGACAATCATGCTGGAAGGAGCCTAGAGAAACCTATAATCCTAGTTGTAGATCTATCCAAATCATATTGCTCAATTGGTTACATGTCCATAGTAGTACGACTATCCTAGGTACTACCATGACTTCGCACACTTGCGAAGATTCGAGACCTGTATGGCCCACCACAAAACTATATCACATTCCAGTCCCAAAATACGTGGGACTAAGATACGTGGCAATGGCTAGCTACGTATCCAACAAGACTCTAGTCCGACTCGAATACATATAAGTTGCTCAGGATCAGAACAAATAACCAATTATCCATAATATACATCCACAACTCTATCAAAAAAACACTATGATACTAAATGATAAACACTATGGAAGAATGATAGAAAGGCATCATCTAGTGATACCTGAAATCCCGAAGAAGTAATCCCCTAATATCCTAGGCAGCTCTCAGCAATAACTCTAGGTCCTTAGAGGGACGTAGCAAGATACATAATATGCATGCCAAAATGAAGTACAGTAAATAACATGTGAAAGAAGTAAACAGGTAATCCAGGTAATAAACAGATGAACAAAAAAATAATTAGGTGATCCAGTAACACTACTACTAGGAAGAGTATCTAGGCTGTGTGAAATGCACTTGAGAACAATGTTCGACGAATGGAGCTCTCTCTATGGGGTACATATGCAATGGTCTGATTCACCTTCTGCAGCAACATCAAATCATAAAAATAAGCTACAAATAGTCGCACCGTCTAGTGACCATCTTCCCCAACCAATGAAACTGCCCGTGTCGCATCTACGAACGTCCAGTCTAACTCTGATAAATGATAAGTCTAGAAGTCCAGTCAACATGTACAAAAAATCTACCATCAAGTAAACATCCAGAGTTCGTAAACGAATCACCTATATGCCATACAATATGAATCCGTGTATCATATTTATGTGTCAGCAGGTAAAATTATGTAAGTGTACGGATGAGAGCAGGTGAATCATGTAACAATATATCCAAGTGAAAGACTGATAAAAAAAGCATGTAAATATTATATATCAAATTGGCAAGGTATACTTGCCTGCGGTTCGTCCATTCCGAGCTGAGACTGTGGTACCCAATGTCATATTCATGCCTAGGCACATGCTACCTTTGGTACAGTCCACCAAAAATCTACCAACCCCAAAACATATAACCACACATCATCACCCAGTATCTAAGAGCAAGGCCCTAATTAGATAATAGTTTTCCTCATATATATGGTAGACAAAATCCTCTTTAGGTTAACATGTGAAAATAATTTCCTTTGCAAATTTATAAATTTAAGAAGCCTGTTCTGGTTATCTTACAATAATAAAATAGATACTTTGAATTCCATATATATATATATATATATATATATATATATATATATATATATATATATATATATATATTTGCCAAAAATATAGAGGTTTTGTTCCCATATAAAATATTTTATTAGGATAAAATGGATATATAACTGATATAATTGTATTGATCTAAATATAACATATTTTTATATAGTCATAGTAATATATTAAAAGCTACTGATACCTATATATAACCCAAAAATCATATAAATTCCTATAAATTTGATATATACGTATATTAGTCATAACTTATGCATATATCTATAATTGTTTTTATATACTAACAGTTGGTAAAAGTATCATTTATATTTTATACATAATAATCTTGTATAACAAATATATAATCTCTATTTAAATAATGATACATACATATCTCATAAAATTGCCCCTGATTACATAATAATATATATCCAATATAATTATCCATAAACATAATATAACACATTTGTTTACACCTATAAGTATTATGTATCTAAAATATACGTATTTGTATTTAAATAACTATCCCTGCACCATATTGCTGCCAATAAGAACTAGGAGGGGGTTTAATGCAAATATACCTATAAATGATGGAACTGCTCCCTTTTCAAAGCAAAGCACCCGCAAAAACTCGAGAGAGAGAGGGGAAAATTCTTATCTCCAGTTCTCTCTCTCTCTCTCTCTGAACTCTTGGCCAAGGTACAAGGATGGCTCGAGGATGCCGAGGGGCTCCCGTGGTGAAGGGTCAACAGCAGGTTACAAGAGGCAAAGCGTCGTGGAGGCACGGCTTGGGGATGAGGGATCCTATCGGTGCGCTCTGTGCTGGTGAAAGAGGTTACCGACACTGAGGCGCCGCTCAAAACATGGAAGATGGGGTGTCGGCGTCTTACACCCAGCAAGAGGAGATTACCATGGTGGTCAGACAGCTCCCGCGGTAAAGGTTCCCGAGGAAGGAGTGTAGCTCCATGCCTGTGGGTTTGACAGGTTCGATGGGGTGCAGTCGGCTCGACAACACGAGTGGTGGGGATGGAAGAACCACGATGAGGCGGTTAGATGACAGAGATGGGAGGACCATGATGATGTGGTTAGATGACAGGGATAAAGTCACGGGAATGGGTTGGCGCGCGTCGCTCGGAGGATATGCCCTCTTGAGTTCAGCGGGGCCATGCACGGTGCACCATTACTCGTGCTGACGCCCAGACGTGGTCAACGAGGAAGACATCGGACTCTCTTATAAGTCCACTTCCTAAATTTTTTGAATTTTTATTTTTAAAATTTTTCTAGTCAGAAGAAATTTTTTATTTTTGAATTCTATTATAGATGAACGATTTGTCAAATTATTCTAGAATTACTTAATATATATCTTTATGATTTGAATTTATAAAATCTATTTTAAATAATATTTCATAATATTAAAAGCTTAATTTGAATTACTTAATCTAGTTTTTATTTGATTTGTATTTATGAAAATTTGAATTATACTTATCAATATTTTGGTTTTTGATTTTATGAAATCCATTTTAAAGATTATTTAAAATACTAGATATTATTTATGGATTGAGATTGATCAAATCTTTTTGATTTAAATCTATGGAGGATTTGTTCCATAAATCTAATCATATTCCTTCCGAAATTAGGGAACCCCTAACCCTATATAAAGGGGGAGTCCCCTTTTGTTCTCCACAAAACCAACATAATTTCTCCACCAACATCCCATATGCGTCCGTGCACAGTGTCCACTCCTAATTTTTCTTCCATTAATTTTCTTATTACAATTACATTATTCATCTATGTCCGACACCCCCGAACAGTTTCTTGTGTCGTAGGGGACACGACGCCCAATTCCAAATACCTAATTCCAGATCCCAATTTTAAACCCTAACTCTAATTCCCATATCCCTAATTCTAAACCCTAACCCTAATTCCTAAATCCCTAATTCTAAACCCTAACCCTAATTCCTAAATCCATAATCATCCTATCTTCTCGCCACGACGGCAGTCCTATACGCCGTCGAAACCCAGCCCCGACCGCTCTCCACCCACAGTCACCATCCTTGCTGTCGATCGTGGCTACGACCACACATCTGCCAATGCCACCATGGCACCCACAACCATCAACCGATTCCGTCATCACCAGCACCCTCATCGACCAATCTACCACTTGCATAAGCCCCTGTCACAGAGCCATATCCTCCACTTCCCACCCCGACATCATCACCACCATGATCGGCTACAGCCACCCACTCTTCTTGACACCACGCCGCCCAACTCTAACCATCGACTCCACCACCAACTTCAACTCGAGCCAATACCTCTACCAAACCCATAAAATAGTACATACCTCGAATAAGCATCGAGCCAGACCACAGCTCGACTATGTCGCCCAGTCGATATTCAAGTGGGTGCCAACTACCGCAGATCGTGATGAAACCTGCGTGTTCGACGGGCACCACCTGACGGTGTCGTGCCCTCAGTGCCTCGCTAAGACCCATCTGCCATCGTCTGCCTCCCTGGTCGCCAAAACCCCTTCAGCCTCGAGCCCCGCTTCACCACTTTTCCTCCCTTTCGATCACCGGTGCCGCTCGAATTGAGACATCTATCGCCATCGGTCGACGTTGACCTCCCAGATCTGCCATGGTCGTCTCGCCGAGCCTCCGACACCGAATCTTTCTAGATCCAGACCGCTTGCACCACACATCGGGGACCACCAGCCACATGGCCTCTCGCCGCCACTGGATGAGAATACCCCGCGCCCTCGTCGTGCCAAGCTCCTCCGTAGCAGTGACTGACCACGCCTCCGATGGCGCACCGAAGCCCCTCCTTGGTGAATGGTGAGTATTGAGAGCCTCTCTCGAGAGAGAGAGGTCTTTTTTCAAAAAAGAAAGCTACAACAGAAGCTATATTTTGTATGTAAGGGTATTTTACTAAGTTGTCTTTATTAAAATTAATGAACTATTTTTAATTAGTATAAGTATGTAAGGGTATTTTCGGAATTTAAAAGTTTCATCATCTAAGTTTTTCTATTATACAGTAGAATAGATTATTTCACTTTTTTTTTTTGTCAGTTTTTGTTTTGGGTTTTATTTAATAGGTTATTTATTATATTTTGTTGTAGCTTTCTTTTTAATAATTCCATGGAATTTTTTTAATGACAAATATTCTTCTGTTGTAGCTTTCTTTTTAATGATTTTAAAATTCCATGGAATTTTTTTCAAGGAAAATTATTCCATGGAATTAATTTCTTTTCCACGTATTTTCCACCTTGCAATCAAACGCACCCTAAAACTATTTTGTCCACACATCTATCCTTAAAAAAAATTATTTCACCTTTAAATAATTTTAGTAACGAATTTTTTTAATGACGAATATTTGCCACTAAAAAAACTCATTTCGTCACCGAAAGTCCAATTTCGTCACTAAAATGTGTTACTAAAAATTTGAGTATCCAAAGTATAAAACGAAGAAACACAGTACCCAAAGTCTAATTAGGCTAAAGCTCGTACTCTTATATAAAATAACCTAAATTTTATGGATCTAACCGTCTCTTCCAATTTTTTTAATAATAATTAAGAAGTTTGATGTTTATTTTATTAAAGGTGAAATAATTTTTTTAAGGATAGATGTGTGGACAAAATAGTTTGGTGTGTTTGATTGCAAGGTGGAAAATACATGGAAAAGAAATTAATTCCATGGAATAATTTTCCTAGGAAAAAAAATTCCATGGAATTTTAAAAAAAATTCATGGAAAACTTAATTTGGGTGTTTGATTGCCATTATTTTCCACGAAAAATAGTTATTTTCCATGGAAAATGATATTTTCCTATGCGTTGGACAAGTTTCATTTTCCACCATTTTAGATGAAAATATGGAAAATGATAGTTTTTTGGAAAATAATTCCATGGAAAATATAAGCTATCAAACACTACACTTGGTGGAAAATTTATGATGGAAATATTTTCCATGGAAAAAAAGCCCAATCAAACACATCTTTAGTGGAAATCATTATTTTTAATGATTATTAAATAAAATCATTATTAAATTCCATGGAAATTTTTTTCCTAGGAAAATTATTCCATGGAATTAATTTCTTTTCCACGTATTTTCCACCTTGCAATCAAACGCACCCTAAAACTATTTTGTCCACACATCTATCCTTAAAAAAAAATTATTTCACCTTTAATAAAATAAACATCAAACTTCTTAATTATTATTAAAAAAAATTGGAAGAGACGGTTAGATCCATAAAATTTAGGTTATTTTATATAAGAGTACGAGCTTTAACCTAATTAGACTTTGGGTACTGTGTTTCTTCGTTTTATACTTTGGATACTCAAATTTTTAGTAACACATTTTAGTGACGAAATTGGACTTTCGGTGACGAAATGAGTTTTTTAATGACAAATATTCGTCACTAAAAAAATTCGAGTACTCAAAGCCTAACCCAAAGTCTAATTAGGTCCTGGTACCCTTTTACAAAATAATCCAAAAATTACCAACGTTTCTACTTGTCACACAAAAATTTTAAGTTATGCCATCTCTTATTATATAACATCCAATATAACAAGTAACATGATAAATTTTAATCCAAAAAATTAATCACATACACCAATAGATACTATAAGATAGAAGTTAAAAGGAGTTGGTATGAGTAGAACTAGACTAAATGTATATGAACTGAGATTTTAAAAATAATGATTTTATTTAATAATGATTTTAAAATTCCATATAATTTTTTTCCTAGGAAAAAATTATTTAATAATTATTTAAATAATGGCGAATAATTATTGATTAATTATTTAATAATTATTTAAATAATTCTTTAAATAATTATTTTAAAAAAATTATTTAATAATTTCATGGAATTATTAAATAATAGGAAAACTTAGATGGTGAAAGGAGTTGGTATGAGTAGAACTAGACTAAATGTATATGAACTGAGATTTTAAAAATAATGATTTTATTTAATAATAATTTTAAAATTCCATGGAATTTTAAAATCATTATTAAACATTTAACACCAAAGCTCATCTAGTTATGTACTTTTAACTGTGCTATTGCTGGTAGATATTGTTGCTGCTTGTCTCTGAATCTTGATCTGAATTTTACTTCTCTCCTTCAAATTTCCATCTAGAAAAAGCAAGGACACTCCAAAAATGTGGATCTTATCGTATTGGACACAATCAGGACACTCCAAATACTTTAGGACACATCAAAATAGGAGCCGAATGTGTGTCCTTGGCGCCTTGCTAAGTCTTATCCTTGTCCATTTAACATTGATTTCCATACTTTAGCTACAGTCATTCTTCAGTTTAAGATCCGTCTCTTTCATGCAGTCTAGATGTCGAAATCCGGTTATTTAGATGCAGGTCCGGACTTGATATGAGATCCATAAAACGGCTGTCTTATGGCTAAAATTTTATAGGGCACCAATCTTTTATATCTATTAAATGTATATAAGGCCAATTCGGAACAAAAGTTCAGCAGACTCACTCTAATCCTTTTAGTCCGCGTAAAAAAGTTTTATTTATATATATATATTTTTATATCTCGAATTTTGTGTTGATAATAATATTGTATCATCCTTATCGTCGATGAAAAAAAAAATTTGATCATTAAGCGGTACCATATTTAGAATTAGTCTCAGGTCTCAAAATCGAAAGTAGCTTGTAACAACCATGTTATATTGAACCCGTAGCGTATCATTTGATCCTGAACCCTTCTGTCCCAGGCACGCAAGAGGAGGCTGCCGAGGCCTACGATGTCGCTGCGATCAAGTTTCGAGGGGTGGGCGCCGTGACCAACTTCGACATTAGCAAGTACGACGTCGACCGGATATGCTCCGGCGCCGCCCACCTCGTCAAGCGCGCGCCCAGTCCCACCGGCGACGCCGCCGTCGTCGTCGTCCCTCCTCCCGCAGAGCCCAGGGAGTGCCAGAAACCGATCCCGGGCGGCGGGGCGGACGGCTTGTCGGTCGTGTTAGCCATAAGACAGCCGTTTTAATAATGATTTTAAAATTCCATGGAATTTGTTTCCTAGGAAAAAAATTATTTAATAATTATTTAAATAATGGCGAATAATTATTGATTAATTATTTAATAATTATTTAAATAATTATTTAAAAAATTATTTAAAAATGTATATGAACTGAGATTTTAAAAATAATGATTTTATTTAATAATGATTTTAAAATTCTATGGAATTTTTTTCCTAGAAAAAAATATTTAATAATTATTTAAATAATGGCGAATAATTATTGATTAATTATTTAATAATTATTTAAATAATTATTTAATGTATATAGTAGAATTATTTAAATAATTCTACTATATAATAGGAAAACTTAGATAGTGAAACTTTTGAATTCCGAAAATACCCTTACATACTTATACTAATTAAAAATAGTTCATTAGTTTTAATAAGGACAACTTAGTAATTAGGAAGACTACCATTTGGTCTTCCTAAAGAGTCTTCCTAAATTAATTAAGAAATGTTAAAATACGTGCAAGGCACGTGCACATTGATTAATTATTTAATAATTATTTTAATAATGGCGAATAATTATTTAATAATTATTTAAATAATGGCGAATGAGTTTTTGTTTTGTCAGTTTTTGTTTTGGAATTTTGATTGCAAGGTGGAAGAATAATTATTTAATAATGGGTTTTAAAAAGAAAGCTACAACAGAAGCTATATTTTGTATATTTTGTATGTAAGGGTATTTTACTAAGTTGTCCTTATTAAAATTAATGAACTATTTTAATTAGTATAAGTATGTAAGGGTATTTTCGGAATTTAAAAGTTTCACCATCTAAGTTTTCCTATTATATAGTAGAATAGATTATTTCACCTTTTTTTTGTTTTGTCAGTTTTTGTTTTGGGTTTTATTTAATAGGTTAATTATTATATTTTGATTTACTAGTAAATATCAGTAAATAGTATATATGTATGTATGTATTGTTGAAGTATAGTATTATTATCATTGTTATTAATATTATTACTTTATTTTGAGATAACAACATACATATCTACATATTTATTAATGTTAGTACTTTTAATAAACTTATTATTATTATTATTATTTTATTATTATTACTATTGGTTTTACTAGTATAGTAATATTATTATTTATTAGTAGAATTATATTATTGTATTCTTATGGTATTCAAACATGGTTTTGACTTAAATATTATTATTATTATTATTGTCATTAGTATAGTTATTTTTAATAAATATATTTTTGACCTAAAAATATGGTTTCTATATTTTTGAGTATTTTTAACTAGTAAAATATAGTTTAACCTAAAATTGTATTTTCGTCAAAATTGGGTTGTAGCCTTAAAATGATATCTTGGCTTTCAAAGTATTTATCTAAAGTTATTTTAACTATTTTCCTAGTATAATAAATTATTTCTAAAAATTATATATATTTATTTATTCACATTCTCTTCAATTCTCATCTTGACCAAGACTAGTCACACGCTCCTATTCTTATGATTCTGACTGCTTCATATCGACCCTAGGCTAATTGGACTGACTCGGACCAAATGGCACGATCTGTTCCATCTTCTGAGGTTGCCTTATGTAATTATGACATCTGTGACTATTTTTTTCCAACATGATCAAGTCAGAAGTCAACTGCAACTAAACGAGGCAAGTAAACTATTGCTTTGTGTGCTTTTTATATTATAATGTTATTTTTTACTATATTTTATTGAGTATCCAGATTATGACAGGATTGTAACACGATAGACATGATTGTATCATTGATTTTTTGACTGTTTAGTGAGTCAGAAGGAAAAATACTCGATAGGTATGTGAACAAACCCAACTATTGTTATTGAATGATAGCTAGGTCATACACATAAGTATGGGTTAGCCGTACCAATATTGAATGATAGCCATCGTATGATGTGCCGTACTAGTCCATCCGTTCACATGTCGAACAGTATTTCAAACACACTCGATGTTTACTTGCACATGTTTATTGTTAATTGTCTCGTTCATAATTGTTTCTGCTAGTAGTTTCTTGTACATATTATCGTTTCCAGTTCATATACATGTTCTTTATTGTTACATTGCATCTCTACCGTCTAGTTTATTTTGTATTAAGTTACATAAATGCAATATGGTTGTACGTTGCTCCTTTTCTGACTGGATCATTGCAGGTGACTTGGCATGCTTCTTACTTTTGTGCTATGGACTATATGGGGAAGATACTTTGGCAGACCTTAGATTCTAGATGGATTAGTTAATTTTTTTATTTAAATGTTTAACATATTTGTTCCTAAAAATTATTTATGTTGTATTATTAGATTTGTAAATAAAATAGTTATTGTGAATTAGCAAATAAATGTGATTTTGTTATTTTAAGATTGATATTGAGACCTAGACAGCATACGACCGTCGATGCTGCGGCATAGGCTGGACTTGGCTATGTACTCGTATTCCAAAAAGCAGGTGCGGGTCGTGACATCTTTTACAAGGGAGTCCGTCGAGAGGACGAGCCAGCGCTGCTCGTGGTCGTGCCGACAAAGGGAACGTCGGCCTTGCCGGGTTGTTGCGAGGAGAAGAATGGTTCGTCAGAGATTTTTCCTCTACGATAGCTAGGTATGAAAGGTGAAGGGAATGGAACTGGCGGCTGGTTTTTAGGGTTTGGAGAGGTTTAGAAAGTGAGACATTATATAGAGGGGATAAGAGGGAGGGTAGCCAGCTAGCAATCGTACTGGCGTGCTCCCTGCTATATGGAATGCTATAGTATTCTATTAGGGGAGAAGGAAATGGCTTCCTATTTGAATTTCTATGTTGGATTTGGGTCTGGGTTGGCACTCTCCCTGAAGAACCCTAGAGGGGGGTGTCATGCCCCACTCCCGAATAATCGGGTACGGGCCGAGACATGTCCGACCTACACTATCGTTGACAGTGGTAGTGAGCCGTCTAGTCATCAATAACAAGAAATAATCTCATCGCAGCATCTAATCTCAGAATCTACACTAGTTATCACAGATCACTATACAATTATTACAAGCTTATACATGAATGACCAGGTACGAAGCCGGTAAAAGATAAATGCTACAACAATAACATATAATCAAATACACTCAATCAATCTCCTATACATGAAACTAGACATCTTAATTTCAAGTGAGCTCTAATGCCAGTCATGACAATCTAAAGATCCATCTCACCTTTAATCAACGATCCAGTCAGGAAAGGAGCAAAGCACAATATAACTCAATAAAACTCACCACAGAGATCAATGGAACGGTACACCAAATGCAAGTATACCTTACCTTTCTTTACAGCTTTATTTACATGCTTATCTTCTTTCATTATCCAGTTGATTCCGATTTGATTGTTGACATATGCTTCTTCATTGTTATATAGTCCTTGTTCACAGTTAGCCTTGTAGCCATATCGGATATGTTTTTTACTTGTACTTGATTGAGTTGTATCGTAGGATGACTGCGTTATAAACTGAACTGCTATTTCCTTGTTTCGATTCTTGCAACCTGCGAGTCCACACACGGGGCGAGGGTTGACCATTTGCACCTGCGAGTACACCCTCGGGGCGAGGGTGATTTGTCTTGAACTGACCTACGAGTCCACACTTGGGACGAGGGTTAGTGACTAGTTCAAACCTGCGAGTCCACACTCGGGACGAGGGTTTGGTATCTGTTGATCTCTTGTTCACACGTTTCTTCCAGTAGTTCATTTATGCGTAGTTATTCATATATTCATGTATCACGTTTGCTTGGTCTTTTCCTGCTTATATCTTTTTTTTTATGCATGATAAACTGTAGAAAGATATGTTTTTATGTATCTTGCTAGTCCTCTGAGGACCTGATTATCACTTCAGGTTTAGCCGAGTTTGATCCACGTGCAGACGAGCAGGTCTGAGCCAACATCAGACCACGTTACCATTGCAGTGATGATGTCATTAGATGTTTAGCATAGTTTAGACTTAGTCATTCTATTTCATGTTCCTATTTTACTTCCGTCTACTGGTAGTAGATTTGTATCCACCGAACATGACTTGGATTTTTGATAACTTGGGAACATTCAGATTATATTATTCAGTTCATTGATATTAGTTGTATCTTTTATTGTTGTGGATGAGATATAGATTGCCATACGATTCTAGATTTCTATGACTCATGTATACTAGACAGTGTTCTACCGCCGACACTGCGGCGTAGGCTGGACTTGGACACAGACTCCTATCCGGAAAGCGGGTACGAGTCGTGACACAATGCCATCCATGAAAATCTAAAGATCCACCTCACCTGTAATCATCGATCCAGTCAGAAAAGGAGCAAATCACAATGTAACTCAATAAAACTCACCACAGAGATCAATGGAACGGTACACCAAAATATAACTGAAAGACAGGAAACAAAATGAGCATAAAATATGCACTAGCTACGTGTACATGTGCAATTGGACATTATCAAAATGTGGGGACTAATATGTAATCAGGCATATAAATATGCTATCAGTTAATCAATAATCAGGCATGTCTGATGACAATGCTATCAGTCACACAATAATCAGGCATGTCTGACGACAGTGCTATCATTCACGCATGTAATGGCCATCAGGCATACAATGTATGCTATCAGACAATGTTTGTCCAACATTATTCAATCATATGTCTCTAGAACGTCCTCCACCCAACACGAGAAACAATGCAATCAATTGAGCAAAAACAGTAAAATAATAACAAGAGACAATGTGAGTGCAATGCATGCAATGATGGTAATACTGAGTACATGTACTTGCCTTGATTCTGGGGTTTTGTCCAAGCCTTCTAGATCACCTAGAATTAGGAAAAATAGAGTTTTAGAATTATTCTAAAAGAATTCCTATTAAACCTAATAACTCCATTCTAAACTGTCCTACTGGTTGACCTAACTTAACTCATTCAAAACTTATTAGTCTAAACAAAAGTCAGTCCCAAGTATAAAATTTCCTACAATAGCACTAATCCAAGCTCCATAGGTTCTTAACTAAATACAATTTGCTGTTAAAGGGACCAACCCAAAGGTCCTATATAATCTGAATGATTCCTTATAGGCCTTTTAACTTATACTGCCCAAGTAACAACCATGAGCCCAATGCTCTAACCAACCCACCATAATCCAACTATATTACTAATCCCATCTTCTAAACTTACCACTTATAATTGACCCAAATATTTACTATAGGTCCAAACTCTATTAGCAACCTCCTACAATAGCTACCCATCTCTTCATTCTGTCCAAATGTCGGCCTATGCCACAAAGCCTGCTACTGACCTCAACTGAACACTCAATAGTAGTGTGAGACAACTGAGCCCAAAATGAATATTCAAAGGAATACTCAGACTATTACCTAATGGCTATTATACAACAAAATTCAAATAAAACCCATGTCCATCATAGCCTTACCAAAATTCAAATGCAACGGCTACATTCAATAGCCCTAAATTCAAATTACCTGTACTTTGAACACATAACAAACTCCATTCAAATTTAAACTGTTACTGAACACAATCACCTCCCCGCCCAGACACACCATGTCCTCTCGACAGGGCCGGCCCTGGCCCAGGGCGGCCAGGGCGACCGCACAGGGCCCCATAAAATTTGGGGGCCCAAAAAAATTAATTTAAATGTATATATATATTAGTAATCTTATATTGAAAATAGAACTAATATATAATATGATCCTCCTTTATCACAAAACATTTGTGGTGTAGTGGTAGTTTGTTATATTTGTACATAAGAGGTCCTAGGTTCTAGCCTTGGCTGTATCATTTTTTTAGTTCAATTTTTTTATATTATATATGGGCCCCATTTTAAAAATTTGCCTAGGGCCCCCATTAACTCAGGGCCGGCCCTGCCTCTCGAGTCTCTGGACTTTGGACGATACTAATTTCCTGTGTCGCCACACAAATTCGATACTGACACATACATCAGGTCTGATACAATTTAGGAAACACAGTTACGAGGATCAACGGCTACACTCGAAGCCAAGAATTCAAAAAGGGTGTCAAGAATTATACCTGTGCACTTTACAACGTCAGGGACACTCCTTAGTGTCCGATACGAATGCCGCACGTGCCCAGATGTGAACTAAAACCTGATTCAAGCACTCCATCAAACACTTAGAGCTCAAGTGAAATAACAAGGAATTTAAGTTCAATTCGAACCTCTCGAACACGCACAGAGTGTGAAACATCGATCATCATTATCGATCCCAAAAAATCAATGGATCAAAAGTCAATCCGAGCATCGATCAATTCTTATCAAATAAAATTTGGACGAAAGAACTCACCGTCCTCACAAAACAGAGTGAGATCGGAAGAACGAAGCCGTGACGTCGTGCCTTGGCTTCGTTGCGTCTGCCATGACCGCAATCACGAACTCCAGTCTCAAACTCAATCCGTTGTGCTTGTCTCTGGTCGATTCCCCTACGAACTGACACTACAAGCTTCGATCGCCATGGCCGCTATGGCTTGGAAGCTCAAGAAAGAGGAAAATAGTGTGGATCGCGACAGGGCTTCGCCGTGGGACGTGAATAATGAAGAAGGTGGCTGGAGGGGTCCTTAAATAGGTACATCGGTTGCGGAAAGGCGGTTGCACGGTCAGGCGGGCAGGCAATCGGTGGAGCAGTCGATTAGGAAACGGTTAGGCAGTTGAGGAGTCGTTATGATCGAAGGGTCGAGGTAGAGGAGGTTGTTATGATTGTTAGTCCCGGGGCTTGATCAAAGATGGTAGACTCGATGTCGAGATCAGAGGTTCAACAAACGTTCACCTTCTGATTATTTTCGAGATCCAAGAGGAACACTATAATATAAATCTGATTACAAAAGCAACAATAATCAGAAAGAAAATCTCACGTTCTTCCTCACAATCGCAGTTGCTGACGGACAGAACTAAGTTCAGAAAATAAATCTCACGTTCTTCCTTGCAATCGCAGTTGCAGACGGATAGAACTGAGTTACAACTCAGATGAAGGAGAAGAAAGAAGAAAGAGAAAAGGTTCTTGCTGGGGTGATTAAGATCACCGTTGCTCAAAGCAAGATTCGCCCCAACACGATCTGCTCCCAGGAACCAGCAAGTTCACAAAGAACTTCTGGAACGCCCGTAAGTCAATATTTGAGACTTGAACGGGCTTCCTGGACTTTACAGACTCCCTTAACTCTCTTCTTGGTCCATCTTTCAAAGGAGGCCAAGGGACTCTATTTATAGAGTGGAGTTGAGACTTCACCTCTTCTCCTATCCGATGTGGGACTAAAATACCAATACTCAAAAATAGAGTTTGATATTTTAGATCATCCCACAATCAGCATAGAAGTGTGCCAGTCCACGCCTACCCCCCGAACACTCTCGTGCATGCACGAGACATCCTGGAGTCCGTGTCCGAGTCCGCACAACAAAAATCAACTTGCATCCTTGTTGGATTTAATCCTTTTTTCTTCTAGGAAAATACTCCCACATGGCACAAACTTGTGCCCCACTACACCTCATGTGCACACCTCAACACAAGCAATACATTATATTGAGATACTCACCATTTGGTGTAGCCGATGTGGGACTATCTTTTCTAGTCCAAAGGCAAAAAAAACACCAACAATCCCCCACATATCTCAATATATGGGTTGAGCATTCCCCACAGTGACTGTCCATCATGCATTAGGAGAGATGTCGCTACGACTTGAATCTTCCCGCATAGGTTAAATAACAGCATGATACAAGAATGGACTAAGCCTTGAATTCTGTACCATAACTACAATTCTTCCTACTCACATAATGACATCAACTGTGCTTCTAGCTGCACATTGAAGGCCTTGTGCCAGCCTGGTTTCAGTATATACTTTTTGGGCGTCTACAAGTTTACCCTCAAGAGACGGCCTAATATCTCTTTCCATACACTATAGGTGAGTTCTTTATTAAAGAGATATGGCATGAAGCCTTGCGCTTCCTTGCGGTGCTACGCCGCTATGACATGGCCTGAAGCCGAGGCATTACCCCTACCTGGGAACCTCATCGTAGTGTCATACTACTGTAGCATGAGGTCACAAGCCTCTTTGTAGTGCCAAACTACCCAGCATGAAGCCTAAGGCTTCCTTGCGGTGTTACGCCGCAACGACATGGCTTACAATGCCGAGGCTTTACCCCTACCTGGGTACCTCATCGTGGTGTCGTGCCACTGTAACATGGGGCCATCCTCCCCTTTGTAGTGCTGTCTACAACTCTTTAATTACGTCATACAGCATTAGGCTACCTGTCTATTTGCGGTGCTACGCCGCTGTGACTTGGCTTGCAAAGCGGAGGCATTACCCCTACCTGGGAACCTCATGGTGGAGTCACCCCACTGTAGCATGGAGTTTCACTCCTTGTAGTGCTGCTCTACCGTGCTTCCTGTAAAGCACACCAGGCATTCGCTCTGCCTGAGAACTCATTAAGGCGTTTAAGCCAACATTCTACAGGATCTATTTTTTCCGCAGAAAAAATACATAGTAGACAACAGTGGTTATGGGTCCGTATCCCTTCCATGTTCCAGAGAACAAGTACCCACTGCTACCTGATAGTTTTCCAGTCAGTGATCCTCCTTTGAACCAAAAGTTAGATGCCTAGTAGATTTCTCTTTGAACTAATAGCATAAAATTTTATGGTAGGATTACAAAGACACACTATCAGAATGCCTTCAAGCCCATTTTACAAGTTGTGTCATCGACTAACTGGCGCTTGAGGCCTTTTGTGAACGGTTCTGCCAGGTTCTCCTGACTCCGAACATCAACCACTGCAATTACACCTCTTTTGATAAGATCGTGTACTGCCCTGTGCTTCAACCGCACAGTCCTCTTCTTTCTGTTGAAGAGGTCATTTGATGCCACCGTCGCAGTCGCCTGGTTGTCACAGTATATCGGTATTGCCGGTATCTGAGCCCCAACCACTGGAAGATCATACATGAGCTCCCGAAGCCATTCTGCTTCATCTGCTGCAGTTTCAAGTGCATAGAATTCAGATTCCATGGAGGAACGAGAGAGTATAGTCTGCTTCTTCGACTTCCACGATATAGCAGCTCCATCCAAGGAAAAACATATCCACCTGTGGATCTCTCGCTTTCCACCTCTGAACACCAGCTAGCATCACTGAAGCCTTCCACTACTGTCGGATACCCGTTGTAGTGAAGTGCATATGTCTGAGTCTTCTTGAGATATCTCATCACCCGCTTCACAGCTTTCCAGTGCTCAACCCCTGGGTTGCTTGTGAACCGACTCAGCATTCCCACGGCGAAAGCTATGTCAGGCCTTGTGGCAGTTGTTGCGTACATCAAACTTCCGATAACGCTAGAATACTCCAGCTGCCTGACGCTTTCTCTCGAGTTTGGCTTCAGCTTCTGATTACACCTGTATGGCGTATCGATCCCCGGAAGATCCTTATACCCATAGCGTGTGAGTATCTTCTAAATGTAGTGAGATTGTGACAGTGCTACTCCAGTGTCTGTCCGGATGATCTTTATGCCCAAGATGACATCTGCATCCCCCAAGTCCTTCATACTGAACTTGGTTAAGAGGAACTTCTTTGTTTCTGTGACACAGCCTATATCTGTACCTAGGATTAGCATGTCGTCCACGTATAGACAAACGATGACTCCTCTTCCATCAGCAAATTTCGAATAGACGCACTTGTCTGTTTCACTGACCCTGTAGCCATTTGACCTTATGACTTTGTCAAACTTCTCATGCCACATTTTGGGAGCTTGCTTTAAACCGTACAGAGATTTCACCAACTTGCAGACTTTGTCTTCAAGATATTTGATAACAAACCCATCTGGTTGTTGTATGTAGATCTCTTCGGTCAGCTCGCCATTCAGGAATGCCGTTTTCACATCCATCTGATGTATCACCATCTTATGTATCGCTGCTAGAGCAATCAACATTCTGATGGTGGTCATCCGGGTTACTGGAGCATACGTGTCAAAGTAGTCTATTCCCTGTTTCTGAGAAAATCCCTTGGCTACCTGCCTGGCCTTGAACTTGTCAATAGTTCCATCTGCCTTCATCTTCTTCTTGAAGATCCATTTACATCCGATGGACTTTTCTCCTTCAGGTAGATCTACCAACACCCATGTGTTATTGGAGGTGATAGAGTCAAACTCGTCATTCACTGCCTCCTTCCAGAAAACATCATCTCTGGTCTTCATCGCCTCATCATAGGTAAGCGGATCTACTTCCACATGATAGGTGATGAAGTCATCTCCAAAGTTCTTCGGCCTCCTCGCTCGCTTTGAGGACGGCTCAGCGAGTTCTGGTTCAACCTTTGTTTCAACAACAACTTCTTCTTGGACTACTTCTTTATTGAAAACTTCAGTTTCTTGCGCATCCTTATTGTTCTTCGGTTTATCTGTAAGAACAATATTCTTGTGCCTTATAAATTTGTCTTCAAAATATTCAACATCGCGAGATTCGATGATATGATTTGACTCAATATCAAGAAATCTCTGAGCATCACTCTTCTCAGCATACCCCAAGAAGATCGTCTTCGTAGTCCTTGTCCCCAACTTCTGAATCTTCAGATCTAGAAGCTTCACATAAACCAGACACCCCCACACTTGAATGACATTCAAGTTAGGCCTGACTTTGAACCAGAGTTCATGAGGAGTTACGTCCGAAGTTGCATACGGCACTCTATTTAGAATAAAAGTGGTCCTCCATACAGCTTCTCCCCATTAGCATTTAGGAAGACCCATAGTTAGCAGCATTGAGTTCATCATTTCTGTCAACGTTCTGTTCTTCCTCTCCGCTATCCCGTTAGATTGAGAAGAATACGGAGCAGTAGTCTCATTAATGATTCTATGTTCTTTGCAGAACGATACAAATTCATGAGACCTCTACTCTACATCTCGATCACTTCTGAGTAGTTGTAGATCGGTTTAACGTTCAGCTTCAGCCCTGAAGTCTCTGAACTACTCTAATACTGCATCCTTCTACTTGAGAAGTCATACGAACGTGCACTTCGAGAAACACTTCGAATCGGCTTCTGTGGAGAATTGATAAAGTCACAGATATCTGAGTGTACTAACTCCAGATGATCAGTACTTTAGTTCAATCGTCTGAGCAGCTTCCCAACAATCTTGTATCTGCACAGACCTTAAACTCCTCCACCTCCTTACCCCCATATTCCAAAGATAAGGTTTCGGTAGGACAGCTTGAGTCTGCTTCTGTCATAGAACAACTCTCAGTCCACTCAATGAAGTAACTTTATCGCCATCAGCAGAAGTTCGAACATTCCTTCACCACCGAACATCTTTTCGAAGCATGTTCCTCGTCAAGAAATTACCATCTGGCTAGTACGAATGTCCATCTTTCAAGTCTGTATCAGATAACAGACTTTCTGAGATCAGATTGCCAAAAAATTTCTGGTACGTGCAACACGCATTCCAGTGTCTTTGTCGGTGGTTAATAACCATGTCTCGATCTTCAGAACTTCTGCTAGATATATGTTCGCCATCGAGACCTTCGTCATAACATGGTTCGTCCTTGGTGAACAGCTCCTTTGAGAGCACACGTGGTCAGATGCACTAGTGTCAGACCACTAGTCAGCTACCACGCTAGATAACTGAACCTGTGCAACAATAGCAACCAAGTTAAGTAATCAAAATAACCAAGTTTAGCTATACCTGCTATTTTGGTTTGTGCTTGGATTTGTATTCACTCATGAAGTGGCCATTCTTGTCACAGTTGAAGCAAGTCACGTGGGACTTGGACTTCTGTTGCTTGAATGAAGGACCGTTCACTTTTAGATTAGTGGAGTCCTTCTTCTTGTGATGAGAAGCCACCTGCTTCCCCTTGAACTCTCTTGTCTGCACCAAGTTGGCCTTAGCCAGTTGTTTGGATAGAGAGTCCATCTTCTGTTGAGATCACATTTCGTCTTCAACGTGGATCTCTTGTAGAAGATCTTCCAAGCTAATGTCCAGCTTCTTTCGATGCATTCTAGCATAGAAGTTGCTCCAACCAGCAGGAAGTTTCGAGACTATCCCTCCAACGACAAACTTGTCGACGAGGGACATTATCTCGTCATCTAACTTCTGGCTCAACTTCAGGAATTCCTTTGCTTGAGGTAGCATCGCCATCTCGTCTTCGAAGAGCCACTTGTGGTACTTCTCGACGATAAAGTTTTTGGACTTGTTCTCATCATCTTCATATAGCTTACCCAAAGAATTCCATATCTCTTTGGCATTCTCCTTCTTGGAATATGACCTGCCAGAGAGTCTTCCATAGAATTGAGAATCAGCAGTTTACAGATGCTGTTTTCTCTCTTCCATTTGCTCTGCATGACGAGTGCAGCAGCAATAGCATCGGCAGTTCCTCCTTCTGGAATCGTCAGTTCATCCTCAATCAACACATGGTCTATGTCTACGAGTTGAAGATTAAGGGTAACCTTCCTCTTCCATATTTGGAAATGTTCTCCGTCGAATTTCTCCAACTTGTTAAGGCTGGTATCGATGAGAGAAGCACGAGAGTTCTCCATCTACAAGGATCTCACGTTCTTCCTCACAATCGCAGTTGCTGACGGACAGAACTGAGTTCAAAAAATAAATCTCACGTTCTTTCTTGCAATCGCAGTTGCAGACGGACAGAACTGAGTTACAACTCAGATGAAGGAGAAGAAAGAAGAAAGAGGAAAGGTTCTTGCTGGGGTGATTAAGATCACCGTTGCTCAAAGCAAGATTCGCCCCAACACGATCTGCTCCCAGGAACCAGCAAGTTCACAAAGAACTTCTGGAACGCTCGTAAGTTAATATTTGAGACTTGAACGGGCTTCCTGGACTTTACAGACTCCCTTAACTCTCTTCTTAGTCCATCTTTCAAAGGAGGCCAAGGGGCTCTATTTATAGAGTGGAGTTGAGACTTCACCTCTTCTCCTATCCGATATGGGACTAAAATACCAATACTCAAAAATAGAGTTTGATATTTTAGATCATCCCACAATCAGCACAGAAGTGTGCCAGTCCACGCCTACCCCCCGAACACTCCCGTGCATGCACGAGACATCCTGGAGTCCGTGTCCGAGTCCGAGTCCGAGTCCGCACAACAAAAATCAACTTGCATCCTTGTTGGATTTAATCCTTTTTTTTCTAGGAAAATACTCCCACATGGCACAAACTTGTGCCCCACTATACCTCATGTGCACACCTCAACACAAGCAATGCATTATATTGAGATACTCACCATTTGGTGTAGCCGATGTGGGACTATCTTTTCTAGTCCAAAGGCAAAAAACACCAACAATGATCGAATGGTGGAGATGGATCGAAAGTCTCTGGAGATCGTCTCCTCTTTCGCGGCATTGCTCCCATCGTCGTCCCCAACTTTTGAACGTTAGAGAAAGAGGAGGGAAGAATGAGTGTTTAGGAGTTGGATTTTAAGTAAAATCTGATGACTTCTTTGGGCTGTGGTGGCCCAAAAGAGTTATGGGTTTGGAAAGTTTAATGGAAACAAAAAATTTATTTAAGAAAGTCAATAATAATCTTTATTTAAATTAATCATTACATTAATAAAAATTTTAGGAAAATCATATAGCCAATCTCAATTTTTGAAAAATACCTTAATAAAGGATTTTAGAAAAAATAGTTAGAAATCATTAATGATAATTAATGATTTAAGAAAATCAAAAGTAATGTAAATCATAGGAAAAATACCCAATTTTATTATTTAGAGAAGTGGAGTTACAGGGGGTGAATAGGGTAATAAAAAGATTATTAACAATAATAAACAATTTGAAAGATAATAACGGAAGAGAGAATCAAACACTCGATGTATCCTGGTATCCTTCCAAGGGGTATTCCAGTCCTGGAACTCTCTCCGGCTTTAATCCACTATTTGAGTAAATAGTTACACACGAGTTTGTATCCGAAGAACTCGTCAACTTCAAACATGAGTTTGGATCCAACGAGCTCGTCAACTTCTTACACACGATTTTCCTCCGAAGGCTCGTCAACTTCATACATGAGTTTTCTTCCGAAGGCTCATCAATTTCAACTTGAGAGAAAGAAAGATTTCAATCTTCTTGAACACTTTGAAGATCTAAGATTACAACTCCTGAATACTCTAGCACTTTTGATTGGATGACAAATAGAAGCTTGTAGAGTAATGATGAAGCTCTCTTAGTAGTTGGAAAATTTAAGGCTCAAATGGATAAGTGTTTATGAAAAGAGAGGATGCCTATTTATACAAATCCAAGTCATAAAGAGCTTTCAGCCGGAAATAGGATTATTTGTCGGATTTTTGCAAAAATCCTGCGAATTATTCGACCTACAGTAATTGTAGTGCCCCGCTCCGCGAAGGCACTAGATAAACAGAGAGAACGGATTTGCTGGCTCTGCAATAGAAGACGATTGATCTGGATGAGTGGACAAAGACTCATTTTATGATTCGCTTACGCCTAATAAGAAGCTGAGTTTTTGATTGAATGCTATTGTTGATAACAAGATAGTAATCATTGAGTATGCTTAAAGAGAATTCACATGTTGCCTTGCTAAAACAAGAAACAGAGATAAATGTGATGCCTTGCTAAGAAATGAATGTTGCCTTGATCAAGAGAACCTTGCCATGCTAATAAAAATAGAAAAGAGATGCTTTCATATACCTATCATATGCTAACAGTATGTTTTAATGCTTAATGATATTGAACTGTTGCAAAAGAAATGAAATTCTGGATAGATTGCTATTGTACAAGAGTTGCCTTGATCAAGAGAACCTTTCCATGCTAATACCAAAAGAAAAGAGATGCTTTCATATACCTATCATATGATAACAGTATGTTTCAATGCTTAATGATATTGAACTATTGCAAAAGAAATGAAATCCTGGATAGATTGCTATTGTACCAAAGTTGCCTGAAAAGTGTTGATACGGCTTGTCCGTATAGAGAAAAGAGTAGAGCTACTGGCTCAATTACATGAAAAAGAAGAAGATAAAATTGTTTACAAGTTGCTCGATTGGTGTATGATAGTTTATGTGATAGCTGCATTTGCATTGGTCTAGACAGCTTGTGCACAAGTGGTAGTCTTTCGATCGATTCTGGAGGTGCCTGGAATCGATCGGCCTAGGAAAGAACATGACACCTGGGGCTAGAAGTCCCCGCAACCAGAGGAGGGTGTCAGTCTATTAGTGAGATGGGCTAGAACTCGCCAACTGCTAATATGGGAATGCCCATGGACCACAGAGTTATATTCATGCATATAGACAAAGATTATTGCAAGCCTAACATGTTGGGACGGAAAAGTATGCTTCTTATATATGAAAATTGTGCTAACCTATTTTGTGCAGGGATGACTGTCGGCTATGGTAAGAATCACTTAAAAGTGATATATATGTGTTGCATAAGTTTTCTATAAATTGCTTAAAGAGATTAATCTGTTGCAAAGAAATACTGTCCTATTAAAGAAAAGATATGATATCATACTTGTCATTGACCCTAAGAGTTGTTTGAACAAAAGAAATAATATAGCTCATGAAACATGCTGCGTACTGTCTTCAAATGAATAGTCCCTGTTATGCTTGAAAGAAAGGAAATGAACTGTGGCTTTTCAAAGATATTTTCAAAAAAGAGATGTAAACTAACTTTGTATGCATGAAATTAACATACATAAAAAGTAGCAAGATCACATCATAAGAAATATTTTTCCACTAAATGAACAGTGATCGTTTCAAACAAGTGTAGCCCTTTGTTCATAATCACCAGTATGCTGATATACTGACCCATCATTAGTCTGCACGCAGGTGCAGTTCGCATCGAGGAGGATAGTCTAAAGCGATAGCCCTTGCCTCATCCTCAGAAGCCAAAAATTAGAAGAGATGCCAAGAGATGGAAATCTGTTACAAAGAGTTGGTTTTTGTATATAAAGGGATGTAATGTATGGAATGGGATCATTATAATCTATAATGTTTCTGAGAGAATATAAGCATTGTATCAGAGAGAATTGAGAGCTTGTAATCTGTTCAAAGGAATATCAATAAAGAGATTTGTTCATGTTACCATATTGTTCAATTATATTCTACAAAATGTCCGCTGCTGCTTCAAATATCTGCTTTATGTTTCGCTGCGTATTGTCTACCTTATCTATTTTGTCATTGTACAGGTCTTGGCCTTGTGCAAGCGCAACTTAGGCTTGTACGGCATCACGCCTTAGCGAGGACGAACGGTCTCACAGAGTTCGAAGCGAGGACGAAAGGACTCTGCGGGATCGGGGCGCGACATAATGGTATTAGAGCAACACGATCCTCTGGCCAATTATTGTCTTGATTGAATTCAAAGATGTTCTCCTGATCAAAATTTTCTTGCCTACTTGATATCATTAATGAGATAAACATTCCATACAATAAGTCCGTAAATATTTTATGATGCCGGCATATATTTTATTAATTGATTGAGATTGAGATATTTTTGAACACGAGCTTTTGATATGAAATGAATCGTGATTTCATGGATTGATGATGGCGAAGGATAAGGACTATCGCTACTATGGATATTGTAAGTTTTTCCTTAAGTTTCGAGGACAAAACTTCTTCTCGGTGGGTAATTATGAAGTGCTCCGCTCCACGAAGGCACTAGATAAGCAGAGAGATCGAATTTGCTGGCTCTGCAACAGAAGACGATTGATCTGGGTGAGTGGACAAAGACTTATTTTATGATTCGCTTACATCTAATAAGAAGCTGAGTTTTTGATTGAATGCTATTGTTAATAACAAGATAGTAATCACTGAGTATGCTTAAAGAGAATTTACATGTTCCCATGCTAAAATAAGAAATAGAGATAAATCTGATACCTTGCTAAGAAATGAATGTTGCCTTGATCAAGAGAACCTTGCCATGCTAATAATAAGACAAAATAGATACTTTCATATACCTATCATATGCTAACAATATTGTAGAAGCATAGAATTTCACAACCAGAAAGACCATGCGCCAGACACTATATGCGCCAGGACTCGTACAGAACACTTCACAGCAAAGTCAATAACCATAGACATTTGAAGAAGGACTTTTTATTTATATATAAAAGTCTATTACATGTCTAGAAAAGGTTATACAAAGGAGAATTTCTACAAAGGAAAGATCCTAAGTCTACAGCCAGCGGCCACCATGCGCCTCCAGATAGGCGCAGCAGTCATCATGCGCTGCCAGTCACCATGCGCTGCCATTTAGGTGCAGCGGATGTCATGCGCCTCCAACCAGGCGCATCCCGCCATCTCTTCAGCAGCTCAGTTATGTGCATCCCTTCAGCAACCCAGTTATTCTTCCAACCAGGCTCACCTGGCCGAGCAGAGCCCAGTTATGTGCCGCTCTTCCAACCAGGCTCGCCTGATAAATGCTTCGATACACAAAGCATTTAACCCTCTGGCTGGAACCAAGGAAGAGAAAAGCACCGCAAATCTGTGGCCAGGAGAGGCTTCGAAAGAGCCTCCAAAGGCCAAGGAAGACCGTGATCGAAATCACGGCGAAAGGCAGCTTTCAACACAATCAGAGCGGGCAACACCCACTTTGAAGGAAGAGAGAGCCTAGCACCGCCATTTCGATCTACGGCTCTTTCGGAACAACGGAGACGAGGCCCGAGCATCCCTATCTTTGGATGCAACAGGCACCTTCCGCCTGCCTCAGAAGCCCTCGACTCCGTCTTTTGGATGTAACAGTCACCTTCAAGAGCATCAACAACGACATGGCGTCTCATCTTCACCCTCGGGAACACTTCGTCAACAGAATGCACCCGAGAACCTGAGTTCATATTGGAAAGACGTGAGGGAATGAGAGGCCAACCTTCTCTCCATGCCACTATTTATAGGCCGGGCAGATCAAACCCACGCGCCAAGTAGATGGCTCTCCGAGTTCCGAGCAATGAACTCACATTAAATGGATGAACCGGATGCCTCGACTTCAGCCAAACGGCTATTTAAAAGCACTCGAGAAGCGAAACAGCCGCATCATTAAAGACGTGTCGGATGCGCCGGCTGGACAGCGCATCACACCCCTTCAAACACCAAGCGCCTCCCACAGATGTGCCCTGTACTGAGCGCATCAAAGGGGATGCGCCCCCATACGCCTAGCGGAACGTCAACCGACGCGCCCACTCAGCTGTCCATCGAATGTCACCAACATTAAATGTTGAACTGACAGAGTTGACAGCACGCCTTCCCAAGTCTGAACGGCTGACAGCTTTTGCAGAAGACGAAGTGTCCACAACGTCAGCATCATCATGACTCTATCCCGACGGCTACTGCCACGTGGCCACTCGACCATCCGTATGCGCCTCCGCGGCCATGCGCCCAAACCTGCATGCGCCTCAAAAGCCATGCGCCTCAGACCCTTCACTGATCCCTAAAGACAGAAGAAGAGTCTCCAGTTGAAGCTTTGCATGCGCCTCAAAAGCCATGCGCCCCAGACTGATCTCTGATCCCGAAAGACAGAAGGAAAGTCGTTTGCATGCGCCTCAAAAGCCATGCGCCCAGAACGGCTCGTGACTCCTAAAGGTCACGAGCCAAAATCTCATCATGCGCCCAATCCAAGGCGCATCCCACCAAATCATCCCCCACCAAATCAGAGATCTTCGAGCCATGGGTCGACGACACGTGTCCTTTGACTCAACTCATCCAAGATCTCAGCAACAGAAAGATCTTCTCCTTTGCTACGTGCCGGCTCACAACAGCAGTATGAAGAATTCAACCCCGCGAGTAGGGCGCATCATCCATGCGCCTCCATCAGCAATCTCCACGTGGCGTCCCTACGCACCGGCGCATCCTACATATGCGCGCATGAGCAGCCAACCTGTCCAGCTATAAATGGAGGAATCATCCCCTCCTTACACACACACAGACAGAGAGACATACATACGAACAATCCAGACAGAGATCATCAGAGAGGCAGATACAGACACTCAACGTCTTCCTCCTCTCAACCAGCTCCAGCACCCAGAGCAATCTACACCTTCAGAGAACCGATAACCGTCGTCAGCCCGTCAACGGAGTCAACGCATTACCACTCGCTCCATTGGCACTTAGGACCCAGATTAAACAAAAGTGTACTCCTAGGACTACATCGAAGTCCTATATTGTAACACTGTTCTGTTTGTATTAAGATTTGCAATCAAACAATTTTAATGGCAAACAAGCTGGCGACTCTGCTGGGACTTCTTTCTCCTCTTCCGAGAAAGTCGTGTCACAGGCCGACGATGTGAAGGTGGGCTCCTCCCACAAGACGCTGGTCATGCGCCTCAATCAACAGGCGTACGAGGAGTTCATTTCTGAAGGAAGCGCGAGTCCTTCGAAGCGGCTGCCGAAGCCGAAGAAGACCCGCCGTGTCTGGGTGCACAAAGTCGACGCCTCGGGCACCACCACTGAAGGGGATGCGCCAATCCAGTCCTCCCTTCCTGCTGACGTTCTCAGCAACCAAGGTGCGCCCGCTGATACAGCACATCTCTTGGGGAAACGTACGGCTGACCATATTCTCCAGCCATCTCCCTCTCAGGCGAGGAAGATGCGTCGATGGAGCAGGGGCGCAGCCAAAGCCCCGCGCATCACCTCTGATGCGCCACAAAAAGTCTCTGTCTTTGACAGACTCACTCGCTGTAATGGCAAGGAGAATTTGGATGCTGAGTACTATGCGCCCCAGCGGGCTAGTACAAAGAAATCCAAGGCGGCATGGGCCATGCGCCACAAGCGTGCTATGCCAGCAGCAGGCCAGAGGCACGTGCTCACAATCACGCACGGTATCGATGGCAAGCTGTACAAGGTCGACTCAGGTGCTTCGGCACCAAAGACGAGTCGATCTTCAAAGTCCTCATCTCACTTGGGCGTATCCACTGCGTGCATAACCAAGTCGAGTGCGGCAAATTCAGTGGTCTTGAACTCTCGCGCCTCCTCTGGTTGTGCGTTTGAGGTTCGTTCAAGTCACTCCAAATGTTGTTGTTCCCCCACTACTGATCATGATGCCTGCTTGGTATTAGATCAGGAGGCGCAGCACTCACCTGTCCGCCCCGACGTTTGGCCTTGCCATGCGCCTGAAGGGGGTATGAGGGTAGCACTCTCCTCCAACGACCTGCGTAATGTGATCACTCACAAGCGCCGGTCAGGAGAGTCGACCAACAAGCACGATGAGCCTCTCACGGGGCATACTTGTGCGGTGGTCACTATCAACTGCTGTGGCAAGACGACAGTATCACCAAGGCAGCCAGTCTTCCAGCGACTGCAGTCATCGACACCCCTCCGACATCGCCTTGGGAAGAAGGTGTCAACAGAAGAGGAGCCAAGAGTTGCTTCATGCAATGTGGTCTCCAACTCCTCATCTCTCCGGAAGGCGACCGGCAATTCCTCGTCCAAAAGCCAATCAGGGAGAACCAAGGCAGCAGCCTCGACCTCCGGGGTGTTCGAAGGCACTCGGTCAAAGAAGAAGTTCTTGGAGGAAGCTGGGGGTAGTCAAACCCTTGTTGAGCTTCCTTCCGAAAACGAAGATGTCCAAAGCACAGCTGCGGCGGATCTTCATCCTCAAGGCAAGGTCAGCCTCCCAAAAGTGCCTCGAAACAAAGATGTCCCTCAGGACACAGCTGGGGGTAGAGACGAAGAGGCCCTTCAAGACGGAGTCGAGGACAATCAGGCCCTGACAGATGCACCCATCGAGAATGACCTCCAGAACGTGACTGGGGGTGACCAAGGTGAAACACCAGGAGAGGTGACTCCCCCGCATGAAAGTGAGGCCGAGAGCGAAGCCTCAACCAATCCATCCACTCCTGGCCGTGTCAAGACAGTATACATGGCTGGGGATGATGCCGAGTCTGATGCACCACCGCAGGACATTGTTCAGCGCATAGACTCATTAGAGGGAGGACTCAAAACCCTTTCTGCCTCTATGCAAGCACTGACTCAAGCAGTGTTTGATATTCGGTCGGCCTTGACCAGAACACCTTCAACCGGTTCCGACCCAGGAGTTAATGGGGAGTCGAGTGTACCCCTTCAACGGGCACCCTCCGACACAGAAGCACCTCGGACATCGGAACCTTCAAACGCTCCGCTTCAGATAGTGCCACCTTCTCCGACTCCTAGCTCCACGGAGGATGTGGTCGAAATGATCAAGGACCTGCGGGAGCGCTTCGAGTCCAAAAATAGGCAAGTAGAACGCCAGAAGATGGGCATTCCCCAGCCTTATCCCCTCGAGTGGAACAAGGTGGTTTATCCTCCAAAATATAAACCACAAACGCTCACACCATACAATGGGAAGGACTCTCCGCGTCGATACCTGACATATTTCCAGTCACAAACAGGCATCTCCCAAAGGAGGACGCGCTCCTCACTAGCATATTTGTTGGGGCCCTAAAAGGGGTGGCGTATGACTGGTACTGCAGCCTCCCCGACAATTCTATATCGTCCTTCGACGACTTGACGCGCCTCTTCCTCGATCGCTTCTACGACGGCGGGAAGGACATGACGACGGCATCTCTCATAGAGATTCGCCAGAAGGAGAAAGAAACGGTTCGGGTGTTCATCGAACGCTTCTGACAAGCCTGCTTCAGGCTACCTCCAGGCATGCCAGAACATGCGCTCCTCTCCTCTTGCAGTATGAACATGCTGCCCGCAGTGAAGCTCTGGCTCAACTCTACTCCTCCTCCTGACTGGAGCTCCCTGATCATCGAAGCTGAAGCCGCAGAAAAGAAGGCGGCCAATGCACGTCTTCTGGGTGTCAGCTTTCCCGCCTTTGATGATAAGGGGAAAAAGTCAGCAGCCAACAACTCCGGGCAAGAAGCAAAGGGGAAACAGGCATTGACTGTTAATGCCTCGAAGGGCGCATCTGCGCCTACTCAGAAACCTCCACTGGCGCCGAGACCCAAGGAGGTGTATTCATTCAATGACGAAGATACCCTGCAACTCTTCGAAATACTGAAGCAGGGTGACAAGATCAAGCTCCCGGACCCAAAGCGGCCCGATGAAGTTGGAAAAGTGGACAACCCGAGGTACTGTCACTACCATCGGTTTGTCGGACACCCGACTAAGGACTGCTACGTCCCCAAGAATTACATCCAGCGCATGATCAATCCCGATGTAATCTCCGTCGACTATGAAGAGAAGACGGTATCAGCCAATGTGGTGTCACTTCAGTTCGGCACCTTGCCGCCGACCACCACACAAGATGGCGTCATCCCCATCCCTAAGGCGACAATGGAGGTGGTGAACTTGCCACCTACCCGTGACAATGTGAGTGGACTCATCCCACTCACCACATCTCGAGGAGAGGTCCTTTGGGTTTACCCCGACCTCGTCTCTGAGGTGACTCAACCGGAGGTACGCTCTACCCCCAAATCAAAAGGCAGGAAGATCAAGTCTTGCCGTATGGTCTCTTCTTCAACAGAAGAGGCACTTCCAGTGCAGACGCGTGCACAACCGAACGCTCAGCCCGGCGAAGCTGCCGCCGAGGTGGTGCCTCCTGGCACAATTCCTGAGGAGGGCCCGTCTAAACCCTCAGCAGCCAATAAGCAGAAGCAGGTGGAGGCTCGTTTCGACAGACCTCTACGGAAGGAGAATGCTTCGGGGCTAGCCAAGCCCCACAACTTTGACATTCTGGCACAACTGGCCAGTACTCCTGTGCACTTGTCTTTGTTCGAGCTCCTGGGTCTTTCTAAAGACTCCCGAGAAGCTCTCTGCGAAGCTCTGAAGGACGCTGAATCCTTTCTCAGTCAGGTCAAGCAGCCTGAAGACCTCCCAACTACTTGTGCGCACTGTCATTGCGCGGATAAAGTTATCCCAAACATAACTTTCACCCAACAAGACATGCTGCTCAAGCATCACCGATATAACCGACCGCTGTATTATACAGGGTACATTGGCTCGGTCAAGGTGAGCCGGATTCAGATCGATCCTGGGTCTTCCCTAAGCATCATCCCGAAGGCGCTGCTATCTAAGCTGGGGATCCCGATGTACCGGCTGGCGCCCTCCAATACAACCATCAGTGGCTTCAATGCTAGCAAGAGCGAGCCACTGGATAAGATCCGACTGAAGTGCCACATTGGCAGCCTCAAAACTGAGGTGACTTGTTATGTGGTAGATGCCGAGGTCAACTACAACATCCTGCTCGGTCGACCATGGCTACATGAGTACATGGTGGTGCCCTCCACCAGTGCATGAAGTATGTATCCACTAATGGCGTCATCCGGACGGAGTTTGCAGACATCGATCCTTTCAAGGGGAATGAAGCCTACTTCACCGATTCTGACTTGTACAAACCCATTGACGAGAAAGAAGCCAACGACGCTGATGATGAGGCAGAGACGGCAACAGAGCCGGACATGGAGCCTGAGACGACTCCCGACGCCCCCTTGAAAATCCGACTGAAGGGGAAACCACCCCAGAAGGCGCCTCCAATGAGCATCAAGCTATCAGGGAAAGCGCCGGCTCGCGAAGCACCCCTGAAGATACGCCTCAAGGGAAAGCCACCTCAAATATCGGCTCCCCTGGTGGCAAAATTACAGGGGAAGACACCACTCACAGGAGGCGCAGTTGAGGCACCTCTAAAGGTGCGTCTCAAGGGCAAGCCCCCGCAGTCATCCAAGATGCCAGAGAGGGCTCACATAACCCTCTCAGACCCCAAGATCAAGGCTGTAGTGGACTCTCCTGATCCAGCCCCAGTGCTTACAGATGAGGAGCTTGGTGAATATATCTCTGCTGATATAGATGCACCCTCCTTAGACAATGTAATCCCGCAGGATAAAATCTCGTACTTCATCAATAATAGAGTGTCTTTTAATTATTCTTGTCTTCCACATTGGAATGCCATGTATACATTAGATCACGCTCTACGGTCATTGCAAACACAAATAACGACCGTCCATAATGTAAACCGAGTAGTCCCGTCTCAAGGAGTCTGTTTCATAAACCCTCCACGAAGCCGAGACGAAAGATCCTCCATTTTTGGCAAAGTCGAGCGTCATCAAGACCGCCCGTCACTCGAGCCTGAACCTGATACCGGCAGAGTACAAGTTTATCGGTATACGGATACAGCAAAGCACATCATCCAGAAGATGGGCTACGACCTGAAAAGCAACAAAGGCCTAAACTATGGCAAGGGTCGACCTCTTCCTCTCTAGTGTTCAACACCCAAAGGAAGGTCGCAAAACTACTACAACAAAACTCGACGAGGGATAGGCTATGTCACGCCACCATCAACCCCAGAGAGCTCAGACGTAGAAGACGTAGAACATTCCCACTCGTCCGAAGCGTCGACTTGGGATTCTGATACCAGTATCGGATCAGTCTTCAGGAAAGTGCTGTCAGCTAACATGACGTCAGCACAACCTCAAAAAGGTAAAGGCGAAGACCAAACGTCGGAACCCTTCGAAGAAGAACCCTGGACTCAACGCCTAGGAGAGCAATGGGAGTCTCGTTTTGAGTTACGTGAACCTCCCACCGAAGACGAAGTCGAGCAGATCGACCTTGGGGACGGATCTTCTTCCAAACCCATCTTCGTCAGCAAAAGCCTAGAAGGAGAAGACCGAGAGGCTTTAATCCAGCTGGCTAAAGAGTATATCGACGTCTTTGCCTGGAGCTACGAAGACATGCCAGGACTCGATCCACAGATCGCAATGCATAGGTTGAACATCTTACCTGATGCCAAACCTATCAAACAACAACAACGACGTTTTCGTCCGGACATCATGAATGCCATCGATTAGGAGGTGGACAAACTCTTGACTAGCGGCTTCATCCGTGAGGAACAACACCCAGATTGGGTAGCCAACGTCGTACCTATCACCAAGAAGAACGGGAAGATATGAGTTTGTACCGACTTCAGGGACCTCAATTCTGCTTGCCCGAAGGACGAATTCTCGCTTCCGATCACCGACGTGATGATCGACAACACATGTGGTTTTGAACGCATGTCCTTCATGGATGGATATTCAGGCTACAATCAAATCAAGATGTTCCCCGATGACGCGAAACACACGTCATTCAGGACTCCAAAGGGTGTTTTCTGCTACACAGTAATGCCTTTCGGTTTGAAAAATGCCGGTGCGACATACCAACGAGCTATGAGCACCATCTTCCGTCAACATTTTCGCAAAACAGTCGAATGCTATTTTGACGACATCGCAGTCAAGAGCCGCCTCAAAGGAGATCACCTACAGGATTTGAAGACAGTCTTCGATCTCATGCGGGCACATCAACTCAAAATAAACCCCGCTAAATCCTTCCTGGGAGTTTCTAGCGGCAAATTCTTGGGCTTTGTCATCATGGCGAAAGGCATTCATGTTGATCCCGAGAAGACCAAAGACATCCTCAACATGGACCCTCCGAAGAATCTTCGAGAACTTCGAGGCTTGCAGGGACGTCTGGCATACATCCGGAGGTTCATAGCGAACCTTTTCGGTAAATGTCAACCCTTCACTCAGCTCATGAAGAAGGGAGTCTCTTATGTCTGGACAGAGGAGTGCCAGAAGGCTTTCGACGACATCAAAGCCTACTTGACGAGCCCACCAGTCCTGGTGGCACCTGTCGCGGGCAAACCATTTCTTCTTTACGTCCGTGCCATGGATCATTCCCTTGGCGCTCTGCTGGCTCAAAACAGCGATACGGGCTATGAGCAAGCAATCTACTACCTCAGTCGAACGCTCATCGGGGCCGAACACCGGTACAACCCTGTTGAAAAGGAGTGCTTGGCTTTGGTGTTTGCCATCCAGAAGACTCGTCATTATGTCTCGGGCCAGACGATTCATGTCATTTTCCGAGTCAATCCACTCAGAGTCCTCATGACGAAGCCAGGATCATTAAACTCTCGGCTAGCCACATGGGCAATTTTGCTAACACCATAAAATATGGTGTTTGTCCCGCAAAAAGCTGTTTAAGGTCAAGCTTTGGCTGACTTTTTAGCTGCACACCCCATCCCAGAATCCTCAAAACTCTATGAAGACATCCCGGATGAGGTCCAAAAATCCAACGTCACCGAAGGAAGCTCCGTTTGGCGGATGTTTTTCGATGGCGCTTCGAGAACAGGCCCCAAAGGCCAAATCATCGCAGGAGTGGGGGTAGTCTTAGTCTCCCCCGATCAGCTGGTTATCCAGCGTGCTTACTCCCTTTCAAAGCCGTGCTCCAACAATGTTGCCGAGTACAACGCACTCGTCATGGGACTCCAACTCGCACAACAGCTGGGGGTGGACCATTTGGAAGCCTACGGTGACTCAAAACTCGTCGTGAACCAGATTCGAGGGCAGTACGAGGTTCGCCATAAAGATCTGATCCCTTACCATGAAGTTGCATTGAACATTATTTCAACCTTCATCGGGTTCTTCATCGAACACGTGCCTTGTCTACAAAACTTGGAGGCTGACGCTCTGGCTGGCCTCGCAGCCTCATTGGCAGCGCCCTTTGGGACTCAACACTATGTCACGGTAACAGGCCGAGACTTGATTTGTCCCAGAAATAACCTGTGCTTGCAAGTGGCCCATGCCATGCCGACGAATAATGGTGTTAATGTCCGAGACTGGAGATTCCCGTTCATCGACTTTGCTGTCTATGGAATTCTTCCAGAGGACCCGAAGGAAGCCGTCTCAGTCAGGAGACGCTCTCTTCGATTCTACTACGACACAGCTACTAAAATGCTGTACCGACGTTCCTTCGATGGGCTCCTCCTTCGATGCCTGTCCAACGAAGAAGCAGCCGAAGCCCTCCAAGAAGCTCATAATGGAACTTGCGGAGCTCATCAACCCGGTCCTAAGTTACAGGATCGACTGCGACGTATGGGCTACTACTGGCCAACCATGGCCACCGACGCTGTTGAATATGCTAAGAAGTGTCACGCATGCCAACGCCATGCTGACTTCATACATACACCGTCTGAACCACTACATCCTACAGTCGCCTCTTGGCCCTTCGAAGCCTGGGGCATGGATATTGTAGGGCCAATCACCCCTCCTTCATCGAGAGGACACCGTTTCATCCTGGCCATCACCGACTACTTCTCCAAATGGGCGGAAGCAGTTCCATTAGCAGAAGTAAAAAGCTCCAGGGTGGTCAGCTTTATCAAACACCATGTCATTTACCGTTTCGGAGTACCCCGGCGAATCATCCATGACAACGGTCCTCAGTTTATCAGCCACATTTTCAGCAGGTTCTGTGACAAGAATCGCATTCAGAACGTGGCCTCAACCGCCTACAATCCGGCAGCAAACGGATTGGCTGATGCATTCAATAAAACTATCGTTAGGCTGCTCAAAAAGGTCGTGTCATCCAACAAACGCGACTGAGACAAAAAGCTTGGCGAATGCGTTTGGGCCTACCGCACAACGGTACGGACCCCAACAGGCAACACTCCATTCTTCCTGGTCTACGGGAGCGAAGCAGTACTGCCTCTCGAGATACAGATACCTTCGCTCTGCGTAGCAATCACAAACAAACTCACAGAAGAGGACAATCAGCGTCGTTGTCTGCGGGAACTGGAGGCACTTGACGAAAAGCGTCTCCTAGCTCAACAACGCATCAAGTTCTACAAAGCCCGTATATCACAGGCTTTCAACAAGAAGGTCAAACAGAGGACTTTCCAAGTTGGCGACCTGGTTTTAGTAGTCAGAAGACCAATGGTGTTGACCCACAAGACACCAGGAAAGTTCGAGCCCAAGTGGAAAGGACCTTTCATCATAGAGACGGTATACTCAAACGGTGCTTACCGCCTCGCCAAACCTAATGGGGACTTGTTCATGATGCCCATCAACGGCAAGTTCCTAAAGAAGTACTATTCTTGACATCCTCCAGACATGTACTTCCCCAAACAACCTCTTTCCACAAACTCATACGCTTCCGGAACCCAGCTGTTCCGTGGCATCTTCTAGTAGAAAGATAACCACGTCCATATTACCTCTGAGTTGTCTCTCTACACCCTACAAAGCAGAATCTTACACTTCGTAAGCCTACGCTACCCTTCATGTTTACCACGTCCACATTACCTCTGAGTAAACATCTCGTACAAACAACCCCTGCGTTGTCGTACATTGATCGCAGAACTTCTATGTCCACATCACCTCTGAGTTGTTCAGCGTATCCCCCAAGATCATTCCTACCACGTCCATAATACCTCTGAGTAGAGAGATTCTATCATTTCGAACCCAATGATTGCTATATCCATATTAACTCTGAGCAAACATAATGGTTCCTTCAAACTTATTATCTGTACCTGAAAACCAAGGTGCACAAAAGATAATAGGTCTACACAAATCATCAAGTTCATGACAACAAAAGATGAACACGACACAAAAAAAAATGCAAAGATATTAGAGACAACACAAAGATCGGAGCGTCATGCTCGTCAGATGCGCGTATTAAGCATATCTGAAAAAGGAGCCTCAGCGCATCATCAGGGTATAAACCCATGCGCGGCAGCGGTAGAGCCTCGGCGCATCATCAAGGCATGAGCCCATGCGCGTCAGCGAAGGCTTCGGCGCATCATCAGGGTGTAAAACCCATGCGCGTCAGCAATTAAAGCCACGGTGCATGATAAAGGCCTGGGCCTATGCACGTCGGCGGGAAAGTTCTCAACATCGATAGGAGACAATAAAGCTCACCGACTACCGTCGGTCGAACTTCGACAGGCGGGCGAGGAATGTCACTCACGACAGCCTCTACGGGCTCCTTCTCCTTCCCCTTTCCTTTGCCGGCACCGCCGCGAGGAGTCTTGGGAGCCATTCTAACAGAGAGGAAGAAGTTAGGGTTTTGAAGAAAGAACTCTAAAGGAGGCAAAGGCACAGAGTAGAAGAACTCTCTCTCTCTCCACCTCTCACCTATTTATAGGCCGTGGTCGCACGTGTGAACCGATGACGAGTGATCTCAGCCGTCGCCTCGGGTCTTGTTAAGATAGCAGCAGATAAAACCAAAAGATCATCATTAATCTTTTTCGATTACCGAGGCATTATCAAATTCATTAATTGAGAAAAGCATGCGGCTGAACAGGCATGCGTCCCAAAAGTCATGCGCCCTGATCGCCATGCTTCTTATTCAAAGTATTCCAAAACTTATTCAAAAGTTTTGAAAACTTTGAAGGGGGTCTTGTAGAAGCATGGAATTTCACAACCAGAAAGACCATGCGCCAGACACTACATGCACCAGGACTCGCACAGAATACTTCACAGCAAAGTCAATAACCATAGACATTTGAAGAAGGACTTTTTATTTATATATAAAAGTCTATTACATGTCTAGAAAAGGTTGTACAAAGGAGAATTTCTACAAAGGAAAGATCCTAAGTCTACAGCCAGCGGCCACCATGCGCCTCAAGATAGGCGCAGCAGTCATCATGCGCTGCCAGTCACCATGCGCTGCCATTTAGGCGCAGCAGATGTCATGCGCCTCCAACCAGGCGCATCCCGCCATCTCTTCAGCAGCTCAGTTATGTGCATCCCTTCAGCAGCCCAGTTATTCTTCCAACCAGGCTCACCTGGCCGAGCAAAGCCCAGTTATGTGCCGCTCTTCCAACCAGGCTCGCCTGATAAATGCTTCGATACACAAAGCATTTAACCCTCTGGCTGGAACCAAGGAAGAGAAGAGCACCGCAAATCTGTGGCCAGGAGAGGCTTCGAAAGAGCCTCCAAAGGCCAAGGAAGACCGTGATCGAAATCACGGCGAAAGGCAGCTTTCAACACAATCAGAGCGGACGACACCCACTTTGAAGGAAGAGAGAGCCTAGCACCGCCATTCCGATCTACGGCTCTTCCGGAACAACGGAGACGAGGCCCGAGCATCCCTATCTTTGGATGCAACAGGCACCTTCCGCCTGCCTCAGAAGCCCTCGACTCCGTCTTTTGGATGTAACAGTCACCTTCAAGAGCATCAACGACAACATGGCGTCTCATCTTCACCCTCGGGAACACTTCGTCAACAGAATGCACCCGAGAACCTGAGTTCATATTTGAAAGACGTGAGGGAATGAGAGGCCAACCTTCTCTCCATGCCACTATTTATAGGCCGGGTAGATCAAACCCACGCGCCAAGTGGATGGCTCTCCGAGTTCCGAGCAATGAACTCACATTAAATGGATGAACCGGACGCCTCGACTTCAGCCAAATGGCTATTTAAAAGCAATCGAGAAGCGAAACAGCCGCATCATTAAAGACGTGTCGGATACGCCGGCTGGACAGCACATCACACCCCTTCAAATACCAAGCACCTCCCACAGATGCGCCCTGTACTGAGCGCATCAAAGGGGATGCGCCCCTATATGCCTAGCGGAACGTCAACCGACGCGCCCACTCAGCTGTCCATCGAATGTCACCAACATTAAATGCTGAACTGACAGAGTTGGCAGCACGCCTTCCCAAGTCTGAACGGCTGACAGCTTTTGCAGAAGACGAAGCATCCACAACGTCAGCATCATCATGACTCTATCCCGACGGCTACTGCCACGTGGCCACTCGACCATCTGCATGCGCCTCCGCGGCCATGCGCCCAAACCTGCATGCGCCTCAAAAGCCATGCGCCTCAGACCCTTCACTGATCCCTAAAGACAGAAGAAGAGTCTCCAGTTGAAGCTTTGCATGCGCCTCAAAAGCCATGCACCCCAGACTGATCTCTGATCCCGAAAGACAGAAGGAAAGTCGCTTGCATGCGCCTCAAAAGCCATGCGCCCAGAACGGCTCGTGACTCCTAAAGGTCACGAGCCAAAATCTCATCATGCGCCCAATCCAAGGCGCATCCCACCAAATCATCCCCCACCAAATCAGAGATCTCCGAGCCATGGGTCGACGACACGTGTCCTTTGACTCAACTCATCCAAGATCTCAGCAACAGAAAGATCTTCTTCTTTGCTACATGCCGGCTCACAACAGCAGTATGAAGAATTCAACCCCGCGAGTAGGGCGCATCATCCATGCGCCTCCATCAGCAATCTCCACGTGGCATCCTCACGTACCGGCGCATCCTACATATGCGCGCATGAGCAGCCAACCTGCCCAGCTATAAATGGAGGAATCATCCCCTCCTTACCCACACACAGACAGGGAGACATACATACGAACAATCCAGACAGAGATCATCAGAGAAGCAGATACAGACACTCAACGTCTTCCTCCTCTCAACCAGCTCCAGCACCCAGAGCAATCTACACCTTCAGAGAACCGATAACCGTCGTCAGCCCGTCAACGGAGTCAACGCATTACCACTCGCTCCATTGGCACTTAGGACCCAGATTAAACAAAAGTGTACTCCTAGGACTATATCGAAGTCCTATATTGTAACACTGTTCTGTTTGTATTAAGATTTGCAATCAAACGATTTTAATGGCAAACAAATATGTTTCAATGCTTAATGATATTGAACTGTTGCAAAAGAAATGAAATGCTGGATAGATTGCTATTGTACAAGAGTTGCCCTGATCAAGAGAACCTTGTTATGCTAATAACAAGAGAAAAGAGATACTTTTATATACCTATCATATGCTAACAGTATGTTTCAATGCTTAATGATATTGAACTGTTGCAAAAGAAATGAAATGCTGGATAGATTGTTATTGTACAAGAGTTGCCTGAAAAGAGATGATAATGCTTGTCTGTATAGAGAAAAGACTAGAGCTACTGGCTCGATCACATGAAAAACAAGAAGATGAAATTGTTTACAAGTTGCTCGATTGGTGCATGATAGTTTATGTGATAGCTGCATTTACATTGGTCTAGACAGCTTGTGCACGAGTGGTAGTCTTTCGATCGATTCTGGGGGCGCCTGGAATCGATCGGCCTAGGAGAGAACAGGACACCTGGGGCTAGAAGTCCCCGCAACCAAAGGAGGGTGTCAGTCTATTAGTGAGATGGGCTAGAACGTGCCAACTGCTAATATGGGAATGCCCATGGACCACAGAGTTATATTCATGCATATAGACAAAGATTATTGCAAGCCTAACATGATGGGATAGAAAAGTATGCTTCTTATATATGTAAATTTTGCTAACCTATTTTGTGCAGGGATGACTATCGATTATGGTAAGAATCACTAAAAAGTGATATATATGTGTTGCTTAAGTTTTCTATAAATTGCTTGAAGAGATTAATCTATTGCAAATAAATGCTATGTCCCATTAAAGAAAAGATATGATATCATGCTTGTCATTTACCCTAGGAGTTGATTGAACAAAAGAAATGATATAGCTCATGAAACATGTTGCGTACTGTGCTTTAAATGAATAGTCCCTGGTCTTGAAAGAAAGGAAATGAACTGTGGCTTTTCAAAGATGTTTTCAAAAAAGAGATGTAAACTGACTCTATATGCATAAAATGAACATAGGTAAAAAGTAGCAAGATCACATCACAAAAAATATTTTCTCTCTAAATGAACAGTAATCATTTCAGACAAATGTAGCCCTTTTTCACAATCACCACTATGTTGGTATACTGACCCATCATCAGTCTGCACGTAGGTGCAGGACGCATCGAGGAGGATAGGCCGAAGCGATAGCCCGTGCCTCATCCTCATGAGCCAGAAATCAGAAGAGATGCCAAGAGATGGACATCTGATACAAAAAGTTGGTTTTTGTATATAAAGGGATGTACTGTATGGAATGGGTTCATTATAATCTGTAATGTTTCTCAGAGAATATAAGCATTGTATCAGAGAGAATTGAGAGCTTGTAATGTTCAAAGGAATATCAATAAAAAGATTTGTTCATGTTACCATGTTGTTCAATTATCTTATGCAAAATGTCTATTGTTGCTTCAAATATTTGCTTTATGTTCCGTTGCGTATTATCTACCTTATCTATTTTGTCATTGTACAGGTCTTGGCCTTGTGCAAGTATAACTTAGGCTTGTACGACATCACGCCTTAGCGAGGATGAACGGTCTCACAGAGTCCGAAGCAAGGACGAAAGGACTATACAGGATCGGGGCATGACAATAACGGCTAGAAATAGAGTCGTTGGATGCATTTAATGCATCTGATAGATGTCGTTGGATTTGTATTTAAATGAGGCCAGCATGGCATCCGGATTATCCGACAGAACAACTCGAAAGTTCGACGGATAATCCGAACTTTCCCCCACAAACTTGCTGTTTCTGATCGGATGATCCATCGGATTGCTGCGGAACTCCGACGGATTATCCAAACTTTTCCACATATACTTGTCGTTTCCAATCGGATGATCCGTCGAATTTCTGCAGAGATCCGACGGATTATCCGTCTCTTTATAAGTACTTAGTTTAGATTTTACACCATATTAGTTTGTCATCCTTACTAAAGTGCGTACATAATTTCCTAGATACTTACAGACTCTTACAAAGACATATGAGCTTTTAATCTAGAATTCTTTAGATTTGTCATCGTCATCTTGAGTGCTTTAAAGTGTCTGCCTAAAAATATATTTTCTTCTTTGTTTCGAAAGACTCCGTAAGTATTGTTGGAGTCATCTTTCTTCTATCTTTGTCTGTCTTCTTTGTTCCTGTCAAATGATTAGGGCTAAAATAGTATGGAGGTTAATTATAGTCAATATATCAAAATCGATGTGCCAACAATCTCTCCCATTTTGATAATTGACAAAATGTACGGGTTTAGGAGATAGCTCTCCCGTAATATAATATCTCTCCCTCAATACAATTTCTTCCCCTTTGGCATTTATGCAAAATGGCATGATGCAATAATGAATTAAAAATGAAACGTAAAGATAAGATAGCAGACAATATCATGATAGAAATAAAACTGAGTAGAATAAAAAATTGTTAGGCATGACAGTACTACATGAAACTAGTCCATGAAGGACGACACAAGAAAAACTTAAAACAACATAAGTCTAGTCCTTGAAGGACTGCACAAGACAATATCCATCTTTAAAAGTCTATGAAGGACTGCACAAAAAGAGACCAAGCACAAAAAGACACCACACCACTAAAAAAGGGAACCTTCAATTGTAAGGAGCACCAGATGGGACTGCCTCCTAATCCTCGTCACCTCCTGGGGCTGGTGGATAAGCACCATATGGGTCTATGCCTCTAGGGTATAAGAACCCATAGACATTAGGATCAGAGAACCGCGGCCCTGGAAAGTCAGAATTAGGAGCATTGGGACTGACATACAGGTTGCGGACCTCTAGTATGCGCTGGAAGTAGTGGGCTTGATCCATGAATCTATGATGAATGAGGGTGCCAAGTCCTCAAGTTGCCGTCTGAATGGTCTCCGTGGTGGAGATGGAAATAGAGTCAAGCTTGCTATCTATCTAGCGTTGAACCTTAGGAGTAAGGATCGTAGTAGGCTGAGCAGCAGGATCAACAACAGTCGCCAGAGTTATGCGGCCACGGGCCTTGGATTTTGTAAGCAGAGTGGGCCGATCACCAGTAGGGCAGTTAGTTAGGTCAACCCCATTGGCCTTGAGGATCATGGTGATGTACATGCCAAAGAGCAAAGAACTATGGGGGGACTCTCGGATGAGGATCATAGTGAAGATAATGGTCTTGGCGAGGGAAAAAGGTTGCTTGGAGACGAGGTAGTACATATCAATCATCTCTTCAGCGGTGAGACTATCCATATTCCCGAATTTTGGGGTGAGGGTGTGACACATAATACAATAGAAGTCGTGGAAAAAGGGGTTGAGGTCTTTGTCCTCTAGCCTCTGGACAACAGGGCGGCCGCAGATATTGAAGATAAACTTTTCGTAGCTGGGATCAGGGGCAATAGACACGTGGTCGAGCACATTTGGAAGAGAGCAGTAGACTTTTTGTTCCTGCAGATCGAGAATGGTGGCCAAGGAGAAGGCAGTGACAGTGAACTTCACGCCACCAACTTTTGTCTCAAATTTGGGGCCTTCTTTGGCGGGAACTAAGTTGCAGTAGAACATCTTGATAGCATTTGGATAGATGTCCACTTGACGTTCCAAAAGCTCATCAATCCCGGAGAACTAAAGTATTCGCGATGAACATGGAAGGTGAACCAGGATAGAGGCTTCCCGGGGCAGATCGGTGCTTTATGGAAGAATGAGAAACACTCGCGGGAATGTTGGGCAGATTTGATGATGGTAGGATTATAGTCTTGCATTGGTCCATGATAGAAGAGAGCGGCAGAAGGCGGCATGGCGGATGAGGAGGGGCCATCGTAGCAGGAACGCTTACTGTGAGTAGACATAGAAGAAGGAGAGAAGAGTTTTACAAATGGAATTTTTGTGAAGAGGAAATAGATGAGGAAGGGGAAATGATAATGCGGGTTTTTTAAAAGAAATGAAGGGTTGGGTAGGGAAAGAGGAAAGGTTGCACCGTTTGAAGGAAAGGAGTAAATGATAGAAACGGATTTTGAGAGAAAATTAAGAGGCAACGGCTGTTCGATAACTGTGCCTGTTCAGTAAAACCAGAAAATTTGACAAAAAATTGCGGATGTCCAACAAAAAATCCATTCGAAGACAAACTCGAATTAAATGGGGCAGGTGAGCGATCAAATCAGTTTCGAAGAACAAAAAAATATGAGATATCGACTGGCAGTCTGTGCCAGAGTTAATGTCGGATAATCTGACGGATGATTGTGAAAATTCGACGGAAGATCATGTATGGCACGAAAAGAGCTGCTGGAATAGTTCGGATGATCCGACAGATTTCTGCAAAAATTTGTCAAATTATCCTGAAGGTTGAAAAATAAAAATTAAAAGGATTTCTCAAGGAGGCCAATTTCACGACAAATAAAGGAAAATCGATCTTCGACAAGAGGTTTGGTGAAGATATCAGCAAGTTGATGGTCAGTATCGATAAATTCAAGACGAATGTCGCTTTTGAGTTAATAATCTCTCAAAAAGTGGTGTCAAATTTTAATGTGTTTTGTGCGTGAGTGACGAATCAGGTTTTTAGTAAGATTAATAGAACTAGTATTGTTAGATTTAATAGAAATACTTTTTGAAGAAATACTATAGTCTACAAGTGTTTGTGTCATCTAAAGGATTTGAGCACAACAACATCCACCTGCAATGTATTCGGCCTTAGTTGTGGAAAAAGCCACTAAGTTTTATTTCTCACTAAACCATGAAACCAAGGATTTTCCAAGGAATTGACATGTGTCGCTAGTGTTTTTCCGGTCAATCTTACATACGGCAAAATCTGTATTTGAGTAGCTGATAAGCTCAAAGGATACAGATTTTGGATACCAAAGTCCCAGGTTAATGGTGCCTTCAAGATACCAATAAATATGCTTAATGGCACATAAATGTGATTATTTGGGATTTGCTTGGTATCGTGCACATAAACAAACACTAAACATGATATCGGGACGACTAGTAGTTAAGTAAAGCAAGCTACCGATCATATCTCGATACTTACGAATGTCGATTGAGGCACCATTTTCATCTTGATCAAGCTTGGTCGTTGTGGCTATCAGAGTTTACTTTGATTTGGATGAGTCTAGCTCAAAGCGCTTAAGAAGATCCTTAGTGTATTTTGCTTGATTGATGAAAGTGCTGTGAGGCCCTTGCTTGATTTGTAGACCAAAAAAGAAGGACAATTCTTCCATCATGCTCATTTCAAATTCGTCCTGCATAACTTTGACAAACTCACACATAGTGTCTTGTTAGTGGAACCAAAATGATATAATCAACATCAATTTGAACTAATAGAAGTGTGCCATTATGAGTTTTGATAAACAGTATGGTATCAACTTTTTCCTTTGAGAAGTTGTAAGAAATGAGGAAGGAGCTAAGACGCTCATACCAAGCACGAGAAGCTTTCTTGATGCCATAGAGAGCTTTGTGTAGTTTGAAAACATGATCATGAAAATAAAAATCTTTAAAACTAGGAGGTTGCTTGACATAAACCTCTTCACTATTCAAGAAGGTACTTTTGACATCCATTTGAAAGAGTTTAAAATCATTAAAACAAGCAAAGGCATAAAGCATCCGAATGGATTTAAGACAAGCAACCAGAGCATAGGTTTCTTCGTAGTCAATGTCTTCCTTTTGGTTATAGCCTTGAGCAACCAATCGGATTTTGTTACGAGTAACAATATCATCCTCATTAAGCTTATTTCAAAATACCCATTTTGTCCCAATAATGGGATAGTTGTGGGGCTTAGGAATAAATTCCCAAACGTTGTTTTGCTCAAATTGATTTAGCTTTCCTTGCATTGCAATCATCCAAAATTCATCATTAAAAGCATAATTAATGTTTTTAGGCTCTATTTGTGAAATGAAAGCCATATTTGCACAATGATCTCGTGTAGAGGATCTAGTGCAAACCCGTGAGAAAGGGTCACCAATGATGAGCTTCTTGGGATAATGAGGGATAAATCTCCATTCTTTGGAGAGATCCTCTTGAGGAGGCTCTAGTGGTGGAGTGTCTTCGGTTGGAGTAGTCTCAACTTCATTGCTAGATAAAGGAATACTAGTATCTCCAAAAGAGGAGTTTTCCAAACCAAAAGAGATGTCATTAACATCATTCGAGGAGTTAGATATAGAAGTGTTAAGTTCATCAAAAGAGACATTGATTGACTCTTTGACTACAAGACTTTGTTTATTGAATATACGAAAACCTTTGCTATGCATAGAATAACCAAGGAAGATACCATCATAGGCTTTTTCTTCAAATTTGCCTATGTTATCTTTGATGTTCAAAATAAAATATTTGCATCCAAATTTTTTGAAATATTCAATAGAAGGAATTTTGTCAAACCAAAGCTCATATGGAGTTTTTTTAGAAATAGGTTTAACAAGACTCTATTTATATCGTGTAAACGACTTCTGCCCAAAAGTATTGGAAAAGCTTGTATTGGTTTAACATGACTCTTGCCATACAACCATGGGTTCTATTCTTTCTACCCACAACACCATTTTGTTGTGGAGTTCTAGGGTAAGCAAAATCATGACCAACACCATTTTTATCACAAAATCTTTTAAAATTGGTATTATCAAATTCTCCTCCATGATCACTTCTAATTTTGTTGATTATAATGCCTTTCTCATTTTGAACTCGTTTACAAAAAGCAAAAAATTTACCAAAAGTATCACTTTTATTTGCAAGGAAAATAACCCAAGTAAATCTCAAAACATTATCAACTAAAATAAAAGCATAGAGTTTGCCACCAAGACTAGCTACTCTATTAGGACCAAATAGATCCATATGAATGATTTGGAGAGGTCTAGTAGCTCTTACTGAGTTGATGGACTTGAAAGAAGACTTTGTCAACTTACTCTTCTCGCATTCTTCACATACCATGTTTTTTTTGAATGGAATGCTTGAGAGTCCTCGAATAAGCTTCTTGGAGGCTAGTCGAGAGATGGTGTCCATGTTGGCTTGTCCAAGTCTTATATGCCAAAGCTAACTCTCATCATTCTTTGCTACTGGGCACCTGTCATTGTTAGTACTTTCAACAAGATAAAGAACATAAATATTATTTTCTCTAATACCTTCATACACAATAGAACCACTTGTGCTATCAGAGATGAATCACTTGTGTTTAACAAAGTTAACATCATAGCCGTTATCCGTGAGATGGCTAATGCTAAGAAGGTTGTGCTTAAGATTTGTAACAAGACAAATATTTTTAATACAAGGATAAGGAAGGGAGCTAATATTACCATGTCCAATGATATACCCCTTTAGACTATTATCGAAGGATACATGGCATTTCTTCTTCATCGATAGCATTGCAAAAAGTGAAGCATCACCGATCATGTGCCGAGAGCAACCGCTATCGAAAGTCTATTTGCTTCTAGCATGCGATGGGGCGTTCACCTACAACACAAGTTGAAGATGAAGACTTTGGTACCCAAAAATGTTTGGATCCTTGACGGTTAGTTTTAGGAACCCATTTAAGCATTTTCATGTCAACATGCTTTTTCATTTGATAATAATGAGATGTGTGTCCAAGTAAACCATAATAGTGGCATATCATGGGTGTCATGGGTCTAGAGGAAGGTGAATGAGTGTTATGTGTATAGGAATTTCTAGTAGATTGAGAAGTTATAGTATGAGTGTTGTGGTGATGATAGTAGAAAGCATGATGTGATGTGTTTTTCTTTTCAAAAGATCCTCTTTGTATGTGCATATGTTTGGGATATGACCTATGTGTTGTGTTCTTATGAGTGTGAGTCTTGTGACTAGTATTGTGATGTGTGTTGATGTGTCTTTGATTATGGCCTTGAGTGTTTGTGTGAGTCATGTCTCTATCAACTTGTTTCTTACTATTTGTAAGAAGGTCATTTTATTTGATAGAGGTTGCATATTCTCTTTGGTTTGTGGCAAGTGTCTTGTGCATAGCAAGTTCATATCCTTCCTTGAGGGATTAATATTCAACGTCCTTTTTCTTGATGGCGTCTTGGACTTCTTGGAGTTTTAGTCTAAGAGACTCAATCTCATCAGTATTAGAAGCATGAGACTTTTTTTTATATCAAGGATGATATTAGGGAGTCTTTCTATTTCTTCCTTGAGTGTGTCAATCTCTTTGAAAGATTTTTTATGCTTACATTTTATAATCTTGTGTTCATCGCGTAGTTCAAAAATGGTATTTTTCTAATTCGGTGTAAAAGAGAGCATTCATAGAAAAGTCATCGAGTACCTGATTTGATTTCGTTGCCATTAGACAAATATTTGTATTGTGTTTGCATTCTTTGTCGTCGTCCGAGTCACTAACATCACTTTTACACTAGGTGCTAGTGTTGGCATATTTTCTTGAGGATGAGCTTCCTGTGTTTGGCCTCTCGTATTTGCCAGATTCTTTTCTTCCTATAGGACTAACCTTTTGATGTGTTCGATCATCCTACAGTTGTAGAAGAAGTTTCTTTGTTCGTGTCCCTCTTTGAACGGTTTGCTTTGTAGAATTTGAGAAACTTTCGGAAGTGCTTGGCAATGAGAGCAATTTCTTCATCTTTTGAATCGTCATCATCGGAGTCATCTTTTGAGAAGAACGTGATTGCTTAAGAGCAAGGGATTTCTCTTTTTCCTTAGTCTTTTCTTTCTCCTTTTTCTGTATGGAGGCTTCCTCTTAATCGATCATGTCCAGCTCGTGGGTCATTAGCTTCCCCATTAGTGTCTCAAGGTTCATTATCATTAAGTTATTTCCTTCGATGATGGCAGTAGCCTTGGGGTTCCATCCCTTAGTTAATCCTCTGAGAATCTTTCGAATCTTTTTGTGAGTGGGATAAACCAAACCAAAAGAAGAGAGAGGGTTAATGATATCAAAGAATCGAGTAAACATAACAGTAATAGACTCATCATATTTTATTTTGAAAGATTCGTACTCTTGAGTGAGTCAACTAATCTTTGATTCCATTATTTGCGATGTTCTCTCGTGTGTGACTTCCAAAAGTTTTCATATTTCGTTGGAAGTTTTGCAAGTAGAGATTCTAGTAAATTTGTTGCTATCAAGAGCACAATTGAGTACGTTCATAGCTTTTATATATCGACTAGCGACCTTCTTGTCGTTTTCAAAAAATTTATCTATAAGAGTTTTCGAAACTACTTCCTCAATAACTATGGAAGATTTAGTGATGCCATTTACAACGCAATCCCATAGATAGAAATCTAGGGATTTCAAGTAAGTGCCCATCCTAATTTTCCAATAGTTATAGTTGGTTTCATCAAATAGAGAAGGTCTATTTGTGGAGTGTCCCTCATTGTGGAATGAGTTAGTACTAGGGTTAGTGGCCATGGATCACTCTAAGGATGTAAATCCAAATCAAGTGACAAGACTTTGATACCAATTGAAGAAGGGGTGAATAGGGTAATAAACAGATTATCAACAATAATAAGCAATTTAAAGGATAATAAAGAAAGAGAGAATCAAACACTCGATGTATCCTGGTATCCTCCCAAGGGACACTCCAGTCCCGGAACTCTCTTCGACTTTAATCCACTATTTGAGTAAATAGTTACACACGAATTTGGATCCGAAGAACTCATCAACTTCAAATACGAGTTTGGATCTGAAGAGCTCGTCAACTTCTTACACACGAGTTTTTTTTTGAAGGCTCGTCAACTTCAACTTGAGAGAAAGAAAGGTTTCGATCTTCTTGAACACTTTAAAGATCTAAGATTAAAACTCTTGAATACTCTAGCACTTTTGATTGGATGACAAATAGAAGCTTGTAGAGTAATTGTGAAGCTCTCTTGGTAGTTGAAAATTTTAAGGCTCAAATTGTCACTCCCGTTTTTCGTCTACGTATTTTCGGTGTATGTATACAAATTTCTGGCATTTCTCAGGTGACCCGTGTTTGGCTTGGTTTAGTTTTGGTTTGATCTTGGCTTGACTTAGTTTGGTTTGGGTTGGTTTAACATGTCATGGCTTGGTATATAAACCAACTTTTATCTCTCTCTCTCTCTCTCTCTCTCTCTCCTCTCATTTACTTTTTTATTTACTCATCTCCTTCTCCGTTACTCCTTCTACCAAACCCTAAGGCAAGTATAACTTGCACCATGAAGAATATGAGAGATCTCCATTTTTATTGTTCTATCTTCTTCCCTACAAGATCCTAAGCATCTTTAGCACTTGAAGTTTTTGATTTTTGATGGTTACATTTTTCTAGATCTAAGTTTTAAGTTTTTCTCATTTTTTCTTGGTTTTGATCTCTAAAGACTTGGTATTTCCAAAAACTAATGGTTCTATGTTGTGGGAAATCCAATGGTACATAATTTTGGCCCTTGTAATGCTTGATTTCGACTTGTTTTGGGAGAGTTATGGGCATTTGCGGTTCATGGGTTCCCTATACACTTTGGTGCTGATTGGGGAAGATGAATAGTCGTGTGTGCTTAGCGTCGCGCCATTCGTCGTGCACGCTTCGTACTGTACCATTCTTTGCGCGTGCTTCGCTGTGCGCCATTCTTCGTACCGTACTATTCACCGCGTGCTTGGCCATGCGCCCTCCAGCACGCTTGGTCGTGCACCTTCGCACGCGCTTGGCCGCACGCCATCCAGTGTGCCATCCCGCGTATTTCGTACCGTATGCTCTCTACCACGTGCATCTCTGTCGTATGTATTTCTATGCCAATTCCCCATATTTCTTAATGTAAATGTTTTTAATCTTTGCATGCTTCCTGTACTTGGCCTAAATTGTGACAACCCTACTTGATAATCTTGAACTGGTAACTTAAACTTTGGCATAATAATATGATCCCGTCTTGATACTCTTAATAGTGGCCCGTCGAGGCACACTCCTGACAAGTATTCTTGATATGATAAGTAATTCTGACCCAAGATTTGATGTTGCGATAGCTATACCTGTGTTACTAATGTAACTCTTGCCTTGACATCGTGGTTGATTTTCCGAGTGTGGTTGTACAAGCTACATGTCTTATCTTGCATCATGTCTAGGCCATGGATCCTTGGTTACCATGGTCAGGGATTCATAATGAATCTGACAAGTTAAGCAACTAGATTAATCAAGTAGTTTATATAGGAAGATTTTTCCATTACAGGCGATCTCGTTATCCCGGCCACACCTGTGGACTTGTAGCCTGCCGTCGAGTAGGGCACATTTCCAACACATGGTCATGTGTTGCACTTTTGAAATCCTGAGTACTTAAGTACACTACTAACCCTGATAACTCTCCTAACTTTTGCCTGGATAGCCTGGATGGTCTACAGGGCTTGTGACTGTGGGAATATCTCAACTGTATCTTATTAGTAAATAGGTCTGTGATAACCCTAGTTAGCTAATAATAGCAAGCCGTAGGATTTGATTGGCCATGCCTGAATGATTGACTCATGATTAACATAGGAATTATATTCCACCTCTTGTTCTTCTTGATGCAAGCAAGTATGTTTATTTAACTCTTGTCATTATGTTATTATACTTATGTTCTCGTATCAGTTCTTTTATATGCTAGTTTTAGTTCATAAGTGGAGCCTCCCTTGTGGTACTTGCTCTTTCTAGTATTTTATCCAGCTGGTTTTGTATAACCAGATTTCGGAGTGATACCCGAGGATCTAACTGTTTTCCAGCGAGATGATAAACACTAGGAGTAATCATAGCAACGAGTGGGTTTCTTATTTTTGCTCTCACACTCTAATGTAACTTATTCTTTTGAGGCATTTAGCCACCGAGCATGTATTAGCCCGTATTGAAATTTTATTTCTGTATGCCTAAGGGCTGTAACATGATTAGCAAATCCTAGGGTTGATCATGTATGACTTAACTCTTGTTAGTCTTCGCATTTTATATGACTAGCTTCATGATCATCTGAATATGTAATATTTGGGATGACTTACTTTTATATGTTTGATGATCTAACATCTTGTAATATCTATTTGCTTGCTTGAGATTAAGACACTAGGCTTGTTCATGACCATAAGAGACTGATGGATTAAAGATTAACCCTCATGCATCTAGACAGCCATGACCATATTGTGAAGTATGTTATACTCCTATGTACGTAGCTGGCTGTGTCTGTCCTCCGCTCTCCAGTATTTTGGTTTTGGGGCATGACACAAATGGATAAGTGTTTATGAAGAGAGAGGATGACTATTTATACAAATCCAATGTCATAAAGGCTTTCAGTCGACAACCAGATTATCCGTCTAATTTTTGCAAAAATTCTCCGGATTATCCGGCCTACAGTAACGGCTAGAAATAGAGCCGTTGAATGCATTTAATGCATCTGATAGATGTCGTTGGATTCGAATTTAAATGAGGCCAGCAAGGCATCCGAATTATCCGACGGAACAATGCGGAAGTCTGGCGGATAATCTGAACTTTCTCTACAAACTTGTTGTTTCTGATCGGATGATCCGTCGAATTTCTGCGGTAACTCCGGCATCTGATCCAAACTTTTCCACAAATACTTGATGTTTTCGATCGGATGATCCATCGGATTTTTGCGGAGATCCGACAAATTATCCGTCTCTTCATAAGTACTTAGTTTAGATTTTACACCATATTAGTTTGTCATCCTTACTAAAGTGCGTACATAATTTCCTAAACATTTACTATTACGCTCCGCTCCCGTAGGAGCGATCGTCCTCGCTAAGGCATGATGCTGCTGTAGGTCCTGAAAAATCAAGTTGTATCAATCAACAAAGTCAAAAATTCAAGATATTCATCATTTTGATGAGTTGCGCAGACAACAGATTGCGTAGACATCATTTTGTGCAGGTTGGTTTGCGCATGTTCCCAACTGCGCAGACTGACGTGGCAGAAGTCATCATTGACTGAATCAAATCAGATCTTTCTGACAGCTGACAACACGAATAACGAGGAGACTATTCATTTTTGGTGCCGCACAGTGCTCGAGGACGGCTGACAGTTGGCAGCGCAATCCAGGATTGCGCAAACCAATCTTGCGCAGTATGAGTCTGCGCAAACCAAAGCCTGCACAGTTCATTTTGCGTATTCTACCAACATAACTGATAAATTACATGTGGCATTCATGCCATCAATTGCTCATTACGTGGCAACTGTCTATGCACGATCATGCGCATTTCAATCAAATGATGCCATGTGTCCCAGATAGTTGGCCCACGATCCAGTAACTGCTGTGCAGTCTATGTCTGCGCAAACCAGTTGCTGCGCAAATCAACTTGCGCAGTCCAGAATAACTGAAAGTTAGTTATTTTCAGAACTCTATAAATAGAGTTTCAAGTCTTCATTTCAAGGGGGATCAAGATCAGAGATCAGAAATCAGAGAGTTCAGGAGTTCTTGCCAAAGTGCTGCTGCATTCTTCCGAGACTTTTGTCTTCAACTTCAGAGGCTTTTGCCTTCAGTTTCCAGAGTTGTTTTCAACTTCAAAGGCTTCGTCTTCAAAGTTCACATCGTCCAAGGGATAGAGCAATCGTCATCAAGATTGGATTCCTATAGTTGTAATTTTTCCAGAATTCTTGTAATCTTTATTACAGTTTGTATCAATAAAGTTTTATACTTTTGTTTTTGCAAACAAAATGGCGACTCTGCTGGGGAAAACTTTCTCCTCCGACGAGGAAGTAGCAACTCAATGTGACATAGCGTCTATCGGGAAGACGCAAAAGACGCTGGTTGTTAAAGTCAACCAGACAGCCTACGAGGCGATGCTCAACTCCAAGACCACTTTCCGTACTGCAGCCACTTCTACCAAGAGCAAAGTGCGCTCAGTTTGGGTCTCCAAGCCTGCACAATCTGGCAGTTTTGCCACCAAGGATGCTGTACTAATTGCTGCACAATCTGCTAGTCAGATTGCTGCACAAACTGCTGTGCCAATAGTTGCACAGTCTGTCTCAACAACTGCTGCATAATCTGTTGTAGTCAAGGCTGTGCAGTCTGTTGCAACTGTTGCGCAGGCTACTTCATATGCTGTCTTGTCAAAACAGAAGGCTCATATGACTCTGGCGCAATTGGCAGTGGCTTTTTCTGCACAAAATAGCACTCCAGTAACCAAAGTGCATCCCAAGCACTCTAAGATAAGGACTCCTGATGCACTTTCTACCAAAGCTTCTACTGCACAAGTAACCAGTGCACCTTTTACCCATGCGCAAACCAAGTCTGCGCAATCCAAGAAAAACAGCCTTTTGGGTAAATTCCCTTCTTCTCACAACAAAAGAAGAAATTCTACTCCTCTTCCCAAACACCCTATTGCCCCAGCGCAAAGTCCTTTGACTATTCCTCTTTCTTTTCAAAACAAAGGAAAAGGCCCATTGGTCTTTTCTCAAACTTTCTTGTCTCATGACTTGGAAGATAACAGAGGGAAACGCTCTTTAGCTAACCCTTCATCTCAAAACAAGGGAAAAGGCCCTTTGGTCTTTTCTCAGTCTTCTTCAGTCTTTACTGAAGAGGATCCATCTGAATGTGTCTCGGCACCAATCAGTTCGAGAACTCTGGCAAACAAGGATTCTTCTTTCCTTTATAACAAGAGTACTTGTACTAATCAAAGAGGTATCCTGCCTACTCCGATAGCAGAATTCCAGGACCTCCCGACTCTCCAAATTTGTCATTCCAGACAGGGAAAACTGTTAGTGTCTCAAACAGAAACTCCTGGGGGTGAATTTACTGACCTCAGAACTTATCTTAACCGATCCACTTCGGTAAAACGCAAACAGCCAATGTCGAAGGTCAAACATCATCAGAAAAAAAATCTCCAAGATCAAAAATCCTGACACTTATGCCAATGAAGTGAGTACTTCCCTGTATACTCAAGGGACTAAACATTTGAAGAATCGGAATCATGTTCCAAATGTTATCAAATAACAGATCCCTCGGAACTTTCCTCGTCCTGTTGTAGATCTTCGAGAACATCTAAGACAAAAACAGGATAATGTCTCAATATCTCCATCTCAACCATCTGATCATCACTGTAATCATAAAGTCATCATCCAATGCTGTTGTCAAACGACAAAACGATCTGTCTTCGATCGTTTAACTTTTGCTAAATCTGAACCTATGTCAGAAGAAGACGAAGTTTTGTATGCTTCTGTTAACATGACTTCCCGAGACACTGGGGGTAAAAGATGCTCTAAGCATGGTAGACTCCGCAAGCCAAGCCAACGATATTTAGAATTACTTCAAGAATCTTCTGAAGGAGTATTTCAACATACCCGTTCTCGAAGCCGAGATACAATCGGTCAAAGGAATTTTCCTCAAAATCCTTCAGGTCATCTTCCTGTTTCTCAGTCAGGAGATGATTCGTTCTCTGATTATGATGCATACAGTGAAAGCTCTGAACAAACAGTATCTTCCACTATGCCAAGAGAAGTGACAGCTTATGTTGTCACCGATGATCCGGATGCTTCAACTTCCGCAAATCAAGAACAGCGAATTGCTGCACTCGAAGACAAATTAAAAACCATGGCTGAGATGGTTGCTAGTATGCATTCTATCATTGTATCACAGCATGCTACACCACCAACTGCACCTATTACTAATCCAGAGATCATAGCATCTTCGATACCTGCCAATACTGGACTGGGGGTAGTGCCTCCCCATATACCTCCTATACAAGTACAAGTACAAACTATGCCTAGCCATTCAGGAGCTGGGGGTAGTGCTTACAACGCTGTTCCTCCTCCTACCACTACAACTCAACCTGCTCCTTCTTCTTCATCCGAAGATGCCAATGAAGCTGTCAAACTCTTACAAACCCAATTTGAAGCATTTAAAGAGGAGGACAACTTGCAAAGATTGGGGATTAAGCAACCCTATCCGGTTGAATGGAAGGACGTCCCGTTTCCCCCGAAATACAAAATACCTACAATTTCTCTGTTCGATGGCAGTACTTCTCCGAGTCAATTCATCAATCATTTTGAGGTAATGACTGTTCAACTTCAGCCAAATGACGCTCTTCTTACCAGAGTATTCGTCGGTTGTTTAGCCGACGTAGCTTACGACTGGTACAGAAGTTTGCCCGATGGTTGCATTACTTCTTTTTCAGGTCTCAAACAAATCTTTCTGGAACGGTTCTATGAGGGATTTAATGATATGACGATGTCAGCTCTCAACAAAATCAAACAGAAACATAACGAAACTGCTGAGAGTTTTATTGAACGGTTCCGTCGTGAAGCTTTGAAAATGCCTCCTGGAACTCCAGCTGCTGTCACTATTGATACTTGTAAGGCAAATCTTTTGTCTATTATCAGTATGTGGACGGGATCAACCCAATTCCAAGATTGGCCCTCATTCATCGTCAACGCCAAAGCTGCTGAAGTGAGTGCTGACAAGTTCAAACAATTGGGGGTACAAATGTTTAACCCTGATCGAGATGAGCATCAAAATTCAGGTGGTAACAATCGCCAGAACAATCGCAAAGCGAAAGAAACTTTGAACATTAACTTAAACAAAAATAAAGAGTCTTTGCCTGTCAATGTGGCCCCACCTACATCTACTCCTACTCCTTCTGCACCTCCACCGAGAGAACCTCGTCCGAAGGTGGAATATTCTTTTGACGAAAATGACACTGCAAGTATCTTTGAATGTCTATTCAAAAGCAATAAAATTCAACTCCCTGATCCAAAGAAACCTGATGAAGTCAATAAGACTGATCATCCCAAGTATTGTGTCTATCACCGATTTATTGGACATCCTACTCGAGCATGCTATGTGCTCAAAGGTAAGATTCAAGAGCTTGTCAATGCTGGTGTAGTCACTCTGCAACAAGATGAGAAGACTGTTACTGCAAATATGGTTTCAGTCCAATTTAGGAATTTCCCTCCGCAGATGATACAGCACGGTGTCATTCCAATTCCTAAAGCAACCCTTGAGATTGAGAATCTCTCGCTTCCATCCAATGAAGGTCTTGTTCCCTTATCTCTTGACAACGGTGAAATTATGTGGATCCATCCTGATCTTGCTCCGAAATTCGAGGTGTCCTCTTCTTCCAAGGAGAAAACTCATTCTAAAGGCAAAACCAAGATCTGCAACATGGTATCTTTTGATCCCATTGTTGACGAAGAGATTCTGTTAGGCACCAGATCAGGGAAAGCCTATTTGAAAGATCATTCTGAAAGTCAAAAGGATCCTGCTTCTTCTTCTGAACCTGCTCCGGTACAACCCGTATCTGCTGAAGAAGTCCCTTCTACATTTTCACCAGTTGTAGTATCAATTCCTTCCAAGCTAACAACGGCTGACAAAGGCAAGCAACAAGTTCGATTTGACAAACCCCTAAAGAAGTCATCTCCTACTGGGCTTGAGAAGCCTTACAATTTTGATATATTGGCTCAATTAGCCAATACACCAGCTAGGCTGTCAATCTTTGAACTTTTGCGTCTTTCCAAGGAGACACGAGAAACTCTAAGTGAAGCTCTGATGCAGGCTGAAACTTGCTTAACTCTTCTCAAGAAGCCAGAATCAAAACCAGTCTCTTGTCATCACTGTCATAGTGTTTTGGAACTGATCCCAAATATTACCTTCACTCAAGATGATATGTTAATGGAAGATAATAGACATGATCGTCCTCTTTACTATACAGGATATGTTGATTCAATGAAGGTTGATCGTATCCTGATAGATCCAGGGTCTGCACTTAGTATTATGCCAAAGACAATGCTAGATGCATTGAAGATACCAGTGCATAGTCTTTCAACCACAATCACTACTATTCTGGGATTTAACCAAGGAAAGAGTGAACCTTTGGGCAAGATCCGCCTAAAACTCCAAATAGGCAATCTTCGCACAAAGGTGACCTTTTATATCATTGACAATCATGGTTGTTCTTACAATGCTCTCCTGGGAAGGCCATTCCTCCATGAACACAATGTTGTTCCATCAACTCTTCATTAATGCTTTAAATACGTTGATGACAAAGGACAAGTTCACAAGGAAGTTGCGGACCTTTATCCTTTCAAGGGTGTTGAAGCTTATTGCAACGATGCTCGTATGTACAAGGATGAGTTTATGAAGGTGGTATTGGCTATGGATACTGAAGAAGATCAAAAAGCAGTGCCTCAAGATACTCTTATCATACCTGTTAAGGGGCGAGTTTCTCATCCACAATCTTCCAAGCCACTGGTTATTCACTTGCCAGTTCAAATAAAATCAGTTGATGTTGATGAAAATCAAAGGGAGCTCACCTCTTCTGAGCCACTTGTTATTGACTTACGTCGTAACAAAGACAAAAAACAGCTCATTTCTTCTGAGCCACTTGTTGTTGATTTAACTCACAACAAAGAAAAAAGGGAGCTCACCTCTTCTGAGCCACTTGTTATCGACCTCCGTCGTAACAAGCCTCCTCCACGTTCTTCTTCTCCCCCTCTTGTAATCAATTTGACCAAACCTACTAAGGTTAAAGGTCCTGTTGTAAATACTGATGTACAAATCAATGAAAAAGCACCTACTTTCCAGTATACTGATGTTATTTACTATACTAAATGTTATTTGGATATGTTAGATAGCTTCCAATCAGTTATAATGGGAGTCGTACAATCTCTTCAGACAGAAGTCTCACTTGAAGATCCAGATGATTCTTACCGTATTCACCCTTCTCTAAAGAAAGGTAAAAGTCCAGCACTTTTTTGTAAAGGACCAGAAAAACAATTCAGTTATACGGATGATAGCAAACTTAACGATACGGGACATCTCCAGTTCCATCGTTATAGTCAACAATCAAAAGACATCATCCGAAAAATGGGCTATGACTTCAAAAATGGCCTCAATTACGGTAAAGGTAGACGAACTCCTATTCGCAAGACTGTTCCGGAAGGAAAATTGCCAATGTGTTACAGCAGGACCAAGAAAGGTCTCGGATATACTTCTCCGCCACTGTTATCCCCAGCAGCTTCTGAATCAGATAGTGAAGAACGTTCTAATTCTTCTGATTCTAGATCATGGGATTCTGATACCAGCATCGGTGAAGTTTATCGTATAATTGTATCTTCTAATATGGTCTCCGTTGAACTACCAGAATGTTGTGATGAAGATGTTGAAGAAAGTCCGAAAACAGATCCTTGGGCTCAACATATGGATAACCAATGGGTACTCAGATTTGAACAAAGAGAACCTCCTACTGAAGATCAACTAATTCAAATTAATGTAGGGGAAAGAGAGTCACCTCGGCCAATCTTTATTAGCAAGAATCTTCCAGAAGCAGATAAGCAAGAGTTGATTCTTCTCATTAAAGAATACATTGACGTCTTTGCTTGGAGTTACGAAGACATGCCAGGTTTAGATCCCAAGATTGCTATTCACAAACTGAATATTCTTTCTAATGCTAAACCGGTCAAACAGCAACAAAGGCGATTTAAGCCTGAAATGATGGACGCAATTGATGTTGAAGTCAAGAAGCTCATCGCTTGTGGCTTTATTCGAGAAGAGCAGCATCCTGATTGGGTAGCCAATGTCGTCCCAGTTTTGAAGAAAACTGGAAAAGTTCGAGTCTGCATCGACTTCCGAGATCTCAATAAAGCATGTCCGAAAGATGAATTTTCTCTTCCTATTACAGACGTTATGATTGATAATACTTGTGGGTTCGAAAGAATATCTTTTATGGATGGATTTTCCGGATATAATCAGATCAAAATGTATCCTGAAGATGAAAAGCATACATCTTTCCGCACTCATCGAGGAGTCTATTGTTACACAGTGATGCCATTTGGTCTCAAGAACGCTGGTACAACTTATCAGCGAGCCATGAGTACCATTTTCAGAGAACAGCTTCGTAAAACAGTCGAATGCTACGTTGACGATATTGCTGTCAAAAGTCGTATAAAAGAAGATCACATCCAAGATTTGAGAACAATATTTAATCTCATGCGTCAACATCAGCTCAAGATGAATCCCACCAAGTCATTCTTGGGTGTCTCTAGTGGCAAATTTCTTGGCTTCGTCATTACCTCTAAGGGTATACACGTAGATCCCGAGAAGATCAAAGCCATTCAAGAGATGCGTCCTCCACGCAACCTAAAAGAGCTACGAGGATTCCAAGGTCGACTTGCGTACATCAGGCGATTCATTTCGAACTTGTCTGGACGCTGTAGACCATTCACTCAATTAATGAAGAAGGGTGTATCTTTTGTTTGGACTGAAGAGTGTCAACGAGCATTCGACGATATCAAACAATATCTTATGAACCCACCAATTTTGGTGCCACCTATCTCTGGCATTCCATTCTTGATGTATGTTCGTGCTATGGACCATTCATTGGGTGCTTTACTTGCCCAAAAGAACAAAGAAGGCCATGAACAGGCTATCTACTATCTTAGCCGAACTATGATTAGTGCTGAACACCGTTATAGTCCGGTCGAGAAAGAATGCCTGGCTCTCATGTTTGTTGTGCAAAAGACGAGGCATTATATCATTGGTCAAACTATTCATGTTATATCTCGAGTTAACCCTCTCCGAGTACTCATGAAGAAACCTAGTACACTTAATTCTCGGTTGGCTATATGGGCAATCCTGCTAGCTCAATATGACATGGTGTATGTTCCATAAAAGTCTGTCAAAGGTCAAGCGCTGGCGGACTTCTTAGCAGCTCATCCTGTGCCTGAAACATCTAAACTCTATGACGAAATTCCTGACGAGACGTTAGAAGTCAACATGATCTCCGAAGAGTTTTCAACCTGGCGTCTATTCTTTGATGGTGCATCAAGAATTGGACCAAATGGTGCTATTGTGGCAGGTGTTGGAGTTGTTCTCGTTTCTCCAGACGGATTAACTATCCAAAGAGCCTACTCTTTAGATGAACCTTGCTCCAACAATGTGGCAGAGTACAATGCTTTACTTGTCGGCCTTCAGCTAGCTAAACAACTGAATGTTGAATATCTGGAAGTCTATGGTGATTCTAAACTGGTTGTGAACCAGGTTAGAGGAACCTATGAAGTCCGTCATCAAGACCTGGTGCCTTATCATGAAGCGGCAATCAATATAGCTACATCATTCAAAGCTTTCTTCATCGACTATGTTCGACAAGCTTGCAATACTGAAGCCGATGCTTTGGCCAATCTTGCAGCTGTCTTAGCCATCCCTATCAAAAGACATCAGGTGGTGGTTATTTCTAACCGAGAACTGTTCTGTATTGAGAATAATCGTAATATTGAATTTAGCAATCTTGCTGAAGTCAATGTTACTGATGACGATTGGAGAACTCCTTTTATCGATTTCGTAGTACATGACATACTCCCTGAATATCCTAAGGAGGCTACAAGCGTTCGACATCGATCTCTACGATTCTATTACAATCAAACCACCAAAACACTCTATCGGCGAACTTATGACGGTCTTCTTCTACGCTGTTTAGCTGGTGATGAAGCCAAACAAGTGTTGCGTGAAGCTCACGATGGCGTCTGTAGAGCACATCAACCCGGTCCTAAACTACAAGATCGTATTCGACGTATGGGTTACTATTGGCCCTCTATGGTATCAGATGCCATTGAATATGCAAGGAAATGTCGTGCTTGTCAAATCCATGCAGACTTCATTCATCAACCATCGGAATTCTTACACCCGACTGCTGCTTCCTGGCCTTTTGAAGCTTGGGGTATGGACATCATAGGTCCTATCAATCCTCCTTCTTCTAGAGGACATCGGTTCATATTGGCGATAACTCATTATTTCTCCAAGTGGGCTGAAGCTATACCTCTGGCTGAAGTCAAGACTAGCAGTGTCATTAACTTCGTTAAACACCATGTCATCTATAGATTTGGTATACCTCGAAGAATCATCCATGACAATGGACCTCAATTTATTAGTCAGAAGTTTACTAGATTCTGCGATGATCATCGGATTGACAATGTTGCTTCGACGGCCTACAATCCTGCTGCTAATGGTCTAGCTGAAGCCTTTAACAAAACTATTATTAAGCTCCTTAAGAAATTTGTATCCACTAACAAACGGAATTGGAGCGAGAAACTTGGCGAGTGTCTTTGGGCCTATCGAACTACAGTCCGCAATCCCACAGGCTTTACACCCTTTTCTTTAGTATATGGTTGTGAAGCTGTTCTTCCTTTGGAGCTGCAAATTCCTTCTTTAAGAATTGCTATTGCCAATGAGCTTACCACAGAGAACAATGACCTTCTTCGACTTCAAGAGTTGGAGGCACTGGATGAAAAGCGGTTAATGGCTCAACAGCATATTGAGTTATACCAAGCCCGCATCTCGAAGACATTTAATCGTAAAGTGAAGGTCAGAGCCTTTCAGCAAGGAGAACTTGTTCTAACGGTCAGACGTCCTATGACTATGACTCATCTGAGCAAAGGGAAATTCGATGTGAAATGGGAAGGTCCCTATGTTGTAAGCAAAGTCTTCTCAAATAGAGCTTATCAACTTTCAGAACTTGATGGTCGAGTTGCTATGATGCCTATCAATGGCAAATTCTTAAAGAAGTATTATGTGTGAGTGTAAAATGCTTGTAAAATTATCAGACGGAATCAAGTTCATAAATAAAATTCAAATTTTATTTCATTATATGATAGTACATATTAAAGCTCACTATCATCTTTTTCTACATTGGGACGAGGGCCACTGCCGTCTTTCTCAAAAATGCAGTCAGCGAAAGAGCCGAGAACCTCATTGCTGGATCCCACAAAAAACTTGCAGGCGGCCATCCTCATGGCTTCTTCTTCGCTAGTCCTTCCTGGTTCGAGCAGGAAGTCCAGAATGTCTCGCGGTGGTTGAGGTGCAGACGAACCTTCGCCTGCTTCTGCCTCCTTTGGCTGAACTGGATCAGCAGGGCGTTCTTCAGTGCCCTTCTGAACTTTTGGAGCAATCTCAGCCTTCTTAGATGCTTCTCCGGAAGACATTTTTATGTTGAAGAATATAAGTATTTGTTCCTGTCAGATTTCTGCTGTATTTATAGGCAGAAGTTCCTCAATTTACGAAGTGATACATTCATCTGATGGTTCGTCCGTTAATTAAATACCAGACGGTTCATCCATTCAGTTATTACATTTATTCGACGGTTCGTCCGTTCATTAATCATCCGACGGTTCGTCCGTTCATTAAATACTAGACGGTTCATCCTTTTATTTATAATATTCATCCGACGGTTCGTCTGTTCATTAATATCTGACGGTTCATCCGTTCATCTATTTTGACGGTTAACCCGTTCATCATTTGACGGTTAACTCGTTCATTCACCATCGTCTGACGGTTCATCCGTTCGTTCATCATCACTTAACGGTATTCCCGTTCATTCGTTTCACATACATTGACGATTCATCATTCATTTTCTACATCAGCAACTTGTCATTTTCGATTAAGTTGTCAATAAATATATCATGTCTATCTATTATTTATATCTGAATAAGATATACAATAAATAATGGAGCCACAACAAAATGTCTTTTATATCAAAACATGAGATATTACAAAAATGCAGCTACAGCAATAAAATCCAAATACAAAATCAAGAAGGAGGGACAATCATATTGTCAATTTGCTGCTTTAGTGACTGCAGCTCTTCTTCGTGTGTTGACGCTACTATCTTTCTTGCTTCCTCCATCCCACTTTCTTTATCAAAAATGGGCATATCTACTGTCATGCGAGTGATCTCTTCACCATGAGTGGTCTCATACTCATTCCTTTCTTCAATCAATGCATTAAATTGTTCAATCACCAGTTGGTGATTAACAGTTTCTTCTTCAAATTCTTGTTGGAGGCGAGTAATTTCTGCCTTCAATTCAGCAAGTCGCCGTCCTTTGCTTTCAGCCACCAAAGTAACTGATTCTATCTTAGAATTATATTCAGCTGATTTTGCTGAATGAGCCTCTAATAGATTTTGAAGGGTTAATCTTTCCATATCAGCAGCTTGAGCCAGTCGCTCAAATTCAGCTTGTATTAAAGAGTCTACATCTTTCTTCTTGAGTTCTTTATACTTCTTGATGGAGACTTCTAACTCATTTAATATATGTTCAAGAAGAGTGGCCTGAGCTTCACCTCCTTGGTCTCTTATGGCTCTTATCAAGAAAAAAGTGGGTTTCCTAACCATAATGAAGTCAGCTCCTTCTTTCTCTATCATTTTTCGGACAAGGGATCCCAGCGATTCAAAGAAGCATTTGGTAAATGACTGGACAACCTGCTGATTGATGTCCAGAGTTCCGGGAGTTGCTGCTACTCCTGATGAAGATGGGGTAACAGGTTGCTCGATTCTTTGAAGTTGGACAACAGGCTCTTTAAATAAGGGAGTCAAAGTAGAGCTGGTTGCTCCTCCTGCTTGATTTTCTGCAAAAGTAAAATTGTTATTTTACTAATTGATTGTTGATGCACAAAAAGATCAAATGAAAAGCAATTTTACCTTGGTTTGGTCTAACAACAAGTTCATTCCCTACTGGAATGGACTCCTGTTGAATAGAAGTAGTCTCCGCTGCAACAGCCTGGCTGCTACCCGCCTCAGAACCACAAGATAAGTGATGACTACTGCTAACAACCACTGTTGGTATAGGCACCATAATCAGGTCCGTTGGAGGTGTTGGCAAAGTCTCAAGATCTGCAAGAAATTACAAATAAAGATGTTAGTTATCAGTTCATTTTAAAAGAAAAATTGATAAATCTTGTTTTATACCTTGAGGGTCGGTGGCGGAATTTTCTGTCAGCTCACCTTCGTCGACTACTTCTTCAGGAGATATTTCTATCTCAACATCGACAGCCTTTTCTGCAGACGCCTCCACTTCAATATCCTTTTTAGGATTTGAAATATCATCGGCAGTATCAAGAGATCTGTGTTCTTTATTTTTCTTTTCAGGATCTTGTAAATACTCATCAACATTTTCGGATGAAGAACCTTCCTCGTCTTCTTCTTCTTCTTCTTCTTCTTCTTCTTCTTCTTCTTCTTCTACTGCTGCATTTCTACTGCTAGTGGCAGCCTGATCTTCCTGCAAGCTATAACTGCAGTCCTCCAGAGCTGCAATCATTTCACGGTCTTCTTCCTCACGAAGAGTCCTGGGAGTAGGAGGAGGTTGAGTAATATCTGTAATAGGAGAATGAGGTCGTACAACACTTTGTTCTTTCTCTAAAATATGTTCTCTAGGCTTTTCAATTCTTGGGGCAAAATCTCCCCTCTGTTCATTCTCCTCGAGAGTTTTGCTCCCTGATTCAGAAGCAGGTGTAGGAGATGCCATTAGAAGTTCTGCAGCAGCATCTACTGAAGTCAGGAGTTGTCTAGAAGAAGACTCTTCCAAAACACTTCTGGTGACTACTCTTTTCTTTCTGTGTAGAGGTCTAACAGGACTCTCTACATTTTCTGGCTCTGCTTGCTTTTGCACGGAAGTTGGTGTAGTGGCAACTTCTTGATGTGTCTCGGCTAATTGCCGGGATTGAGATCTGGTAGTCACCTTTTCAGAAGAAAGATCAAGAATCAATTTCTTCTTCGCCACAGGAGCAGGAGGCTCCTCTCTTCTTCTTTTCTTCGTAGGAGATTTACCTACTTTCAGAGAAATACGAAGTGGTGCATTCACTTCTTGGGGGAATATAATATCCCTTGTAGTTTCCAGAGGTGCATCTGCCGGTTCCTGCGCCTCCTCATTTATAGGGATCGATGGAGCAATTCTTCCTCTCCTTAATCTTGTTGCAGTGGCAAAACTATCTGCGAGATTAAAATTCTCGGCAAAAGTATTCGCTGATGTGTAAAACACGAAGTATGTAAAAAGCATTCGAGGACCCTGAGGAGTAGTCTTTGCTGGCATGGAGAAAGTGGCTTTTGTATCACGGGCATTGTAATAAGCCCAAGCCCTAGCTCCGTCTATCAGATAACCTTTGCCTTGGAGGCAGGTAATTGCGTTCCCTATATGGAACTGATCATATCCAAACTGCCGAGCGAATCAGCTTGGAAGATATGGTTCTAAGTAGCACTCTTCTTCGAATCGGTAGACCAAATGAGATGGTCGAATTGTCTTCAACCATTCAAAAGCGACATGAGTCAGAGGCTGCAGTTTCGAATCCACCATATTCGTGGGCATCTGATCATACCCAGCAGGGAAAGGAGCACAACAGAAATTCTAGCCTCTATTCAAATTCAACATAAATCTACACTCAGTTAAGGAAGTATATTTCCATTTTCCAAGGGAATACCTTCGAAGAAAACTGCCGTCGACTGATCCCATGCCAGGATCCATTAAGGTTGGATAGTGAAGAAGCAACCATCCAAACAAATATGTATATGGCAATTCTAAGTGAGGGAATTCTCTCTCTCCCTTCGCTTTCAGCATCAAGTCAACATATAAACGAAGACTGGCGTTTAGCTTACAGGTCATTGCTGATAGTAAGTCTATTTTATAGCCGAAGACCAATTTAACAGCTGCAAACAAGACGCCGCGGTGAAAACGATCTACGGTACTGGATCCGGGAACTATGAACCTTCGCAGCCAGTATGTTAAGAATCCTGCCAATTGTGCTGCTTCTGACATGGGCCTATAGCCCATTCTCAAGTAACTTTCCAAATTGTCTCCTCTCTTCAAAGGAGGATATTCATGGTCATCTTTCACTTCTTTATCAAAGTGACCACTCTGTTCTATTAACTTTCTAACCTCTGTATTGCTCAAAGGTTTGAAGAAAGTAGGGTAGCATTTATCATTCTCCCTGGTTTTCTTCTCTTCTATATGATTGAGAAACAGGTATGGTAGCCACTTTGAAGAATAACAAGTGTTAGCAGTGGCACTCTGGTAAAATAGAGAACAGATCTTATAATGGCACAATAGCTCTTCGAACACTGTCACCATCTCTGGATTCTCTTTTCTGAGCTTGTTCAACTCATCATTTGTTGGTACATACTCCTCATACGGAGCATCTGCCATGGGCAAATACGAGATATACTTCATCTCGTGGAGTGCAAAGCCCATCTCTCCCCCTGGGGTCATGAAAGTTCCGGTCTTGTAGTTGTATCTCTCAGCTAAGGCTAAGAACATATGAGGATTGGGAGCAAATCCATATATAGTGGCATGCACTGCTTCATACAGGTGGATTTGTTGGAGTCTGTCTTGGAATTTTGCCAGAATCCAATTCGCGATATAGTTCCATCGCTTGTAGTCTGGATTCACCAATCCAGTCAGTCTTATATCTTGCTCAGAATATTTTCCTTCAACCTTTGCAAATTCATTTGCGAATATTGGTATCCTAACAGGCATTAGCATGGAGGAGTTCTCTGGTGGAATGCAGCCAGGTCTTAAGCCTCTCAGTAGGACACTATATCTGTCAGAAGAGCTATAAAACATATCCTTATGTTGTGGCCCCTTCTTTACGAAGATTTTTCCTGCCCGAGCATCCTGAAATAGAGTGATATTCCAATCCATCTTCCTAGGGTAGCTTGCATGAGCGTACCGTGACAAAGGAAGACAGCGAGCGATGTCGGGTATAAAAAAAGATCTATCTTGCTGGTGAACTACCCTATCTTCCATCCTTGGCCTAGGCTGAGAGGCTCTCTCAAAGGTGTCACCGAATAGGAATAAGGGTTTCTTGTGAATTACAGCATCAGCTGATTCTAAAGGCTGTTCGTTCATCAAACACATCAAAGTTTCATTGTCCTGAGAAATCAATATAGCCTGACGGGAGGCCGGTAGATCATACTGAGGGTAATGGACATGAGACAGATCCTCTTTGTATTCAGACTCTGTAAGGGTTCCCACAAAATGTTCGTAATCTGGATCTTCATTGACTTCAACTGCATCAACAAACAGATGAAAATTAGTCCAAGACAAAGATTCTGTTTTTAAACATAAAACATTAGAGTGCGCAACCTCAGATTGCGCTGACATAATTTGCGCAACCTCAGATTGCGCTGACATGACTTGCGCAACATCAGTTTGTGCATCATAAAAGGATGCGCAAAGCAATGGTTTGCGCTGATATCTGCGCAACTTAATTATTTGCGCTGACTTCCTGTCAGCACAAATCAACAATTTGCGCAAGAATGCAGCCTTCATAAAAATGAAGAACTGATAGTTGATACAACCGAAACCCTAAAAAGGGTGGCGTAATATGAACTTATATCTAAAAAGAGATGAGTTTCAAGGTTGTCGAATCACCCTAAGAAGGGGTTTTCGATCGGTTCAACTACCTCTCAGAGCAGGGTGTACGGATTCGTGTCGGGAAGCTCGCCGTGCAACCCTGTCAGAAGACTCGGCCGGAGCTTTTCCTTTCGCGGTGGCGGCAGCGGCAGCATTTGATCGTCTTGGGGCCATGACAATCGTCGGAGGAGGAGAACAGTGAAGGTTGGGAGATTTTCTTCTCAAAAAGCTGGAAAGATTGCAAAGTAAAGAATTGAAAACGAAGAGAGGGGTATTTATAGTTTTGGAAAACACGAAACGGATGCCTCGAATTGTGCCTAAAATTGTGGTCCACTCGCTTTGCGCAGACAGCTCATTATGTTGCGCAAAATGATTCAACATTCAAAAATTCAAAGTATTTCAAAATTTTGAATACAATCAACTTTCGAAAACTTTGAAGGGGGTCTTGTAGGTCCTGAAAAATCAAGTTGTATCAATCAACAAAGTCAAAAATTCAAGATATTCATCATTTTGATGAGTTGCGCAGACAACAGATTGTGCAGACATCACTTTGCGCAGGTTGGTTTGCATGTTCCCAACTGTGCAGACTGACGTGGCAGAAGTCATCATTGACTGAATCAAATCAGATCTTCCTGACAGCTGATAACACGAATAACGAGGAGACTGTTCGTTTTTGGCGCCGCACAGTGCTCGAGGACGGCTGACAGTTGGCAGCGCAATCCAGGATTGCGCAAACCAATCTTGCGCAGTATGAGTCTGCGCAAACCAAAGCCTGCGCAGTTCATTTTGCGCATTCTACCAACATAACTGATAAATTACATGTGGCATTCATGCCATCAATTGCTCATTACGTGGCAACTGTCTATGCACGATCATGCGCATTTCAATCAAATGATGCCATGTGTCCCAGATAGTTGGCCCACGATCCAGTAACTGCCTGTGCAGTCTATGTCTGCGCAAACCAGTTGCTGCGCAAATCAGCTTGCGCAGTCCAGAATAACTGAAATTTAGTTATTTTCAGAACTCTATAAATAGAGTTTTAAGTCTTCATTTCAAGGAGGATCAAGATCAGAGATCAGAAATCAGAGAGTTCAGGAGTTCTTGCCAAAGTGCTGCTGCATTCTTCCGAGACTTTTGTCTTCAACTTCAGAGGCTTTTGCCTTCAGTTTCCAGAGTTGTTTTCAACTTCAAAGGCTTCGTCTTCAAAGTTTACATCGTCCAAGGGATAGAGCAATCGTCATCAAGATTGGATTCCTATAGTTGTAATTTTCCCAGAATTCTTGTAATCTTTATTACAGTTTGTATCAATAAAGTTTTATACTTTTGTTTTTGCAAACAGCTGCGTGAGCCTAGATTGTGCTCATGTAAGTCAGGTTCCATAACGGCCGATTACAAGCTAAGCGACGGGGTCGTCGCACAAAAGTCTCAAGCAGAAACATTGAATAACAGCAGCAAAAATTTAAAGCAAAACACAAGTCATTCAAAATGCTCTCTATTTATATTGAAACAAAGATTACAATTATGGCACGAGGCCAAAATTTACAAGTCGGTCAAGCTCACTTTCCTCATAATACAAGTCACTCTGTTCTCTGTCATATCTCAATACAGTTCTTGAGCCAACGGATGCTTCAGATAGGCGATGTCCACAGATTATGTCCCGTATAAGTTCTGACTTCATGCGACGCACGCCTCAAAATGCCAAGGAACTTCGTGCCTCGACGCATCCAAGCGAACTCCGCGCCAATGATCATCTACCTATGCCTGCACATGAAAACTGTATGGGTGTCAGTACTCAACTGTACTGGTGGAGTGAGCTCCTCACCCACCAATATAAAATCGACACGTTCATTTACTTTGTGCAACATAACCCTTTTTTATTTTATTTTTACTCTTGTCTTAGGATCAGTTTTTGGACATAGACTTTCAGCCTATTTTGTGTCTCTAGACCATCTCTGTACCTTGCACTAGCAACATACTTATACCTTGCCTCTAAACCGTTCTCGTGTCAACAACATCAACTTATCAAGTCGTGTTTGCCTTTCGGCCCATACTCAGAGACGCAACTACACGATAGTACCCAATTTCCATGTGACTGTGCTTTAGTCCATAGTGCTAACATTATATCATTAGACCTTATTTGTGTCCATATTGAGGCTGCGCCTCGCAAATAAGTGTGACTTAACTATATCGCTGCCTCACGGCCCTTTTTCTGTTTTATCAACAACTGACTCAATCGAGACTTGTGAAACAAGTGTCACTTGACCAACTTTACCTTGTGACGATTCCTGACTTAAATTCGAAGCTACTCCAATCCAACTTATGAAATTCTATGCCAACAACTTAAGACTCGACGCAATATCTCATACCGAAGCACGGTGTCTACGTTGCAGCCAAATCTTAGGCCCAAACATTGTGTTCTAATTGTACACACAATCAACTCAACTCATTGATACCGTGCACACAACACTCGACTCCATCCAAAGGCATGTACTCGGATTGCCGCTAATATGCCGATATCTATATAAAGGTCACTGGCATCACAAGCCATCCTGGACTTATAGCTTTGTTATTCGGCGTCCCTTTCAGCGCAAGTAGCGAGCCCCGTTGAAAGTCCCAAATAACCGGAGCATTACTCCTTGCTTGGCTATACCCATGTTTCCCCTAGGCCGATACGGTCCCATTGCGCCCAGGGATGCCGCTCGTGGAAACTCTTACTTGTCGACAAGTTGTCCACGACCATGCAAGAGACAACTCGAACTGACGTCTCACACAGTCATTCTTCTTCTAGTATTTCCATCTCTTTCAGGGCCAAGTTCAGACTTCTAGTATTTGAGACCGCCTCAACGACCGATGGTCGCGAGTATTCTTCTATATTGCCCTATCATTTTACTCAACTTAGGAACGACTATTTGAAAGCCCTTTTTCCAAACTCACTTTGAATCAATCGTGGTCCATGTCTTAAACACTAAGTCCGTGACATCGTGCCTTAAGCCAATTTGTGTTCGTGTGACACTACCACCCAAGTCATACTCTATATGACGGGTTTTAGAATCGTGGGACCAAGTAATTTTGACAACCGCAAAAAATATGGGATTGTGCTTAGAATGACTTTGATAGCGTAGAATAACTTAGCCTGACTTAAATCGTGCAACAACTTGACGAGCAAAGGCTACATCAAGCCTCGTATTGCGGGAACATGTCGTGCACGCTTTCAACTTTGAACAACCAATTTATATGGGTGCCTAGATTTATGCCACAAGCCATGCAATACAACTTAACCCGTGGGACGAGCAAAGGCTATGCCAAGCCTTGGATGATGGGACCATGCATGTTTTATCAAGAATTTATGCGGCAACGCCTATAACTTAGTCTAATTCATAGCTTTGTGGCGAAGACTAACTTTTCCTTCTCCCAAGCCCCGGGACGAAGGACCAAGTGTCATTTTGAAAGCCATCGTACAATATTTCTAAGCCGACCGTGGGACCTTTTTCCATGTTCTAACTCAATCGACCCGACTTGACATTATTCCCTTAGCTATGTGGATTCGCCTCTTTTATTATCAAGCCTACTTGTGCATTTGAAAACTTTCGTTTCATTAGTAGGAAGGCCAAGCTGAGACAAGTTCACCGAAGCCACCCACCTGAGCGAGGAGTCACCTTGACCGAGCAGGACTTCGAGTAAGCCTTTGCATGGCTAAGTCTGAACGCCATCGACATTTTGATTCCTCCGATTGACTGAACGGGACGGGACACTCCATCATACACCACTCAGAAAAAGTTTCGTCCTTGAAACTAACTGAGTACTTACTCATCGACTCATCACTTTATCCAACATTCAATAACTTTCGCACACACTACTCCTATGTGTTTCTTCAATCCGAGCAACGATCGTACTACCCTCAATCTTTTCTTTGACACCCTCGATACCCTTTTATTCTTTTAGTCTCACTTTGAATCCAACGTATCACTTAGTTAGATCGTGCACATATTTCAGGCGTCCCCAAAATACATACATTTCAACCAAGCCTCACGATAGAGAATCTGCTATTTCCACTCAAGTCGGATCGTACACATATTCGAGCGTCCCTGATACACATATTCGAGGCTTGTGAGTGGTATTATCATACTTTTGAATCATTCCATTCATCAACACCAACATCCAAACTAATCAATCCTCAAGATCACTCATACCGATGCTAACTCTCGCAACATGGACGCCTCGCCTAACCGTTAGGCCATCTCTCCTGGCTAAAGTCAATTGTCAGTATTGGAATCATAGTTTTCAAACCAAAACATCAACACTGACCCCATCCTAAGGTCAAACCAAAGTTGATAGTACGGGGTTTTCTACCCATGCTCGTATCACTCTGATTTCTAAACTTCGAGCATAGATTTCTCGTACTTGCATTGTTCAGTCCAGGGGTCCGAGTCATTTAGCAAAGCCATCCTACTTTGAGTTCTACTCAACCAAGTCTCTTTCATATCGCTATCGTGCATCCAAATTTATAATTCGCATAGTCTATCTCTTTGGATATGTTCGATATAGTCTACATATCCATTCTTTCCAAGTCAAACACACTAGACACGATTTGTCGCTAAACCATAATTCTCATTCCATATTTCCTAAGTCATTTTATCACAATTCACATAATCGGTCACAAGGTCGTCTGACCTTAACAATATGTCATACCCCAATTTTACGCGAGTCTGATTATCCAAGGTGGGCATGAAATCACCATGCAACGCTCCCGCGAGATAATCATCCTCATCGGAGTGTAACTCTTGTTTTTAAGTCTATACTAATTCGTTCTCAGTTCGCAGATTGGATATACTCAATCCTTAACTTTATTTAATCGTTAATCACAAGTCCAATCAATCCTCAAATTCACATTCGCATCAAACCACAAGTCGAAGCAATCCAAATTATCATATCCAGATTTTTCGAATTCAATCATTCCCGCTACATGAATCACCATGTCAGCGCTCACGCGGAACGATCACCCCAAATCCGACGTGATGCATGTGCGAGGCTGGAGTTGCGCTCGCGCAAGACAAGATCGTCGACGTTGTGGCTATCAACGTAACCATCAAGACGCGATCATTTTCATCCAACATTCGTTTCAATCAAAATCCTAAGTATATCATCCATCAAAACGATAACACTTTGCATGATCGCTATTCCCCGAATTAGAGTGCACTCGAGTTATCGCATATCGATCTTTGATATGCCTCAATACCTTCGATGATATGCATAACTTGACGATCATCCTTTGCAAAGAATTTCGAATCATGGAACTGATGCTATTATTCGAACTGGATACATGACATTTCCTCGATATTCAAGATCGAACTTGATCATTATCCCTCGAACTAGCTACATGTTCAATTCGTCCAAAACCAATTTCACGTACGTTCATCCGTCTATCTTAAGTCATCGAGCAACAAATTTCCTCAATTTGCCTCATTCATTGCCAACTCAAACCATCGAGCAACATCTATCCCAAATCCTTAGAGTCATTCTCTAATATTCAAATTATTTTCAAGCACGCTGTCATCCGATCGTGCTAACTTTTCGTATACGATTTATATCAATTTTCTCGATCGAGTCATATGTTCGTTACACCTTACTTTTCCACGATCGAGTCATTCATTGCCAAGGAACTCCATACCTCGACGCATCCAAATGAGCTTCATGCCAACCAGCTTCTACATGTGCCTGCACATAAAAATTGTGTGGGTGTCAGTACTCAACTGTACTGGGGGAGTGAGTTCCTCGCCCATCCATACAAAATTGACACATTCATTTACTTTGTGCAACATAACCCTTTTTTATTTTCTTTCTACTCTTGCCTTAGGATCAGTTTTTGGACATAGACTTTCGACCTATTTTGTGTCTCTAGACCATCTCTGTACCTTGCACTAGCAACATACTTATACCTTGCCTCTAAACCCTTCTCGTGTTAACAACGTCAACTTATCAAGTCGTATTTGCCTTTCGGCCCATACTCAGAGACGCAACTACACGATAGTACCCAATTTCCATGTGACTGTGCTTTAGTCCATAGCTAACATCGTATCATGAGACCTTATTTGTGTCCATATTGAGGTTGTGCCTCGCAACTCAGTGTGACTTAACCATATCACCGCCTCGCGGCCCTTTTTCTATTTTATCAACAACTGACTCAATCGAGACTTGTGAATCAAGTGTCACTTGACCAACTTTGCCTTACGGCGATTCCTAACTTAAACTCGAAGCTACTCCAATCCAACTTTTGCAATTCTATGCCAACAACTTAAGACTTGATGCCACATCTCGTGCCGAAGCACGGTGTCTACGTTGCAGCCAAATCTTAGGCCCAGACATTGTGTTCTAATTGTACACACATTCAACTCAACTCATTGATACCGTGCATACAACACTTGACTCCATCCAAAGGCATGCATGCGGATTGACGCTAATATGTCGACATCTATATGAAAGGTTACTAGCATCACAAGCCATCCTGGACTTATAGTTTTGTTATTCGGCGTCCCTTTCAGCGCAAGTAGAAAGCCCAGCTGAAAGTCCCGAATAACTTGAGCATTACTCCTTGCGCGGCTATACCCCTATTTTCCCCTAGGCCGATACGGTCCCATGGCACCCAAGGATGCCGCTCGTGGAAACTTGTCACGACCCGCACCCTTATGAGGGGCACGAGCACGTGGGTACGTCCAGCCTACGCCGCAGTATCGGCGGTAGAACATTGTATATAACGTCTGTAAATACTATGACTAACAGTATAAAGATACCTGTACAGTATATACACTCCGAGTGGAGGTGACATAACAATACAGTCTCAATCACAGAATAAAACTAAGGTAGATAGCACAGAAGGATAATATATGATAGATGAAAAGGAATAAGTCCAGAGTCCAACACAAGTCCAGATATATACAACATCACAGGGTCTCAAAATATAACATAGAAAGCTACAGTCTGATAATACTAGCTGAATCGCAGTCCAGTCAAACCTAGCTAATCTACACTACTCTGGAAGTACAAAGTCTAGTGGCTCTACTATAAGGCCACGGTCCTGGACTACTCCATCTAGCTTGAGCCCATAATAGGTCGAGCAGTCCGACTCAGAATCATCTGTAATATATCATAACGGTATCCTGTCAGGAAAACGAACAAGTACTGTAACGCCCCAGTCCCAAAATACTTGGGACTAGATACGTATCATGCCAGCTGTATACATACGAAGTCTACTCCAATATACGAAGACTCGTATGTATACATAAGCTGTATAATGTAGTATTCCAAGACAAACTAAATCTCATCCACAATAAAAAGAATAATAATAGAAAAATTCAACTTGAACATTTATGATACAATCGTTGGGCGGAGACAAAGTCCACTACCAACTATCTCAATGATATAAATGTACAAGAAAGCGATAGAAAAAATGATAAAACGAACCAAGCACAATTGTCTTCGAAGGAATGGAGAAGACCACGGCCTTGGCTAGAACACCTGCAGAAAACACGAACACACACCTGGGAAAAAACCAGGTCCTCAGAGGAACGTAACAAGACACATAATATCATGTCATAAACTGAATAGTAAGAGCTCAATAAAAAATATACATGCGTAAAGGTTCCTAACCATTCTATGTGGATTGTAAATTAGAGGACAACGTTCTACGCAGGGGCTGTCACAAGCAAGTAATAAAGAGTGGCCAACAAGTAGCGCTCATCCGAGACACTATCGGCCGGGTAACACGTAGCGCTCATCCGAGACACTATCTCCCAAATGTGTAAAATAAAAGTAGCCCCTACGCTAGTAGCTGTCCCCTCCCTCCAATGATACTATACGTGTGTCGTAACCATGACACACAAACACGTGTCGTTTCCACCATACTGTTTTAATATAGATAACTGTCAAGTCTTCTAATCATGCATCTATTGACAGTTATTCCTATACATGCGCACGGGGATCGACCCACACGCAAGTGACCTCTATATGATACTCACAACTCTCACACACAACTCGTGTACCATCGTGACAAGTCAATGAGACACACTAAATTTGACGGTAGTCCCTTAACTCTAAGCTAATTATATAAAATATAGTAATTTGCATCTACATATAATTTAGAAAAAAAACAACTTAAAAATAAACACAACATGCATGATATTGAGCAGAAAATTTAAACAGGAAAGGCAAGGTGTCTTGCCTGGTGTGGTACGATGATCGAGATGTCATGTTCTGTCCAATAGCCGAGGTCTATGCGAACATGGCCTAAATTTGTGGAAAATAGGAACGCGTGAGTAGTCGTGGTCAATGGTGATAACCATGGAGAAATTTTGGAGAAAGAATATAGAATTTTTAGAAATTAACTTTTTTATAATAATTTAACGTAAATACTTGAAAATATTTTTATACACAACTGAAAAATACATTCTTATTAGTCAAATATTTTAAAGTAGTACTTTGCAAATCTAGAAAATTATTCTTAAGGTCAAACTAAATTGTAAGATAAAATTTTGTAGTTCAAAATCCTTAAACAAAATAGTAGGCAGTAGTATATATATATATTTTTCTCCACAAATATTTTTTTAATATTAATCAAATTATTTCATATAATTAAAATTTTGAAAATAATTTTGTCACTAATAATAGCAATGGCAAAATACCATACCCATATATACTTTTAACATAAAGTAAAATATTAATAATACTACTAAAATTAATAATAGTAGTAATAATAATAATAATAATAATAATAATAATAATAATAATAATAATAATAATAATAATAATACAATAACATAACTTACAAATTTTACTGCTCCCTCCAATGTTATAGAGTAAGAGAGAGAGGACAGAATAGAGGGAGTGGGAGAGCGAGAGAGAGAGAGTAGAGAGAGAGGAGGAAGCAGAGGGGAAGGGTTTACCTACTGATGTCGGCACGCGGGTGGCCGGCGGGCAGATCCGCGGCGGAGAGCGGCGCAGTGGAGGCGCATTGGAGCGGGGGACACGGCGGACACTCCGGATCGGAGCCTGGTGCGGAGGCGCGGAGTCGGGCGCCTGGCACGGATGTGCGGAGGAGTTGGAGGAGGGCGCTGGGTGGAGCATTAGATCCGGCGTTGGGGGCATCGACAGGGGACGGCGGTCGCCGCCGCTCCTCGGAGGGAACAAGGCGGCCGGAGGGTTTTACTAAAGAGGGCTACACCGGAGGCGGCGCTCGGCTGCTGGGCGGGCGGCCATCGACGATCGGAGGAAGAGGGAAGAGGGTTTACAGAGGAGGCGGTTCTCAGGCGCCGGCGGCGAGCCTGGGGGGGTGGCGGCGGCGCTCCGGTCGCGGGCTGGCGGGAAGAGCGCGGTGGCGCGCCGGCCGGGCTCAGGTGCTGCGAATGGCGGTGGATTCGGCTGCTACGGTGAGGCGGGGAGGACGAGACCCTGGGGCGGCGGCTGGGCGTCGAAAGTCGAAGGGCGGCACGCGGTCCGCGGGGAGGGCTGTTCCCGCGCGCAGCGCTTGGAAGGCTCTGGGACGCCATGGCGACGGAAGCGCGCGGAGACTCGACGGAGAGTGAGCGGATCCGCGACGGACATGCTCAGGAGACGCTGCCGAGTGTCGGCGACTGCCGTAGAGGAGAGAGGGCGCCGGATCTGAGGGTGCGGCACGGCGAGAACAGGTGATGGTTTTTCCTGGATTTATTAATTTCTTCTACGATGGTGATGGTGGTGGTAGCTACGCCGGTTATGGCGGTGGCTACGGTTTGAGTGCTGCGGAGGTGCCGGGCAATGGTGGCGGATTTGGCAGTGGTGGTGACGGGTTGTGGGCGTAGTACGGGTTTTCGGGGTCGGGGCGAACAGGGCTTGGTCGGACCGGAGATGGCGGAGATGGGGGGTTGGAAGTGGCGGTGGTGGAGATGATTTTTGGGAGTTTTCGGAGAGGAGATGAGAAATTGCAGGTGGCCACCGGCCTAACTTGGCCGGAGACGGCAAGGACGGTGGTGGTGTTGGTGGCGTGGTGATGGTGTTCTACGGTAATCGACGGGGAGTGGTGGAGCAGTAGGGTTAGGATTTTGTTTGGTATTGTCGGTTGGGTTGATATCGTATTGGGTTGTGTCCGACACGATGGGAAGGATGCTCGGAATTGTCGGGCACGAGATAGGAAACGATTGTATATGTAACGGACATATATAGTGGATGGACAAGGAACACAGACACAATGCACATCTGTGAATGGTAGAATTGTGGAGGAGTACCTGCCTATTTATAGGATATAGAAATTCCCAGTTGGATAGGGATTGGGATTTGATTAAATCCCCAATAGATAATATAAATTTAATTCAAATAAATTAAATCTAAATTTAAATTAAATTCAAATTTAGTTCTAGATCATCAACTCAAATATAATTATAAATTATACCTTTAAACTTTTTTAAATTAAATCCATAAAATCAAATCGAGAATTTAAAATGGCCACAAAATTTCAAATATATTTTCCAAAAATACCATTAATAATAATTTCAAAAATAATAAATATATATTTTAAATATCTTTTTGAATAATAAAGTATTAATAACAATAAATTCAAAAATGGAATAATTTATATGTCTCGTATAAAATGATCATTTGCATCAAACCTCATTTTTAAATTACTATTTATATAACTTCCATGATGTAAAATAAAGTTTTGAAAATTCCAAATGCGACACATTTTGCAACTTTAAGTAATCGAAAATAAATATTTATTATTTATTATTTGGAAATTCAAACTTCTAAAATAAAATATTTTTACAAAATATGTACCTCGTACATATTCGCACTCGACGAGGCATATGAAAATATTGAGTTCATATGCAACGTATAATACGACTATGCGACGTACAAACATCAAGTAAAATTTTTGAAATACTCAATTTATATAAAAAAATTTAAGTAGAAATTTAGGGGGTTTACATCCTACCCAACTTACAAGAATTTCGTCCTCGAAATTAAGAATAAGTAAGGGGTGAGAGGGTACGAGGGCAAGGTAACCTAAATCATTGGGCGAGAAAATTGTGATTCCGATAACGACAAATAATTCACGATTTTGGAATTGAATGAGGGTTGCTAGTCAAGGTAAAAATCATGATAGTACAATGGAAGTAGCTTAAGTGGATATTTTGGGGACTTGGGGAATAGGGCACTTCGAAGAAGATTGTATGGTAAGTGTCTAGGTTGAGGGCACGAATGAAAGAATAATAAGAATCATTCAAGTGATTAGGGGTCATGATAGAAGATATAAGGTTGTCTAGGTCTAGAGTTGAATCATCTTCAAATTTCAAAAAGGTCATAAAAGTTGATTCTAGGGTCGAGGAAAAAGGCAAGTAGCTCAAGGCGGGGATAGTCATATTGGTTGGTCAGTGGTTAACTATTCCCAAGTATATACAATTATCATGGTCATAGGAGAATGGTTTGGTCTATCTATCAATCACAAGCTTTGTCTAGAATAGTTAAAAGACGAAAGCCAACAAGAGTCCAAAGGAGATGTTTTCGAATGCTAATATGTGATTCAAAGGCGGTTGTATAATTCCAAGAGAATTGTCAAGGTAATCGTGGAGGAGACTCTAGGGGCATGTTTAACTATGTCCCCATCCACGTAGTATGATATATGAAAAGCGAACCAAGTGCACTATGGTTGATCAGACCATAATACGTCGGTTCTGATTTAGACAATGTATTAGTGGGCGCCCACATTAAACATATGTCATGATCAAGCTTGATAAAGAATAAGCTTGTAAAACTAAGCTATTTTAGCATCATAGGTAGATAAATAATAAGTAAAGGGTAATGGTGGAAGAAATTAATTAGTCCAAGGTCTTATAAAATCTAAGTTCCGTCCAAAATTTGGGCATATGCAGTCGGCTTGGTTGACTAGACAAGTTAGGGTCCTCTAAGTGTTATGGTCCAATGAACTTATCAATATGGTTCACTAGGAAAAAGGGTTTGTTAGGTAGTGAGATATTCTACCCAACTTACAAGAATTAAACTACTGGTGTGACAGGTCCAGCAATCAAGATAAAATGCAAGGTTAAGCATGTAAGGAATTAAGTAGAACAAAATCATATATCGGGTTGAAAGAATTGAGTCGAGATCCATGGTCAATAAATATATCGATATCATGGTAAAGGTTACAGTTAGTCTTTATGACCCGAAAGTTGTACCATAAAAATAGAGTACAAGGGGACGTGTTTTAGTGGGCACGTGATATAGCTACATGAAGGTGAGCTCGCCTAGGTCTTACATGTGAAAGTTGTGGGAAGGAAAAGTCTAGTGTTGTGCTCTAAATATCCAAGTCACGATAAAGGACACAAAAGAATTTAAATAGAAAGTGGGAGTTCATGAGATAATAATTAACGCACAAAATAATTGACAAGTTAAAAGCATAAAATAAAGATAATTCAGATTCGAGTAAATCAAGGTAAAATAAGTTAGAAATACAGTTTCTAAAGATATGATAGCCACTTAGATGGAGTATGAGAAAGTCACGATAAAATCTAGGTTTAAGGAAATGTCGAGTGAATCAAGATTGAGATATCTTCACATAGTTTGGCAGATGAATTAACTACACTCGAGTACAACTATCATGGCAATTAATGAGGAATACTTGTATTCCATTAGGGTGACTTGCTTGCTTCTTGGTTCTCTACCAATATATGATCTAATTTTAAATTTCAAGTTCCTCAACAGTTTCGAAATACTATCTCAAGATACTCCATCAAATATCTAACCATAACTTAAAGTTAACCTTTCTTTAAATAAATTCCAAGTAACCTTCATCATATCCAATGCGGCACAACTAAACTTCCATGATAAGCTATCACTTTTAAAAAATTTCAATTCTCAAATGTACCTCGAGATAAACTCTTAGCCCGTTTCATCAATCGTAATCATGTAACTCAATTTAAATCCTTTTTAAATATCCATAATCAAGGCTTTAAACTTGAAATCTAATTAACTTTTTTTAAATCATAGATCATATGACACAATTTAAAATTTGAATTTTTTTTCCAAAGTCGCTTTCGTATCCTCCAAATATTTAAACAAAATTTTTCCATCGTTAAATAAACTAATAAATCGTACGACTCAATTTTTTTTAACCTCAAGCTCCCTCAAACTAAACTTTTGTCCTCTCTAGTTGTCTAAAAATTATAATTAAAACTTCTTAAATAATCTCGAGATAAACCTTATAATATTACAATTCAAACTTTTAAAGTTAACCGTAGATCATGCGTCACGATATAAAACTTAAGTTATTTCTCAATCGATTTCATGTCCCTAATAAATCATAACTATTTCACTATTTCAAAAATTTCGTAAATCAAAAATTTGTTTTCTCGATCTAGCTATCCTCTTGTGTATACCCCATTGTAATAATAAAATTCTAACTATCTTTTGAAGATGGTAATATGCTACTACCCAACTTGAAATTAACTAATCCTTAAGATCATATTTCTAGGAAAAATAAATGCCTTTATATCTCAAATAAAATCTTAATGCATATTAATTGTCAATGTAATCTTCCTAGCCATGTGATTGACCTATGAGCATATAATAGTGTAGTCATCTTCCTAACTGTCACTAAGCACGAAAGATAAGGATTTACGGTAGAAAGAGTTCAAGCAGGATGCAATTCAAGGATGGTAACGGGAGTTCGGAATTTGATGTCAAGAAAGGATGTCAAGTAAGTGGATGAGATTCTAGACTCTAATCCTATATTGTAGGCCCGTTCGGTACAGTCATGTAACCGAAACGGCAAACTTGACCTGCATGGGCCACCACAAAAACATGTAACGCCCCAGTCCCAAAATACTTGGAACTAGATACGTATCATGCCAGCTGTATACATACGAAGTCTACTCCAATATACGAAGACTCGTATGTATACATAAGCTGTATAATGTAGTATTCCAAGACAAACTAAATCTCATCCACAATAAAAAGAATAATAATAGAAAAATTCAACTTGAACATTTATGATACAATCGTTGGGCGGAGACAAAGTCCACTACCAACTATCTCAATGATATAAATGTACAAGAAAGCGATCGACAAAATGATAAAACGAACCAATCACAATTGTCTTCGAAGGAATGGAGAAGACCACGGCCTTGGCTAGAACACCTGCAGAAAACATGAACACACACCTGGAGAAAAACCAGGTCCTCATAGGGATGTAACAAGACACATAATATCATGCCATAAACTGAATAGTAAGAGCTCAATAGAAAATATACATGCGTAAAGGTTCCTAACCATTCTATGTGGATTGTAAATTAGAGGACAACGTTCTACGCAGGGGCTGTCACAAGCAAGTAATAAAGAGTGGCCAACAAGTAGCGCTCATCCGAGACACTATCGGCCGGGTAACACGTAGCGCTCATCCGAGACACTATCTTCCAAATGTGTAAAATAAAAGTAGCCCCTACGCTAGTAGCTGTCTCCTCCCCCCAATGATACTATACGTGTGTCGTAACCATGACACACAAACACGTGTCGTTTCCACCACACTATTTTAATATAGATAACTGTCAAGTCTTCTAATCACGCATCTATTGACAGTTATTCCTACGCATGCGCACGGGGGATCGACCCACACGCAAGTGACCTCTATATGATACTCACAACTCTCACACACAACTCGTGTACCATCGTGACAAGTCAATGAGACACACTAAATTTGACGGTAGTCCCTTAACTCTAAGCCAATTGTATAAAATATAGTAATTTGTATCGACATATAATTTAGGAAAAAAAACAACTTGAAAATAAACACAACATGCATGATATTGAGCAGAAAATTTAAACAGTAAAGGCAAGGTGTCTTGTCTGGTGTGGTGCGATGATCGAGATGTCATGTTCTGTCCAATAGCCGAGGTCCATGTGAACATGGCCTAAATTTGTGGAAAATAGGAACGCGTGAGTAGTCGTGGTCAATGGTGATAACCATGGAGAAATTTTAAAGAAAGAATATAGAATTTTTAGAAATTAATTTTTTTATAATAATTTAACGTATATACTTGAAAATACTTTTATACACAACTGAAAAATAAATTCTTATTAGTCAAATATTTTTAAGTAGTACTTTGCAAATCTAGAAAATTATTCTTAAGGTAAAACTAAATTGTAAGATGAAATTTTGTAGTTCAAATCCTTAAACAAAATAGTAGGCAGTAGTATATATATATATATTTTTCTCCACAAATATTTTTTTAATATTAATCAAATTATTTCATATAATTAAAATTTTAAAAATAATTTTGTCACTAATAATAGCAATGGCAAAATACCATACCCATATATACTTTTAACATAAAGTAAAATATTAATAATACTACTAAAATTAATAATAATAATAATAATAATAATAATAATAATAATAATAATATAATAACATAACTTACAAATTTTACTGCTCGCCCCAATGTTATAGAGCAAGAGAGAGAGAGGACAGAATAGAGGGAGTGTGAGAGCGAAAGAGAGAGTAGAGAGAGAGGAGGAAGCAGAGGGGAAGGGTTTACCTACTGATGTTGGCACGCGGGTGGCCGGCGGACAGATCCACGGCGGAGAGCGGCGCAGTGGAGGCGCATTGGAGCGGGGGACACGGCGGACACTCCGGATCGGGGCCTGGCGCGGAGGCGCGGAGTCGGGCGCCTGGCGCGGATGCGCGAAGGAGTTGGAGGAGGGCGCTGGGTAGAGCATTAGATCCGGCGCTGGGGGCGTCGACGGGGGACGGCGGTCGCCGCCGCTCCTCGGAGGGAACAAGGCGGCCGGAGGGTTTTACTGAAGAGGGCTGCGCCGGAGGCGGCGCTCGGCTGCTGGGCGGGCGGCCATCGACGATCGAAGGAAGAGGGATGAGGGTTTACAGAGGCGACGGTTCTCAGGCGCCGGCGGCGAGCCTGGGGGGTGGCGGCGGCGCTCCGGTCGCGGGCTGGCGGAAAGAGCGCGGTGGCGTGTCGGCCGGTCTCAGGTGCTGCGAATGGCGGTAGATTCGGCTGCTGCGGTGAGGTGGGGAGGACGAGACCCTGGGGCGGCGGCTGGGCGTCAGAAGCCGGAGGGCGGGTCACGGTCCACGGGGAGGGCTGTTCCCGCGCGCAGCGCTTGGAAGGCTCTGGGATGCCGCAGCGACGGAGGCGCACGGAGACTCGGCGGAGAGTGAGCGGATCCGCGACGGACATGCTCAGGAGACAATGCCGAGTGTCGGCGACTGCCGCAGAGGAGAGAGGGCGCCGGATCTGAGGGCACGGCATGGCAAGAACAGGTGATGGTTTTTTCTGGATTTATTAATTTCTTCTACGATGGTGATGGTGGTGGTAGCTACACCGGTTGTGGCGGTGGCTACGGTTTGAGTACTGCGGAGGTGCCGGGCAATGGTGGCGGATTTGGCAGTGGTGGTGACGGGTTGTGGGCGTAGTACGGGTTTTTGGGGTCGGGGCGAACAGGGCTTGGTCGGACCGGAGATGGCAGAGATGGGGGGTTGGAAGTGGCGGTGGTGGAGATGATTTTTGGGAGTTTTCGGAGAGAAGATGAGAAATTGCAGGTGGCCATCGGCCTAACTTGGCCGGAGACGGCAAGGACGGTGGTGGTGTTGGTGGCGTGGTGATGGTGTTCTACGGTGATCGACGGGGAGTGGTGGAGCAGTAGGGTTAGGATTTTGTTTGGTATTATCGGTTGGGTTGATATCGTATCGGGTTGTGTCCGACAAGACGGGAAGGATGCTCGAAATTGTCGGGCACGAGATAGGAAACGATTGTATATGTAACGGACATATATAGTGGATGGACAAGGAACATAGACACAATGTACATCTGTGAATGGTAGAATTGTGGAGGAGTACCTGCCTATTTATAGGATGTAGAAATTCCCAGTTGGATAGGGATTGGGATTTGATTAAATCCCCAATAGATAATATAAATTTAATTCAAATAAATTAAATCTAAATTTAAATTAAATTCAAATTTAATTCTAGATCATCTACTCAAATATAATTATAAATTATACCTTTAAACTTTTTTAAATTAAATCCATAAAATCAAATCGAGAATTTAAAATGGCCACAAAATTTTAAATATATTTTCCAAAAATACCATTAATAATAATTTCAAAAATAATAAATATCTTTTTAAATATCTTTTTGAATAATAAAGTATTAATAACAATAAATTCAAAAATGGAATAATTTATATGTCTCGTATAAAATGATCATTTGCATCAAACCTCATTTTTAAATTACTATTTATATAACTTCCATGATGTAAAATAAAGTTTTGAAAATTCCAAATGCGACACATTTTGCAACTTTAAGTAATCAAAAATAAATATTTATTATTTATTATTTGGAAATTCAAACTTCTAAAATAAAATATTTTTACAAAATATGTACCTCGCACATATTCGCACTCGACGAGGCATATGAAAATATTGAGTTCATACGCGACGTATAATACGGCTATGCGACGTACAAACATCAAGTAAAATTTTTGAAATACTCAATTTATATAAAAAAAATTAAGTAGAAATTTAGGGGGTTTACAAGTACAAGCACTAACAGCAGTTCCATGTGAATTGACAAATTCTATAAGAGACAGTATAATGAACTACAAGACAAAGATATATAAAGACTTGGGAACCGTTCGAAAGCTGATTTACAACCCTTAAACCAAACAAGGACCGGGGTTGTAACTTTTCTCCCGAACAGAACTTAGTCTCCAATCAAGGTACAATGTAAAGGCATGTAGAGCATGTGAGTAACTGTATATCATAGCATGGTGAGAAAGTACTGAATGTAGAACAGATCAGGATATATGATAAGATAAGTAAATATAAAATGTGCCTCGAATATTATAGCATAATATGATCGGTATAGGTCAAGATCAGGCTTCCAGCCGATCGGCTACAAGTACGTGGACTCGGCCCGGCCGGGATGGCAAGCTATGGAGCAAGTAGTAGCACAGGTCAGGCTATACCCATCGTGAGGTGAGGGTATAGCTATGATACAAGTAGTAACTCAAGGTGGGCATTGATCACACTATCTATAAAATTCCCCATTCCCTGAATAGTATACGGATCCAGACATAGCACGTCATGACGCGGGATTCCCTAAGAGGGAAGCAAGTCCTCTTCAGGAATCAGCGTTAATACAAGTACAAAAATCAAGACCAAGCAAGTACCAGTATCCCAAGAAATCCAGGAATGACATCTCATGACAGGAATCCGACAATACTAGTCCGTAAACTATCGTGACTGAGAATCAAGTAAGACACTACGACTGAATCAGATATAGCAGATATCAAGACAATAAAAACTATCAGTGAATGTACTCGCCTGCTGTCCTGAGCTGTAGGGTATATCAATGCTCAGAGTGGTAATCAGAGACCTAAAGATGAGATATTTCATGTTAATTTAGGTTTAACAAAGTTATGAATGATTTACAATGAATGATATGAAATCTAGGTCAAACTAGGTCTCACTGAGTCACACTAAGTCCTGTCAAGTCAATCTATCAAATCAAGTTATATCAAGTCAATCTAAGTCAGACTAAGTCAACTCTAGGTCATACCAGTCATCGCAAGTCAAAATAAGTCAAAGCAAGTCAAACGGGGTCAAGAGTTTGCCTACAGTTGACTTTTGGTCAACTGGTCAACCCTGGAAAACTCTGGTCAACTCTAGGTCAACCCTAGGTCAAACTAGTCAAATGTTGACCAACAGTTGACTTTTGGTCAACTGGTTAACTCTGGTTTGGATTTGGTCAAAATTAGACAAAGTGTTGACTCATCGTTGACTTTTGGGTAAAAAGTCAACTCTGGGTCAACCGAGCCAAAATCGGTCCAAATATGACATTTGTAGGGTGTACCTAACAAGCCACCCAAGTTTCAAGTCAATCCGAATACCCGAACCCCGTATCTTGAATTTACCCGATTACCCCTTTAATACACTTACCCTTAAACCATTCTAACTTGACGCCAAGTGGCCTTCCCTTAGGAATTTTACTCCGGGCTTCCTAGGGTAGTAGGGTACTAGCCTATACAACCATTACCTACCAAGTTCTCTAGGGTAAGTGGACATCCAGTCCATCTTACGGTCCGTATCGCCCGTTTACCCGTTATCTTGAATATCTCAAGATACACAATGGTACGGTGCGATACCATTCTCCTAATCCCACACGAAGCCCCGATTTCCACCTAGGAGCCTACCCACAAAATCTAATTCACATTAGCTAGGCCCCCTCCAAGTTTCGACGCGTTCCGAAACACGAAACTCAAAATAACCTCTTCGCTAAATTCTAAATCACTCCACTCACACACTCTCAAACTCACTTTTTCCACTCCACCTAGGACTAGTTTTAGGGGCTAGTTTAGTGGGTTTGTGGGAGTATATATGGAGTATATATATGTATATATATAGGTATACACATAGGTATATATATTAGGGGGTTTTTGGGGCAAATGGGGGCTTGTTTGGGGGTGCTACTGCTGCTTGCTGTTGCTGCTAATGTTGCTACTGCTGCTGCTATGTTGCTGCAGCTGCTGCTGCTGTGTTGGGGGGGAGGGGCAGCAGCCCCTTGGCCACCCCTAGCTGCTGCTATGTGCTCTCCCTTTCTCCCCCGCTTCTCCCCTCTAATTCCCTTCCATTCTCCTCTCAAATCCCTCTCTAAACTCCTCTCTAACTCCTCTATTTCTCTCATATATATATATATATATATATTTTTTTTTTTTTTTTTTTCACACACACATTCATATCTCTCATTCCCTCCCCTCTCTATACATACAAACACACACACATATACATATATGATCACACACACACACACACACACACACACAACACACACACACACACACACACACACACACACACACACACACATATATATATATATATATATATATATATATATATATATATATATATATATATATATATATATATATATATATACACATAAATCTATATCTATATATATTAACACACACACACACACATATATATATATATATATATATATCTATATATATGGACACACACACTCCCATACATGGACACACACACACACACACACACACACACACACACACACACACACACACATATATATATATATATGAACACACTCACACACACACACACACACACACATATAAATGAAGTTTAAGAGTACCTAACCACTTAGATGCAAATTCTAATTATTCTAAAAGTGTCCAAATTTGGGGGAAACTCAAGGACACAACCACAAATCCTAACTTCTCCTAGGACACTCCAAAGGACTCAAACTCGACACGAATAGGGACACAACTATGGAAATCAATCCTACATGGTCCAAACTAAATTACATGATGAAAAGAATAAGTTAGAGAATAGGTTATACCTATCGGAAGATGGATTCCCGATTCGAAAGTCCTCCGACACGGCTCCGACACAACGAATTGTTTAGGACACACCCTTGCACTTCTTGCTCCTAAAAGCTTGGAGAATCTTTACTTGGGGTAGAGGAAGAGTTGTATGGAAGAAAAATGAGAACAAATGATTTATTTTGAGATGATTTCTAAGGAAATCTATTCTTGCTTTTGGAAGAAACTTGGAGAAGAAGAAGACTTAGAAAATATTTGAAGTGATGAAGAAGGAAAGAGGGAGGGGTAGCCGGCCCTATTGGAAAGGGTTTGGGGTAACTTGCAATTTACAAGTTTGCCCCTCCCTTGACTTACATGCTAAGTTATCTCCTAATTTAGTTTTGGGAGCTAGTTTAGGCTAAATAAAAATCCTAATTAAGCCTAAACACTCATGGAGGACTAGTCCAAACTCCTAAACCTAAAAATTAAGTTTGGTGGGCCACGGCTAATTAAAGTGCTAATCACAACTCAAGTCAAAATTCCCCGGAGTCCCGAATTAAGTCGGAATGCGATGAAATTCGAATCCGACTCCTATAATCATTAAATATTAATATTCATGAAATAAAATTCCCAAAAATATTCTAAAATGGAAAATTACCATTTTACCCCTATCTTGGAAAAGTGAGGGTGACAAAACTCTTACTTGTCGACTAGTTGTCCATGACCATGCATGTCACGTCCCAGATCCAGAATACTGGAGAGCGGAGGAATGACTCAGCCAGTTACGTATTACGGGTAGATGAATATCGTATAATACGATCAATGCTGTCTACAAGACAAGGAGGTGCATACTACATACAAGTATCACTAGGTTTACTTAACCTCTATTGTCCCAATCATTTAATGAAAAGCAGTAAGTAGAGAACATGTAAGAATAAGCAATACGGCGTTCCAAATGCTCAGTCAAAATGTTCTTGAGATCTGGCTTTACAAAACATAGCCAGATGATATAACAAGGTATACACAATAGTTATCAGCTGCAGTCTGACTTAGTCACAATTATGTAAAAGTAAGTGCAAGACAGTCCGACTAACATGTCGGTGCCAAGCGGCAAAAGTAAAGTAAGTAGCAAAACAAGCAGGGAAGCAAGGAACCCACTCGTGTCCTCCTGCGATCATCCTTCTAGTATTGACCATCTTGGGGGTGGAAGTAAGTTGAGTCCTCGGAAGCTGGCTCTAAATCTGGCCATGCAAAACTAGAGAGGTTAGACCTCAAATAGCAAGTACCACAAAGGAAGCATGACATGAAAAATTTGAACCAGTAATAAGAGTTAAGAATATGATAAATAATTTTCTGCTTGCTACTGGGATTCACAAACATCACGACACTTCAAGCCAAATTCCTAACCAAACAAGGACAGAAGTTGACCCGTCCTGTCCTAAAATTATGATCATCTCAGTAGTTAACAGAGTAGGTACAATACACAAACAAATCAATTTAAACGGCAATACAACTGCTACGGCTTACTAACTGTAAGTTCCAAGTTGCCCTAGAAATATGCAATAAGGGATTCCTCAGTTCTTATAATGTACGAGCAAGGCTAGTCTATCCAATAATCAAGTGTGCCAATCATGAATTAGATGTGTCCCAGCGGGACGTCCGTCATCAATATGTAAAAAAAATATAAACAGATACTACTCCCTGCCCGTGTGGCAGATTTGTAGTATCCGTGGGAACCTGCCAGCATGTTGGGGCACTAATTATCCCAAGATAGATGCCATATAAGAACTCAGGAATCCATTCTCTCCATGCAATAGTTATTTTATTTAACTTAATAGTCCCTACGTTAATTGAAATCTCATGCCGTGGATCATGGTCATTCTGAATAAGTACTTTCGTACAGAGTACGATATGCATAACTCTACAACGATGCCCGTGCGGTTAGGTTGTAGGTCTTACATAGTATAATGCAACAATCAAACCTAGCCACAGGATAATCATGCCTTGACTGTAAGGTACACATACTGCTTTTGTAGAAAGAAGTTGAAGTCAGCACGTGGCCATATGCCAATGTTCGGAATCGGCTAGTCGATCGTAATGGTTCATGGTTCATACATGAACGTGTCTCATTCAATTCAATAAGACGACTAGCCAGTCTTTTAGTTCCGACTAGGAATGCATGATCAATCATTTAGTCAAGGTAACAATCAATGTTAATTCGTGACAAGGTATGAAAGTCAAACTAGTATTTAGTATGGTCGAGTCTATAACTCTCAGGGTTGAGTACCAATGATACGGATGCCCACAAGCCAATCAAGACACAGGACACACTCCACACAATAATATGTATTAAAACACTAACATGCATCAAGTGGCACAATCTAGCGAAATGTGCAAGATAAGACGAAATGCTCGAATTCGACGAATCGTGCGGGATAAGATAGATGACGCAAATTTAGCGAAACGTGCGAACTGAAATGACTGTTATGCGCACGCAGGTGGAGAATGCACTGATTCACTGTGGGCGCATAGTAGTCCCTTTGGGCGCATATCAGTTCATTTGGGAGCATAACAGTTCATTTAGGAGCATAACAATTCCTTTGGGAGCATAGCATTTCCTTTGGGAGCATAGAAATTCCTTTGGGAGCATAGCAATTTCTTTGGGCGCATAGTGCCTTTAGGTGCCTAGTGCCTTTGGGCGCATAACATGTCTTTGGATGCATAGTGCCTTTGGGCGCATAGCATGCCTTTGGACGCATAGTGCCTTTGGGTGCATAACATGCCTTTGGGCGCATAACAAGCCTTCGGGCGCATATTCCCTTTGGGCGCATAGCATGCCTTTGGGCGCATAACATGCCTTTGGGCGCATAGTGCCTTTGCACCAGCAAGCTTCGGCCATGGAGTTTCAAAAACTTCCAATGGCCATAACTTGCGCTATCGAACTCGAAATTGGACGAAATAAAGGTCAAAACTGACTATAATTGAATTCTCTACAACATGGAACAACTTGTTTTTGAAAACAACAAAGTTTGATAGATTAAAGCCATAGAAACCCATAAAATCCGAAACTTAAAACCTAGATCTACACACAACCATCCATGGAAATCAAAAACTTTAAGACCTAAACTTGTAGAGAAAGAGGAGAGGAACAACATGGACTAAAAACAAATAGGGATGCATGAAATCCCTCATAGTGTACAAGATGTACTTGCCTCTCCAAATTGGGTTAAGGTTTTGGTGGAGGAAATGAAATGAGAGTTTGTGAGGAGAAAGAAAGAAAATGTGTATAAATATCAAGTCAACTTTGATCTCCACCACCCATTCCTTCTCCATACAATCTAGGCCATCCACCCCTTATCATGATGAACCAAGCCAAACCAAGTTGGTTCAACATGAACCGAAATAAACCAAGAGCTAAGCAAAAGCAAAAAATAAAATACAGAAAAAAATTTAGCATGTAATTAAAGAAATTAAATATAAAACAAATACGTGATAAATACTAAATAAATATAGTCAAGTAGTATACGTATTAAAAATATGTATCCCATAAACGGGAGTGACATCTCTACCCTCCTTAAAAAAATTCCGTCATCAGAATTTCAAATCCAAGCAGGCTAGAAACATCAGGGCTAGACTAATCCAACTACAAGCAATTCTAGCAAGCAAGCAATCATCTTACAATATTAATAGCAAGTAATAAATCTATATTTATCAATCTACGACATCAAGCAATTTTTATCCATAGGGTAATAAGCATGGGGAATCAAGACAATCAAGGTACACGGAAAGAAATATACCTTGTGAGTCAAATAGGTACGGATACCGTGATCGGATATCATCCTTACGTTCCCAAGTTGACTCTCCTAAGGAGTGATGACCCCAAGCAACACGGACAAGGCTAATTGTTTGATTCTTGAGTATCTTCTCCCTTTGGTCCAAAATGGACACAGGCTGTTCCTCGTAAGACGTGTTGGTACCAACAACCAGCTCCGAATAATCGAGGATATGGCTTGGTTCCGATACATACCTGCGCAACTGAGATACATGAAACACATCATGCACCTCTCATAACAAAGGTGGAAGGGACAAACCATAAGCAATATCGCCTACCCTATCGAGGATAACAAATGGGCCCACGTATCGCGGACTCAACTTCTCGCAAATATCAAATCTAATGATCCGAGTAGGCGAGATCCACAAGAACACGTGGTCCCCAACAGAAAATTCTAACGGCCTGCGATGCTGATCTGACCAATGACGATGCCAATCTTGCGCAACTTGAAGTCGCTCTCTAATCCCCTTAACCACTTCAACCGTCTAAACAATCATGTCTGGGCCTAACATCTTCCTCTCTCCGATATCATCCCATGCCAGTGGCGACCTGTACTTCTTACCGTGTAGTACTTCGAATGGCACCATCTGGATACTGACTTGATAACTGTTGTTATACAAGAATTCGACTAAGTAAAGGTGACTCTCCCATGATCCTCCAAAATCTAGGGTACAAGCTCGTAACATATCTTCTAAAGTCTGAATTATTCTTTCTGATTGCCCGTCCGTCTGTGGGTGGTAAGTCGTACTAAATCTTAACTTGGTACCCAGGCTCTGATGTAAACTCTTCCAGAAATGTGATATAAAATGGGTATCTCTATCTGACACAATACTGACAGGGATCCCATGCTGCCTGACTATCTGCTACATATACAATTCTGCCAACTTTTTTGTAGATTGCCCTACTCTAAAAGAAAAAAAATATACCACCTTCGTAAGCCGATCCACTATCACCCAAATAGCATCCTTACCACTTAGTGATCTCGGTAAAACGGTCATAAAGTCCATTGTGATATGCTCCCACTTCCATTCCGGGATAGGAAGCGGTTGTAATAATCCAGCTGGCCTTTGTTATTCTGCCTTCACTTGCTGACATATTAAGCAATGGAAAACGAATCTAGCTATCTCCCTCTTCATTATGTTCCACAAGAAGTGCTGCTTGATATCTTTGTATATTTTGGTCCCTCCGGGGTGTATAGAATACTGAGAACTGTGGGCTTCTGTCGTAACCTCATGTCTGATATCTCCACTTGGCACACATAGACGTGATCCAAATCTAAGTGTTCCATCCTCGTGAATTTTCATCTCCTTCCTGAGTCCTGACTCACATTCTGCCCTAAGCTTCTGAATCCTTGGGTCATATGCCTGAGCTGCCTTGATCCTGTCTACCAAGTCGGATTGAACTCGTAGACTTGCCAGAATTCCTACATCAGTAAGAAGTATAATCTCGATGCCCATCTCTTGAAGATCTTCTAAAATATGTTTTTTGTGATGTCAACATAAATGTGCCGTCTCTCCTGCTAATAGCGTCTGCTACCACATTTGTCTTGCCTGGATGATACTGAAGCTCTACGTCGTAATCCTTGATCAACTCTAACCATCTTCTCTGTCTCACGTTCAGTTCCTTCTGAGTAAAGATGTACTCCAGACTTTTATGATCTGTGTACATGTCCACTCGATCACCGTACAAGTAATGCCTCCATAGATTCAAAGCAAATACTACTGCTGCCAACTCCAAGTCATAAGTCGGATAATTCTTCTCATGGTCTCGAAGTTGCCTAGATGCATACGCTATCACCTTCCCATGTTGCATTAGGACACATCCAAGTCCCTTTTCTGACGCGTCATAATATACAGTAAAACCTCCGGGTCCAACTGGTAATGTAAGAATAGGTGTCGAGATCAACTTCTGCTTTAAATTCTCAAATGATGCCTGGCACTCTGCCGACCAGACAAATGGTACATCCTTTCATGTCAAGCGGGTCATGGGTGCTGAGAGTCTTACAAAGTCTGATACGAACCTTCTGTAATATCCTGCCAATTCTAAGAAACTTCGTACATCTGCTACGGTCATAGGCATTGGCCAACTTTCTACTGCTTCTACTTTCTTGGGATCCACTGCTACTCCAGCCTCTGATATGATGTGCCCCAAGAATAAAATACGATCCATCCAAAACTCACACTTGCTGAGCTTGGCGTACAACTGGTTCTCTCTCAAAACCTGTAACACTTTCTTGAGGTGATTTTCATGCTCTTCTTCACTAACTGAGGTATACGAGAATGTCGTCGAGGAACACAACGACAAATTGATCTAAGTATGGCATAAAGATGCGGTTCATCAAATCCATAAATATTGCTGGAGCATTGGTCAAACCAAACGACATAACTAAGAATTCGTAATGCCCGTACTTTGACCTGAATGTCGTCTTGGGAATATCCTCTTCTCGAAGTTTAACTTGATGATATCCTGACCGAAGATCTATCTTGGAGAAAACTCTAGCTCTGCTCAATTGATCAAACAAGTCATCGATCCTTGGTAGTGGGTACTTGTTCTTTACTGTTGCCGCGTTGAGCTTTCTGTAGTCAATGCACAATCTTAATAACCCATCCTTCTTCCCTACAAGTACCACTGGTGCTGCCCATGGTGATTCGATGTCTCGAATGAACTTCTTCGTCTTTAGTTCCTCTATGTGCTGATACACCTTGGCCTTCTCTGAATCCGACATTCTGTAAACTCGATCCGATATCAGTTTAGTTCTAAGTGCCAATTCTATACTGAACTCAATATCTCTAACAGGTGGTAGACCTGGAAGTTCTTCGAAAAATATGTCAAGAAACTCTTCAACTACCTTTGGGACTTGAACTTCTTCCATTACCGTTACTACTCTTTGTTTATGTTGGTCTGTCTCCGACCTGACTAAGGTAAACCGCTTCATGCCCAGAATATTAAAAAATATACTCCCTCTACGACAATCTATTGTCGTATGACTATCTTTCAGCCAGTCCATGCCCAAGATAACGTCAAAATTACCAACAGGAAATTCCATCAACTTGGCGGGTAAGGAACGTCCGTACACTACAACTCGACACGCTAGAATAACTTTACTAAATCCTACGAGCCTATTACCAGTGAGTATATTCAGCCTCTCTGGCAATGCCTCAAATGTTATTCCTAGTCGTGTCGTAAATCGTGCATATATAAATGAGTGTGATGCTCCCGAATCAAACAATGCTACTGCGAGATATGAGGCGACGAGAATGTTACCTGCCACAACATCTTCCGATGCCAATGCCTCTTCCAAGGACAGATTGAATGCCTGCCATCGGCCTCCTTGTTGGTTTCCATGCTGCGGCCTAGCCTGGTGTTGCTACTGGCCCCTGCTTTGGTGATGCTGGGGTGGTCTTTGTTGTTGTTGCTGCATCGGTGGTCCCTGCTGCCGAAACATCTGAGCCTGCGACATCAACGGACATTGTGCCAATGGTCTTACTGCTACTGCTGGTCCTTGATACTGGCCTGCCCTGGTGCTGGCATCATAGAAAATTGTCGTACTGGTCCTCCTGACCTTAAATTAATAGGACAGGTGGAAATCCGATGATCTGGACTTCCACATATCAAACAATATCCGTTCAATGCCCGACACACACCTCGAATGTGTTCTACCTTCCCACAATAGGTGCAGCCCGCCGGAGGTTGATGGTTCTTCCTCTGTTGTTGTTGTTGTCTTGTTGGTGGTGTTGGCCCTCGTATTGCCACATCGTGAATTCGAATGCCAGAAGATTATACTGTTATTTGGGGTATTGCTCCCTCTCCTCCTTCAATCTGATTGTGAGACCTCTTCTGAGCTCCAGTCCTTGATGTGATCCTCTAGATGGTAATCTCATACCTCCGGGTTGCCATCAATACATCATCGAAAGTCTGGTAGTTGTGTCCCTCTATCAATTGTAAGAGTTCAAGATGAAACCCTTGTTGAAACCTCATAGCCCTCTGGCGCTCCGTTGCTACCATCTCCGGGGCGAACCTACTCAGTCAGTAGAACTCTGCTGTATAAGCATCCACTGTTTTGCCAGCCTGCTTGAGGTTGATAAACTTCTGTTGTAGCTCGAACTGCGCCACAACTCCATAGTACTTCGTCTTGAATCTTGCAGTAAAATTATCCCATGCAATAGGACGTCTGATGCCCACTTCTTCTGATTCCCACCAATCACGTGCGAGGTCCTGAAGTAACAGCTTCACTTGATCCACTCGTTCTTTCGTCAGAACCTTAGCCGCTGTCAGAATATCCTCGATGTCCTTAAGCCATGCATCCGCTGAAATAGCATCTTCCGTGCCTTCGAAACGACGGGGGTTGTACCTGCAGAATCTGGTTGACGCCCCTGAATCAGTCCTCACTCCTCTTTCCAAAGCCGTCTACAAACCTTGGTTGAGTAATACATTCTGCTCTTGCAGCTGAGTGTGCATGTGTTGCTGGGCCAACATTTGATGTTGCTGAGTAGCCATCATCCCTCTTATGATTTCCAGAAGGGTTGGTGTGTCTACTGCCACAGTGGTAGACGAAACTGTTGGTGGTGTTGGAACCTCCGGATACTACGATCCAGCTGTTGGTTCCACTATCACCTCTTTTTGGATGTTCTTTTGAGGTAGTACTGGCCTTTGTTGCTGATCAACATGGTCATATTGTTCGTATTGCCCTTGTTGTTGCTATCCAGTTCTGACAGATACGGACGAGGAACCCCTAAGAAAAAGGATAAGGGAACAATCAAACGACCGGACAGGAAAGATCAATAAAGTAAAAGGATACCGAAATGTCAAGCTAGGGTCGAGAGTAACGAATCATGAGATCAAAGGAAAACATGTGTGATTGAGACATCATATAAATCAAAACACCCCACGAGTATAAAATCAGACCTGCATGGGCCACCACTAAAACCTTATCACGCCCTAGATCCAGAATACTGGAGAGCAGAGAAATGACTCAGCCAGCTACTGTCATGCCCCGCTCCCATAAGAGCGATCGTCCTCGCTAAGGCATGATGCCGCACGAGCCTAGATTGTGCTCGTGCAAGACGGGTTCCATAACGGTCGATTACAGCGGCTGCGACGGGGTCATCGCACAGAAGTCCCAAGCAGAGACATTGAATAATAGCAGCAGAAACTTAGAACAAAACATAAGTCATTCAAAAGATACATTTTATTGATATTGGAACAATGATTACAAAGGGGGCGCAAGGCCACGATTACAATCACTCAAGCTAACTCTTCTCACATTTTACAAGTTCACTCAGCTCTCTCTCATCTCTCAATACAAGTCTTGAACCTGCGGATGCTTCGGAAGGCGACGTCCATACATTATGTCCCATATAAGTCTTGACTCTATGCGGCCGTACGCTTCAAATCGCCAAGGAACTCCGTACCTCAACGCATCCAAGCGAGCTCCGTGCCACGAGCTTCTACCTGTGCCTGCACATAAAAACTGTGTAGGTATCAGTACTCAACTGTACTGGTGGAGTGAGCTCCTCGTCCACCCATACAAAACTAACACGTTTGATTTACTTTGTGCAACATAGTCCCCTTCTTATCAATTATCTTTCTAGTCTTGTCTTAGGATCAGTTTTATGACAGACGCCCTGGCATATTTGTGTCTGAGGGCCATTCCCTGCTTGCAACAGCGACGTCCACTCAACAGCGTTAACCTATCAAGTCGTACTTGCCTTACGGCCATAATCAGAGATGCAACTACAAGATAGACTTTATTTCCGTGTGACCGTGCTACCTCCTTGAGGTAGTGCCTCGCCACTTACTGACTTACCCATACTTGTGTTATGACAGCGCAGTCGTGCCTCGTATTTGAGGTCGTGTCCAGCAACTCAACGTAACTTCACCCAACTTGCCCTACGGTCCTTCTCGACTTAACTCGCAATATCCCAAGTCTAACTAATGCAACTCTATGCCAACGACTTAACACACGATGCCCCATCTCGTGCCGAAGCACGTCGCTTTCGTTGTAGCCAAATCTTAGGCCCAGACATTGTGTTCTAACTGTGTACACCATCAACTCGACTCAATCCAAAGGCACACACGCGGATTGCCGCCCGTGCCGACCAATCTATATGAATGGTCACTGGCATTAACTAGCCATTGTAGACATAGCCTGGCAAACGGGATCCTTGCACCGCAAGTAGCGATCTCCGATGCAAGTCCCCGAACTACCAATTGCCTATTACCCAGCTCGGCTATTAACGGTTTCTTCCTAGGCCGAGTCGGTCCCGTGGCCCCGGGGTGCCACTAGAAGAAACAATCGCCCTCGTCGACAAGTTGTCCATGACCGCGCTCCTACGCTAACTTCTAGACTTAACATAAATGCGTGGCCTCATCATCATTACTTAGTTCCTTTTCTTTACTCCTTCCACTTTTCACACTTCTTTTGCAGAGCCCAAGCCAGGGTTGCCTCGGCGACTGACCTACAGTCCCGATATATTTCCTCTCGGCGACTAAGCATCACTTAGACTTAACATTCTTTGAACTCCGAAAACGGCTACTGTATAGCCTTTCCACTTAACTTGAACATAACGTGTTCCTTAAGTATCGACAGACCGTGGCTAACTTTCTACTGAACCAACTGTGGCTTGTGCCTTAAACCAACTCGTATTCTACGCAACGCTATCACCCAAGTCATCCCTCATATGACGGGCCTTGGGATCGTGGGACTATTCAACTTGACAACCGCAGAAAGAACGGGACAGCACTTGGAATGACTTAGGTCGACCGGTATAACTTTGCCTAACTTACTCAAGCCTCCAACTTAACCCGAGGGACGAGCAATGGCTATGCCAAGCCTTGCATCGAGGAAACGCGCATGCTTTATCGAACATTTACACGGGCGACGCCTATGACTTAGGCTAATTCATGGTTTTGTATCAAAGACCAACTTTCCTTCTCCCAAGCTGCGGGACGAAGGACCGAGTGTCATTTTTAAAGCACGTCGTACACCAACTTTAAGCCGACCGTTGGAGCTTTCCATATTCTAACTCAATCCAACTCGACTTGGGATTATTCCCTTAGCTATGTGAATTCGTCTCTTTTATTATCAAGCTTACTTGTACAAGTTAAAAATATGCAATTTATTATGTGAAGGCTAAGATGAGGCAAGTTCACCGAAACTACCCCACCTGAGCGAGCGGTCGCCTTGACCGAGCGAAGTCTTTCGAGCAGCCGTTGCAAGGCTAAGTCCGAACGCTGTCGGCGTTTTGATTCCTCTGATTGACTGAGGGGGACGGGGCACTACATCATACACCACTCAGAAAAAGTTTTGTCCTCGAAACTAACTGAGTATTTACTCATCGACTTATCACTCGAATGTTCAACGACTCTCGCACACATTTCTCCTATGCATTTCCCAAATCCGAGCTACGCTCGTGCTATTATCAACCTTTTCTTCAATACGATTTCAAAATCCTCAACACTTTTCCATTCCTCTAGTCTCACTTGATTCAATGTATCACTTAGTTGGATCGTGCACATATTCTAGGCATCCCCAAAATACATACATTTCAGCCAAGCCTCGTGATAGAGAATCCACCATTACCACTCGAGTCGGATCGTACACATATTCGGGCGTCCCTGATATACGTGCATGTCAACCGAGACTCACGAATGGTGGCCTCCACAAATCCTACCACTTCATACTCGGACGTCTGCCTAACCACTAGGCTATGTCTTACCGTCAGTATTGGAATCATAGTTCCCAAACAATGATATCAATACTAACCCCATCTTAAGGTCAAACCAAGTTGATAGTACGGGGTTTTTCTACCCAAGCTCGCATCACTCCGATTTCTAAACATCGAGCATAGATTTTCTACACACATCCTGATATTCGTCGTACGGGATCCGAGTCATTCAGTAAAGCCATCCTACGATAACTCACGTTCAACCAATTCTACGACATATCAATATCACTCGTTCATCAAGCCATTTCACATAGTCTATCTCTTCGAACACGTTCGACATAATCTGTCTATCAATCCTTCCAAGTCAAACACGCTATGATGCAACTTATTGCTAAACCATAATTCACATTTCATGTTTCCTAAGTCGTTCATCACAATTCACGTATTCGATCATAAGGTTGTCTAGCTTAACAATACGTTGAGCCCCGATCTCACGCGATCCAGAATATCCACGGTGGGCATGAATCACCATGCACGCTCCCGCCGCCCACGGGATAGTCATCCTCATCGGGACGTAACTCTTGTTTTGTGTTTAGACTAATTTATTTTTGATACGTAGATTGGATCTATTCAATCCTCAAGTTTACTCAATCATCAATCGTAAGTCCAAACATCCTCGAATTTTCCTTCGTATCAAACCAACAAGTCGAGACAATCCAAATTGCCACGTCCTGATTTTCTGAGTCATGATCATTCCCGCGACATGAATCACCATGTCAGCGCTCACGCGGAACGATTGCCCCAAATCCGACGTAAAGCATGTGCGAGGCTAGAGTTATGCTCGCGCAAGACAAGATTGTCGATGTTGTGGTTGTCAATGCAATCATCAAGACAGAATCATTTTCATCCAACATTCATCTCAATCAAAATCCTAAGTATAACATCCAACCGATCAATAACACTTGCACGATCGTCATTCCTTGAATTGGAGTGCCCCCGAGTTATCGCATATCGATCTTTGATATGCCTCAATACCATCGATGATATGCGTAACCTGACGATCTTCTTTTGTAACGAATTTTGAGTTATACGAATGATGCTATCGTCCGACTGGATAATCTCCTCGACATTCAAATTCAAGTTCGATCATTATCCCTCGAATCATTTACAACATCAATTTTCTCAAACCCAAATTCACGTGCTATTTATCCGTCTATCTTAAGTCATCGACCAATGTTTTTTTCCAAATCATATTATTCCTTGCTAACTCAAATCATCGAGCACATTCGTTCCAATCCTCAGAGTCATTTGCGTAACTTTAAAATCCAACTTTTTTATGCACGCTGTCTCCCCATTGTGCTAACTTTTTATACACGATCTGCCTATCGATTTCCTTTATCAAGTCATCCATTCGCTATACCTTAACTTTTCTTCGATTTGATTTCACCTACTCAATCATTTTTGTGTTTTATACTTCGCGTAATCCTCATTCCCATGCACATTCCGTGCGTGTCCTTTCTAGATTGTTCGAATCAATTCGTCAAATCTTCAAGACTACAACTTGTTCAACGACACTCAATCTAAGGCTTTGCATAACGCGACGCTTGCTGATAGACTCATCGACACCCAGCATCCTCAATCGATCGATCGACATCCCTGAAGCTATCGTATACACCACTCAGTGATGAAGTCATTCAACACATCCTCAAAACTATCATTCGAATCAAAATCGACTTCTTCGAATCCCGTTCGAACCATTCCTCTAATTCCAAGCACGCTCATCTATATCGCACCGACGTTATCGTCTCTCGATAGCACCCCTATCGATAGTCATCTCACTTTACTCAATCGAGTTCAACTCATTCTTGATCGACACTATTCAATTCCCACACTCGACTTGCTAAGGTTGACGCAACATTGGTGTATATGCCCAGCCCGACTTAGCCAACCGTGCTTATGTGAACCATCTTTTTGTTTCTTGTCAAAAACTGTTCTCCGACGTTTTGTAAATTATTTAGACTTATTGTATGGACATTCCGTAGGACATTTGAGAGAGAGCGCACCAACGATATCAACTTTGCGGAAGCAACAGAGTTTACAAAAACAACGAAGTTAAAGAATTCAATCGATAGTCCAAGGACGTAAAGCCATACTCTGATACCATTATGTCAAGCCCCGCTCCTGTAAGAGGGATCGTCCTCGCTAAGGTGTGATGTCGCACGAGCCTAAATTGTGCTCGTGCAAGGCGGGTTCCATAACGGCCGATTACAGCGGCTGCGACGGGGTCGTCGCACAGAAGTCCCAAGCAGAGACATTGAATAATAGCAGCAGAAATTTAGAACAAAATACAAGTCATTCAAAAGATGCGTTTTATTGATATTGGAACAACGATTACAAAGGGGGCGCAAGGCCACGATTACAATTACTCAAGCTCACTCTTCTCATATTTTACAAGTTCACTCAGCTCTCTCTCATCTCTCAATACAAGTCTTGAACCAGCGGATGCTTCAGAAGGCGACGTCCATACATTATGGCCCGTATAAGTCTTAACTCTATGCGGCCGTACGCTTCGAATAGCCAAGGAACTCCGTGCCTCGACGCATCCAAGCGAGCTCCGCACCACGAGCTTCTACCTGTGCCTGCACATAAAAATTATATGGGTGTCAGTACTCAACTGTACTGGTGGAGTGAGCTCCTCGCCCACCCATACAAAACCAATACGTTTGATTTACTTTGTGCAACATAGTCCCCTTCTTATCAATTGTCTTTCTAGTCTTGTCTTAGGATCAGTTTTATAACAGACGCCTTGGCATATTTGTGTCTGAGGGCCATTCCGTGCTTGCAACAGCAACGTCCACTCAACAACGTTAACCTATCAAGTCGTACTTGCCTTACGGCCATAATCAGAGACGCAACTACACGATAGACTCTATTTCCGTGTGACCGTGCTACCTCCTTGAGGCAGTGCCTCGCCACTTACTGACTTACCCATACTTGTGTTATGACAGCGCAGTCGTACCTCATATTTGAGGTCGTGCCCAGCAACTCAATGTAACTTCATCCAACTTGCCCTACGGCCCTTCTCGACTTAACTCGCAACAACCCAAGTCTAACTAATGCAACTCTATGCCAACGACTTAACACACGATGCCCCATCTCGTGCCAAAGCACGTCGCTTTCGTTGTAGCCAAATCTTAGGCCCAGATATTGTGTTCTAACTGTGTACACCATCAACTCGACTCAATCCAAAGGCACACACGCGGATTGTCGCCCGTGCCGACCCATACATATGAATGGTCACTGGCATTAACTAGCCATCGTGGACATAGCCTGGCAAACGGGATCCTTACACCGCAAGTAGCGATCTCCGATGTAAGTCCTCGAACTATCAATTGCCTATTACCCAGCACGGCTATTACCGGTTTCATGCTAGGCCCAGTCGGTCCCGTGGCCCCGGGATGCCGCTCGAAGAAACAATCGCCCTTGTCGACAAGTTGTCCATGACCGCGCACCTACGCTAACTTCTAGACTTAACGTAAATGCATGGCCTCATAATCATCACTTAGTTCCTTTGCTTTACTACTTCCACTTTTCACACTTCTTTTGCAGAGCCCAAACCAGGGTTGCCTCGGCGACTGACCTACAGTCCCGACATATTTCCTCTCGGCGACTAACCATCGCTTAAACTTAACATTCTTTGAACTTCGGGAACGGCTACTGCATAGCCTTCCCACTTAACTTGAACATAACATGTTGTCACGACCCGCTACCCAAATTGTTGGGCCGGGCCGAGTCATGTCCAGCCTACGCTTGAGATAAAACGTAGTAAGCTATTCTAAAGACAACAGGATAAGACTAAATGTGCTAACAGTTCTATAAGTGAATAAAATTCATAAATGCTCCAAACACAAAAGTCGTCCCATATAGAAATAAGTCCAAAGTACAAGTGATCTGAAATGTAAAACTGGATACATGTCAAGTTACAAAATATGTAGCCTAATACATGACTACTCTCAAAAGTCTAAAGCAAAAAGATAACTAGGCGAGGTTCCCCGCAGGAACATCCTCGTAAAGCAAAGCCGGGTCCTCGGCAGTAACTCCATAATATGTGTCGCAGAGTAACTCCTTCTCAGTAAGGACACCTACAACATTATCCTGTCAGAACGGGAGCAAGTACTGAATCTAGCAAACTAGCATATGAAACATGGAAATGAACATAAGAGGAAATAACTGGAAACATGGCATCACATAGTCTATCATGGCAAGGACACATATGTCATAGAGACAGATGTATATATAATGTTTAAAACTGTAGCAAGTATGTGATCGGTCATTAGATGTACAATGTACTATGGTACATGTAAATGAAATGTACATACGTACAAGTTAACAAGCATAGGTGTACATCCGTACAGAAATGCGGGATAATGGCCTGCGGCAAGGTATGCATATAAAATGCGACCTCGCTCGCCACGTACTCAACTGTCAGTTTTCCCATAACCCATACTCTAATCATGTGAGAGATACATAAAAACTATTCTAAGCATGGTAGTAATGCAAAGTACAACATGTGACATTTTAACTTGCTACCCCAAGAATCAGTATTTAACATGGTTGGATTAGCAGTTCATTTATGTAACAGTATGTAAAGTTTGTAGAAAGTACTTGCCTCTAGCAAAGAAAAGCAAAACAAGCTGCGATAAAAGTGCTATGGATGTACGGTAACTCGTCACTGTAGAAATAAATGCAATAACTAACTTTTACACTAAGCTAAAAACACTAAGGCACTAATTGGTGAAACACGACTTGTGACTGGGCACCTAGCCAAAATGATGACTCTGGCATAGGAGACCAATGTGGGGTGACACACTACTTTAACTAACTTTCTAGGGTCTTTACACTAGTGAGGGCTGAGGTTCAACACGACTAAAACTCAAAGTAACACAAAAAGTTACAAGTCGTAATTAATCAATAAATAAATCAAAAATCATTGTGTTTCAACAATTTTTGAGATAGACAAAAAGCTTATTTTTATTTAAAGTAAAGTACCAAAATGATCCTTGTTAATCATAGAAATTTATTATAATTTTTTTGGAATTTATTAACCAGTACAAGTATTTTATAAAAATCAGTTTTCCTAAGTATACAGAAAATAAGTTTTGGTTTCATATGCCAAACTAGTGGCAAAACTATAAATTAAATACTATAAAAATTATACTAAATTAGCTAAATTAACATAGTATCTAAATACTATTTTTTTAGAATTTTAACAGTACTTTAAGTATTTTTTGAAATCTAGAAACAGCATTGCACATAATTGAAATTAAATAATTAATTATCTGCGTATTTTGTCCATGTATATAATTTGAACCAAAGTTCAAATACAGGACCCAAGGCCATGAATCAAGTCCAATATGACTTGTACAGGTCTTGAATGTGTGAAAACATATTTAGGCCCAAAAACTCATGCTAGGGTTGGACACCAAATGGTTGCAGTAATTTAAATATACAAAAATACAAATTGGTAAAAAGTACAAATTAAATATTAACATTTGATAAGGTAAAATTATGCATAGTGAATATATACATACATATGTAAAACGTACATATATATATATGTATAAGGAAATACTTAATTTATAAAGTATATATATATATATATATATATATATATATATATATATATATATATATATATATATATATATAAGGAAACACTTAATTATAAAGTATATATATAATAATATATATACACATAAAAATATATACATATATACATATACATTATATAAAAGTACTAAATATAACACACATATATATATATATATATATATATATATATATATATATATATATATATATATATAAATACAGTACATATATATATATAATACAGTATAATAATACATATATATATATATACAAATATATGTATATACATATATATAAATATATATATATATATATAACAGAGAAAAGAAAAAGAAAAAGAAACAGAAACAGAAGAAGGGGGGCTCGAACCCGAGCCAGAGCGCGCGGGGGTTTAGGCTAGGTCGGGCTGGCCAGGGGGTCAGCCCGTTCGTTGTGTTAGGGTTAGGATTAGATTTGTTTTATTTATGTTTTAGTTAATAATAACAGTAGCCCGAAATATCACTCTGTGTCCTGACAGTTTGGGACACAGAGTCTACGTGTCCGTGCTATGCACGACACGTATGGGTCTAGTCCTTCGTGTCCAGACTGTCCCTCATGCTCGCCAGGACACGGCGAGTCGTGTCCACGTGCACGAGACACGCACGACTCAGCTCAGGGTCTGTTACCTGTGTGTCCGACTTCAGGCGAAGTTTTCGAAGGCGGAGACAGCGGCTAGGGACGTCGGGACGGTGGCGCTTGGGCGGCGATCGACCCAGCTCGTCGTGGCGAACTGAATGGTGGTGGTGGATGGGGCTGTTGGTCGCTGTGGGGGTGGCGTAGGGGATCGTCGGAGTTAGGGTTTGGGGCTTAGGGTTTTGGGGAAGAACGGGGCGGTTGTAGGCGGAGATAGGTCGTAATGGTGGTGGTGGTTGGCTGAGGGGAGAGAGGGGGTTATTTATAGGGGCTTAGAGTCGGTCGAACGGGGCTTAGTCGGCCGGAAATGGCGGGGGAGGAGGGGGGCAGCTGGCCAGTCGTCGGCAGTTGGCCAGTCGTCGGGGGTGGGTAGGATAGAAAATTAGCACTTAGGTCCCCCTAGATTAGGTTATTACACTAAGGTCCTATCAGAGTCTAAGTGCAAATAAGGATTTGCACTCCATACTTTAAAACAATTTAATAATTGCAAACTGATATAAAAACAATTTTAAAAATTACAAAACCATATTAAAACAATTTTAATATTTACAAAATGATATTTAAACAATCTAATTAATTACAAAAGTCAATTAAAACATTTTAGAAAATTGTAAATTAATGTTTTAATATATAAAACTCATTAAAAAATCATTTAAAAATTCTAGAAAAATTCCTAAAAATCCTAATAATCATTTTAAGGCTAAAAATGACATTAAAAATTAATTAACACTAATTAAAATAAAATTTGAAAAATAGGGGCTTACAAGTCTTTCCTCCTTGAAAAATTTTGTCCTCAAAATTCACAAGGATTGAAGACCCGACAATATTCTAACATAGCAAGCAATACAACAAATGACTAAGGCTATGATCGAAACTAACCTCTAAGGTATCAAGCGGGAACGGGTGGTTCGTCGCAGCGGTTGGATCGAACAAGTAAGGGTATCTCTCCCTCATGTCTGACTTCCTCTCCCAAGTAGATTCACCTGGAGAGTGACGGCTCCAAGCTACTCGTACTAAGGGTATAACCTTGTTCCTCAGCCTCTTCTCTCTCCTGTCTAATATCTCCACTGGCTGCTCAAAAACTGTAAGGCTCGGTCCGACCTCCAACTCTGAATGATCTAGCACATGATTGGGGTCTGGAACATATCTCCTCAGCTGAGATATGTGAAAGACATCGTGAACTCCTGCTAGGTTGGGTGGAAGTGTAACCCTGTAAGCTACCTCTCCGATCCTGCCAAGTATCTCGAACGGCCCGATGTATCTGGGGCTCATCTTCCCTCCTTGTCCGAACCGGATCGTCCCTCTAGTAGGTGATATCTTCACTAGCACCATATCACCGTCTGCGAACTCCATCGATCTGCGACTAGCATCAGCCCAGTATTTCTGCCTGTCCTGAGCTACTCTGAGCCTGTCTCTGATCATCCCGACCTTCTCTGCTGCATCTGTGATCATCTCTGGCCCAAGCATAACTCTGTCTCCAACATCATTCTAAAAGAGCGGTGTGCGGCATCGTCGTCCATATAGTACCTCGAAAGGAGACATACCGATACTGGCTTGGTAGCTGTTGTTGTATGAAAACTCTACCAAGTGCAGATGGCTCTCCCATGATCCTTCAAAGTCCAGCACGCAGGTCCTCAGCATATCCTCCAGTGTCTGTATCGTCCTCTCGGACTGCCCATCTATCTGCGGGTGGTACGCCGTACTGAACTTGAGCCTACTGCCCAACTCCTCCTGCAAGCTCCTCCAGTAGTGGGATGTGAATCTGCTGTCTCTGTCCGACACGATGCTCATCGGCACTCCGTGTAGGCGAACTATCTGCTGCATGTATAGCTCTGCCAACTTCTCGGTAGAAAGCCCCACCTTGAAGGGTATGAAGTGCGCACACTTCGTCAGCCTGTCCACGATGACCCAAATGACATCCTTCCCTCCTTGGAAACGAGGAAGCCCTGAGACGAAGTCCATCGTAATATGTTCCTACTTCCACTCGGGAATGGGTAACGGCTGCAACAAACTAGCTGGCCTCTGGCACTCCGCCTTGACCTGCTGGCAAACTAGGCATCTCGAGATAAAACATGATACATCCCTCTTCATCCCGTGCCACCAAATATGTTTTCGCAAGTCACGGTACATCTTGTTAGCACCAGGGTGAATAGAATATCTCGATCGGTGCGCCTTCTGCAAGACTGCCTCTACCAGCTCTCCCTTCGGTACGCACAATCGGCTGCCATACCTCAGGGATCTATCCTCTGCAATAGTGAAGTCATCCAGCAATCATGCTAATGCCTGGGCTCTAAGTCTGCGAAGGCTCTCATCTGTAGGCTGTGCCTCCCTGATCTGCTCCATCAAACCTGATTGAATGTCAAGCGCCATCATCTGTATCACTGATCCTGGCCGAACTAGCTCGATGCCGAGCTTCTCCAGATCTTCCCACAAATGCCGATCAATCATCAGGTACCATGCCATCGGATGCCTGCTTAGCGCATTCGCCACCACATTTGCCTTCCCGGGGTGATACTGTAAATCGATGTCGAAGTCTTTCATCAACTCCAACCATCGTCTTTGCCTCATGTTCAGCTCTTTCTGCGTGAACACATACTTCAAGCTTTTGTGGTCAGTAAAGATCTCCATACACTCTCCGTATAAGTAATATTTCCATAACTTGAGTGAAAAGATCACCGCAGCTAAATCTAGGTCATGGGTAGGATAATTCCTCTTATGAGTCTGCAATTGCCTAGATGCATAAGCAATCACTTTCCCATGCTGCTGTAGGACACATCCTAGCCCTTTTCCAGAAGCATCGTTGTAAATGGTGAAACCTCCAGAACCTGAAGGTAAAGTCAGAACGGGAGCGGTCGTCAGCCTCCTCTTCAGCTCCTCAAATGCTGCCTGGCAGTCCTCTGACCAGATGTACTCTGCGTCCTTTCGCGTCAGCTTTGTCATGGGTTCAGCTATCCTAGCAAAGTCCTGGACGAACTTTCTATAATAGCCTGCTAAACCCAGAAAGCTCTTGATCTCTGAAACTGACGTCGGAGCCTTCCATGTCTCAACTGCAGCAATCTTCCTGGGATCCACCGAGATTCCATCTCCAGTAACTACATGGCCGAGAAACTCCACTCGGTCTAAAAAGAACTCGCACTTCGACAATTTGGCAAACAATCTCTCCTACCTCAGAATCCCCAAAACTATTCGCAAGTGCGCTGCATGCTCCTCTGGCGTCTTCGAGTATATCAGGATGTCGTCGATAAACACTACGATGAACTTATCCAGATATTGGCGAAATATCTTATTCATCAAATTCATAAAGATAGCTGGCACATTTGTGAGACCAAATAACATCACCAGAAACTCGTACTACCCGTACTTCGTGTTGAACGCCGTCTTCTGGATGTTTGCTGCCCTAACCTTCACCTGGTGGTACCCGGATCTCAAGTCTATCCTGGAAAACACCTTCGCCCCGCTCAACTGGTCGAACAAATCATCTATCCTGGGCAGAGGATATTTGTTCTTGATGGTGATGGCATTCAAGGCCCGGTAGTCAATACACAACTGGACTGTACCATCCTTCTTAGGCACAAAGAGCACTGGTGCTCTCCATGGAGAAGTACTGGATCGAATGAAACCCTTTTTCAACAGGTCATCAATCTGTTCTTTCATCTCTACGGCCTCCTTGGGATTCACTCTATAGCAAGCCCGGGATACTGGTGATGAACCCGGCACTAAATTTATGGTGAACTCCACATCTCTGTCAGGCGAAAGCCCTGGAAGATCCTCTGGGAATACATCCATAAACTCCCTAATGATAGGGTGTGGCGGTGCTACGTCCCCAACTGTCGCATAACAGTTCGGCTCTAGGCTGATCTCCAGTCCTGTCCTCCTGACACTGAATGGCACTGTGCCTGGGGGACTGAACAAAATACTACCCTCATGACAATCTATAGATGCATGGGCATAGCTAAGCCAGTCCATCCCCAATATGATATCATAACCTGGGAGTGGCATCACAAAGAATCGTCCCCTGAACTCTCTCCCGGCTATAAAAATAGAACATCTATAGATAGATCTAATAGGCACTGGTCCTCCTCCCGTCATCACTCTACTAATCTCCGCAGTAGGTGTAGCTACTAGATGGTGTTTATGCATAAACTCTAATGATAGGAAGCTATGAGATACACCAGAATCAAACAAACATACAGCTAGAAAATATGCAAATAAACATGACCTGTGATGACGTCAGCTAAGTGATCTGGCTCCGAAACCTGCTCCGGCTCCGGCTCAAGGGCTAGGCTATAAACCTTCCCCTGAGGTCCCATCTACTGCTGTAGATGCTGCCCAAACCTCTGCTGCTGAGTCGGGAGCGGTCCTCTAGGCTTCGCTACTGGGCAGTCCCGAATCTGATGGGTGGCAGACCTACAGACTAAGTACTGCTTTAACCTCTTCCTGCAAATAAAGCTGTCGTGCCCTGGTCTTCTGCAGAAAGAACATATAGCTCCCCTCTGCTGCTGCTGCTGATGCCGGGGTCCCGGGGCTCTAACTGGCGGGGTCGGGTGATGTGATGTAGGGGGACGGTAAGTCTGCTGGGGCGGTGTCGGTGCTCTCTGCTGGAAAGCCTGACGCTTGGACGGTCCCTCATGATGTACAGAAGCCGGCCTCTTGCTAGACAAAAGATGCTCCTCAATGCTTCGGGCCAACTCTAGGCTCTGGTAGTAGTCAGTCGTACCGTTCGCCACTATAAGAATACCGATGTCTGGAACTAGACCATGGCAAAACCTACGGGTCATCTCCTCTGGATCTGCAACCAGACTATGAGAAAAACGGCTCAGGCGACTAAACTCTGCCGCATACTCATTAACAGAACGGTTCCCCTGCTGGATGTTCTAGAATCGTAGCCCCATGGCTACTCTAGCAGTGGTCGAGAAGAATTTTTTCTTGAACTGGGTCTTGAACTGATCCCAAGTGGCTCTCCCTCTCGCAAACAACGGCTCATTCCGGAACCAAACTCCTGCCAAGTCTATCAGCAGAAATCCCGCTGCCTCGACCTGGAGGTCATCCGGCATCCTGACTCCGAGGAGCTTCCTCTCTACCGAGTCTAGCCAGTCATCTGCTACTACTATGCCCTCAGTCCCTGAGAACTCCTTAGGATTCAGACCCATGAAGTCCTTGATCGTCCCCGCTCTCTGTCGTGGCTCTACAGGTGGTGGGACCACGGGACGTCCCTCAGAAGGCTCCATGCTCTGGCGGAGTAGGGTAGTCTGCTCTGATGGGTTATTAGGAACCCCTGAATCGGAGTGAGCAGCTGGTTCCCGTCGAGTGTGACAGAAGCCTGGGTGGGTATAGTGATAGGGGGTGGTGGAAGTATCGGAGCCTGCTGGGACTGTGATGTGGAAGGTGGTGGAGGCATCTGGGTCTGTGGATCTGTGGAGTGGGGGAATGTGGTAGATGGAGGTGGGGGTGTATCAGTCAACTGGTCAGCTGACTGGATATGGAGTGCACCATTCTCAGGTGTAACATACTGGGACGAACGAGTAAGCACCATCTAATTACAATAAAAAAGGACTTACAAGGACTTGTTAAAGTAAGCAATCATAGGCAAGAAAATCTAATTATAATAGCAAGCATGTGATGTATTTTCTATGTTGCAATCCTAGCATTTCTCTAGTTGTTCTAAGCGTCATTCTTAATGTTGTCTAATTACCTTAAGTTCCTAATTGCAGGCATGCTTGGTACAATAACGTAACCAAACAATTTAGTCAGGACCTGCATGGGCCACCACTAAAAACATGTCACGACCCGCTACCCAAATTGTTGGGCCGGGCCGAGTCATGTCCAGCCTACGCTTGAGATAAAACGTAGTAAGCTGTTCTAAAGACAACAGGATAAGACTAAATGTGCTAACAGTTCTATAAGTGAATAAAAGTCATAAATGCTCCAAACACAAAAGTCGTCCCATATAGAAATAAGTCCAAAGTATAAGTGATCTGAAATGTAAAACTGGATACATGTCCAGTTACAAAATATATAGCCTAATACATGACTACTCTCAAAAGTCTAAAGCAAAAAGATAACTAGGCGAGGTTTTCCGCAGGAACATCCTCGTAAAGCAAAGCCGGGTCCTCGGCAGTAACTCCATATTATGTGTCGCAGAGTAACTCCTCCTCAGTAAGGACACCTACAACGTTATCCTGTCAGGACGGGAGCAAGTACTGAATCTAGCAAACTAGCATATGAAATATGGAAATGAACATAAAAAGAAATAACTGGAAACATGGCATCACATAGTCTATCATGGCAAGGACACATATGTCATAGAGACAGATGTATATGTAATGTTTAAAACTGTAGCAAGTACGTGATCGATCAATAGATGTACAATGTACTGTGGTACATGTAAATGAAATGTACATACGTACAAGTTAACAAGCATAGGTGTACATCCGTACAAAAATGCGGGATAATGGCCTGCGGCAAGGTATGCATATAAAATGTGACCTCGCTCGCTACTATAGGGGGGTCATGATCACGTACTCAACTGTCAGTTTCCCCATAACCCATACTCTAATCATGTGAGAGATACATAAAAACTATTCTAAGTATGGTAGAATAGAAAGTACAACATGTGACATTTTAACTTGCTACCCCAAGGATCAGCATTTAACATGGTTGGATTAGCAGTTAATTTATGTAACAGTATGTAAAGTTTGTAGAAAGTACTTGCCTCTAGCAAAGCAAAGCAAAACAAGATGCGATAAAAGTGCTATGGATGTTCGGTAACTCGTCACTGTAGAAATAAATGCAATAACTTAGTTTTTACACTAAGCTAAAAATGCTAAGACACTAATTGGTGAAACACGACTTGTGACTGGGCACCTAGCCAAAATGATGACTCTGGCATAGGAGACCAATGTGGGGTGACACACTACTTTAACTAACTTTCTAGGGTCTTTACACTAGTGAGGGGTGAGGTTCAACACGGCTAAAACTCAAAATAACACAAAAAGTTACAAGTCGTAATTAATCAATAAATAAATCAAAAGATCATTGTGTTTCAACAATTTTTGAGATAGACAAAAAGCTTATTTTTACTTAAAGTAAAGTACCAAAATGATCCTTGTTAATCATAGAAATTTATTATAATTTTTCTGGAATTTATTAACCAGTACAACTATTTTATAAAAATCAGTTTTCCTAAGTATACAGAAAATGAGTTTTGGTTTCATATGCCAAACTAGTGGCAAAACTGTAAATTAAATACTATAAAAATTACACTAAATTAGCTAAATTAACATAGTATCTAAATACTATTTTTCCAAAATTTTAACAGTACTTTAAGTATTTTTTGAAATCTAAAAACAGCATTGCACACAATTGAAATTAAATAATTAATTATCTGCGTATTTTGTCCATGTATATAATTTGAACCAAAGTTCAAATACAGGACCCAAGGCCATGAATCAAGTCCAATATGACTTGTACAGGTCTTGAATGTGTGAAAACACATTTGGATCCAAAAATCCATGCTAGGCTTGGACACCAATTGGTTTGCAGTAATTTAAATATACAAAAATACAAATTGGTAAAAAGTGCAAATTAAATATTAACATTTGATAAGGTAAAATTATGCATAGTGAATATATACATACATATGTAAAAAGTACATATATATATGTATAAGGAAATACTTAATTTATAAAGTATATATATACAAATATATATATATATATATATATATATATATATATATATATATAAAAAATATAATATTATATATATTATATATATATATTATATATATATATAATATATATATATAAGGAAACACTTAATTATAAAGTATATAGATAATAATATATACACATAAAAATATACAATATACATATACATTATATAAAAGTACTAAAATAACATATATATATATATATAAAAATACAGTACATATATATATATAATACAGTATAATAATACATATATATATAAATATATGTATATACATATATATATAAATATATATATAACAGAAAAAAAAGAAAAAGAAAAAGAAAAAAAAGAAACAGAAACAGAAGAAGGGGGGCTCGAACACGAGCAAAAGCGCGCGGGGGTTTAGGCTAGGTCGGGCTGGCCAGGGGGTCAGCCCGTTCGTTGTGTTAGGGTTAGGATTAGATTTGTTTTATTTCTGTTTTAGTTAATAATAACAGTAGCCCGAAATATCACTCTGTGTCCTGACAGTTTGGGACATAGAGTCTACGTGTCCGTGCTATGCACGACACGTATGGGTCTAGTCCTTCGTGTTCAGACTGTCCCTCATGCTCGCCAGGACACGGCGAGTCGTATCTACGTGCACGAGACACGCACGACTAAGCTCAGGGTCTGTTACCTGTGTGTCCGACTTCGGGGGAAGTTTTCGAAGGCAGAGACGGCGGTTAGGGGCGTCGGGACGGTGGCACTTGGGCGGCGATCGACCCAGCTCGTCGTGGCGAACTGAATGGTGGTGGTGGATGGGGCTGTTGGTCGCTGGGGGTGGCGTAGGGGATCGTCGGAGTTAGGGTTTGGGGCTTAGGGTTTTGGAGAAGAACGGGGTGGTTGTAGGCGGAGATAGGTCGTAATGGTGGTGGTGGTCGGCTGAGGGGAGAGAGGGGGTTATTTATAGGGGCTTAGAGTCGGTCGAACGGGGCTTAGTCGGTCGAAAATGGCGGGAGGGGGCAGCTGGCCAGTCGTCGGCAGCTGGCCAGTCGTCGGGGGTGGGTAGGATAGGAAATTAGCACTTAGGTCCCCCTAGATTAGGTTATTACACTAAGGTCCTATCAGAGTCTAAGTGCAAATAAGGATTTGCACTCCACACTTTAAAACAATTTAATAATTACAAACTGATATAAAAATAATTTTAAAAATTACAAAACCATATTAAAACAATTTTAATATTTACAAAATGATATTTAAACAATCTAATTAATTACAAAAGTCAATTAAAACATTTTAGAAAATTACAAATTAATATTTTAATATATAAAACTCATTAAAAAATCATTTAAAAATTCTAAAAAAATTCTTAAAAATCCTAATAATCATTTTAAGGCTAAAATGACATTAAAAATTAATTAACACTAATTAAAATAAAATTTGAAAAACAGGGGCTTACACATGTTCCTTAAGTATCGACAGGCCGTGGCTAACTTTCCACTGAACCAACTGTGGCTTATGCCTTAAACCAGCTCGTGTTCTACGCAACGCTATCGCCCAAGTCATTCCTCATATGACGGGCCTTGGGATCGTGGGACTATTCAACTTGACAACCGCAGAAAGAGCAGGACAGCACTTGGAATGACTTAGGGCGACCGGCATAACTTTGCCTAACTTACTCAAGCCTAGAACTTAACCCGAGGGACGAGCAAAGGCTATGCCAAGCCTTGCATCGAGAAAACGCGCATGCTTTATCGAACATTTACGCGGGCGACGCCTATGACTTAGGCTAATTCATGGTTTTGTATCAAAGACCAACTTTCCTTCTCCCAAGCCACGAGACGAAGGATCGAGTGTCATTTTTAAAGCACGCCGGGCACTAACTCTAAGCCGACCGTTGGACCTTTCCATATTCTAACTCAATCCGACTCGACTTGGGATTATTCCCTTAGCTATATGGATTCGTCTCTTTTATTATCAAGCCTACTTGTGCAAGTTGAAAACATGCAATTTATTATGTGAAGGCTAAGATGAGGCAAGTTCACCGAAACTACCCCACCTGAGCGAGCGGTCGCCTCGACCGAACGATGTCTTTCGAGCAGTCGTTGCAAGGCTAAGTTCGAACGCCGTCGGCGTTTCGATTCCTCCGATTGACTGAGCGGACGGGGTACTATAGCTACGTATTACGAGTAGATGAATACTATATAATACGATCAATGCTGTCTACAAGACAAGGGGGTGCATACTACATACAAGTCTCACTAGGTTTACTCAACCTCTATTATCCCAATCATTCAATGAAAAGCAGTAAGTAGAGAACATGTAAGAATAAGCAGTACGGCATCCCAAATTTCGATTCCATACCTCGTTTGTGTTTTGTCTAAATTTCGATCTTAAATCATGTCTGTCTGACCATGATTTTCCTATCGTGTGCTAGCCCATTTGTGTTAAACTATCAATTTTTATCGTACTTAATAGTTGTGTCTTCATGATTTTGCTCCTTTGAGTTGTAATTGAAATTCCTTCCACTTCGTGACTATTTGTTCCTCGATCTTTGTCAAAGCATGATATTCTAAACTTCTTGTGTATACTTGGACTCATGGCTCAGAGCGTTATGGATCGACAGAAGCACTAGACGGACAACAACAGATGGTCACCGGAGTTTGCAGCTAGAAGCAGAGTGTTCCTGAAGAATCTCGTCGACCAGAGGCACCATTCGTTTTGGCAGAGGCAGAAAGTTCAGTCCGAGATTCATCGGACCTTTCGACGTGACGGCACGGATTGGCGAGGTGGCGTATCGACTAGCGCTTCCAGCTAGATTGGAGGGAGTGCACGATGTCTTCCACGTGTCTCAGCTCCGACGCTATATTTAGACCCGAGCCATGTAGTGGATCACTCAGAGTTAGAGGTGGGTCCGAGCTTGACCTACGAGGAGCAGCCTGTAGAGATCCTGGACCGGAGGAAGAAGCGACTGCGGAACCAGACCATTCTCTTGTCCGCGTCATGTGGAGACACCACTCTCCGGAAGAGTCCACATGGGAGCGCGAGGATGAGATGCGAGGACGTTACCCTACCTTGTTCACTTGATTGATTCTTGCATTTGAATTTCCAATTTTCAATAAATAATTCGGGGTGTTTCGTAAATCAATTTTGAGCTATATCTGAATTTCGAGGACGAAATTTTTCAAGGGGGAGAGATTTGTAACTCCACTTTTCTGAAACATAGTAGAATTTAAAAAATTTATATTGAGTAATGATTTGGGAATATATATTTTTATATATTTAGCATAGGTGAAATTATATTTTCATTTAAGGATCATCTAATTAATTCTTGGGCTTAAACTCCTTAAACCCAATTGATTTGGGCCAAGCTTGCCAGCCCAAATTAACGCCCTTTAACCCAACCCATTATTTAGCCTAAGTTCCTACTCTTCTAAAGGAATTCCTGGCAGCTCTTTGATTTTTGAAATTTTTCTCAACGGCCAGGGAAGAGGGCCATGTGCATCTCTCCTCCTTCCTAACAACCTTGTCAGAGATTTCCCGCCAAAGGTTGCCTGTTCCTCACGCTAGATCAACAGCTTATTTAAGCCTTCTTCTTCTCTTTGCATCCATACCAATCCATTTGCTCATCCCTTCCTTTTTTCTGCAATTAGAGCTCCGGGAGGAACCGTGGTGATGCTGCTCGGTTGAAGTTCTTCGAGGGATCGATCAGCCTGAGATTTTGGTGGTCGGCTCAGTGAGATTTCTTCTGGACCATCAGCTCATACTTCTCCTCGATCCAGAGATTGGTAAGGATCATACAATCCTTGAGATTTCTAGATTTTATCAGAGCGGTCGTTTGATCAATCATCTTCTTGTAGATCGAGATCTACAGATCAACTCTGTGGTTGACAATTTGGCTCTTTGATCTGTCACCAACAATTTAGGTGAACTTTTACTAATTGATCTTCATTCGATTTCATTCTGTCATTCTCGTTATGATCTGATTTCCGAGATATGTGAATGTTGATCACAGCGGGTTCATCTTGTGATCTTCCTTCGAAATCTTTAAGTTGTCCTCAATTGAGATCACCAACAGTGAGGTTAGTCCAACTCTCTCCTTAACCAGAGTATGGATGTTGGTGTAAATCTGTGAGATCCGATTGTTTATAACTTGGACATATTATGATGAACTCAGGAATGTCGAGCATGGGTTATTGACTGTGGAAGAAATTTGTGAAGGGAAGCTCAAGAGTAGGTTTAGCTCTTCCAAAGTTTGGAGAGACTACTTGTTAAGGTAATCCTTGAAATTTCCTTGTAACTTTGCAAATTGATAGAGGGATGGGTTAATTAGATCTGAGTCGAGGCATTGAACAGAGTCTTCCATAATTGGAATTGCCAGTTTTGGTGTTAAATTTATTGGTGGCTGGCCTATTTTTTTAGTCTGATCAGAACTGGAATGTCAGTTATGTTAGGACTGAGGTCCTAACGTCTAGTGATTTATTTTACCTATATTCTCATAGTTTGATTCCTAAGAATTTATGTTGAGCAAGTTTGTGATTAGGTGAATTCAAATCCAAGTTCGATTTGATATCACAATGTTTGATTCAAATCCCTTGAGTGACTGATGCTCCCCATCGAATTTCTCATCTGTAGAATCTAGGAAGAGCTATTCCTAAAACTTGTTTATAAGTACTTCTTCTCCTAGATTACTGCTGTGAAATTCTGTCTGGAGATTCTAATATCAGACACACACCTAGTTAGAGATCTTGCCAATTCTTATGAATTTTCCCATGCATGTTTGGTAGTAGAAATCCTGGCATTATATATTATTCTGGTTGCTGAACAGTAAGAGGGTGCAAGTTCTGGAAATTATGGGAATTACCTACTAGAAACTGTACACTTTTAATGTTGAAGTTAACTACATTCCTAAGTGATCCCACTGTCAGGTGAACTGGACAGGTTAAGCTGAAGTTGTGTAGACTGAATATGGGAATTGTGGTTTAGGAAATATGTTGATTTGGTAACTGGAATTGCCAGTATTCGAGGGTGACTCTGGAGTGGGTTAAATTTTTTTAACGTTTCTTCTTAAAAGTTTAGTTTCAATACCATTACTATCTGTTGGGTTAAACTCATGAAATGCAGAACCTGGGATCAATCTCATGTTCAGTTCAAATGAACTGCAGAAATCTGGGAACTAATCCAAGTTTCTCCAGTCCATTTTTTGCACTGTTATTTACTGTACCTGGAATTTAGACTGCTGGCATTGGATAAATTGTGAGGATTGATATGATGAGAGGAAAACCTGGGAACACTAGATTAGGTATCAGTCCTATGTACTGGGTTAGATACTAGTCCTGGCAAGACTGACCAATATTAGGAGACTTGGGTTTCAGGAATCATAAACCTGAGAGCATACTCAGGAGATGTGAAGTCTCAGAAATCTAAGATTTTAGCTCAGGAAATCTGAGACTTTAGTTCAGGAAACCTGAGACATTAAAGCCTAGTTTGTTTCAGGACAATCTGAGATGATATTTCTCATGATTGCACTTCAAATGAACTTCAGGATTTGGGATTGACATTTCATTAGTTAGTTCAGAGTTCTTCTTAACTCTTGACAGGAATTGTGATCACTTGTAAGTCCTTTGGTTCATTGGGGTCCTTTATGAGTTATAGGATCCTGGAACCAATGCAAGTTTAGTTTAGTGAAACCTTAGATTCCTGGAACCAATTCACATATTGTTATTTGAGGAACCAGGCCATATATCAAGTTCCTGTTTTATAACAGGATCCTAATAGGATTTTGGGTTCCAAACAAGTTTAGTTTTAGAAATTCATTCATTGAGTTAGGGTTTAATTACTCTACTTTTACTTAAGGTATATAAAGGTCTTGATAGAGCTTAATAGGATCAATCTTTAAACTAAAGGGTTAGTCTAAACTAATTTAGCAAATAATCAATTATAGGGTAACTTGTTTTATCAAGATTAGAACATAGGATAAATATTAAGTGACTTGCTAGATTAAGAATTAGCTATATTAGATTTTGACTTATCTTTGTAAATCATTATATACAGGAGGACATCCAGTTCATTCACTACTTGTACTTTTCTGGAGCAAGGCAAGTACACTCTACGGTCTTGTGCATTTTATATTATATCATGTGCTTCCTTGATTGACACATTGCAACACGTCATGTACTTTCTGGTGCTCATGTTCTCTTGTTCTTATTACTTGTACCTGGGGTGGGGAAATATACTATCTATGTGACCAATCCCAAAGAAACAACTCAGGTGTGTTTAGCTTAGACCCCGCATCGTGCACGCGGGTCCTAAGCCGTACCATTTCATGTGCTTTCATGTGCTTACCCCTAGCCGGTCACATACTTAGTTATATTTCAAATATAGTACACACATGTTCAGGAGATATACCTTGTACTTATTTCCTGTGATTCCATGATATCATGTTCTTTCAGGTGCTTACATATCATGTTCTTACATACCATGTTCTTTCATGTACTTTACATACTGTTTCTTTCATGTACTTATTTACCTTTCTTTCCTGTACTTTCCATGTTTCCTCGTACTTTCATATCATGATGTCTTGTTCATTACCTAGAATTGTACTTGCTCCGCTCCTGAATATGATATGTTGCAGGTGAGATGGAGGCCTTGTGTGACACCTACTATGGTCAGGATATTGCTTTCCCTGAGCCAGCTGGAGCTGCTTGTGACCTAGAGGCTACAGAAGCCTAGTGTTATTTAGTATTTCCTATTATCTTTCCATGTATTGAGACTAGCAGACTCTTTCATTAGTTTGAATGTAATAATTCAGATATTGTACTTTACTCTGGTTGGGACACATTTACATAGATGCTGTGATTTCATTCATGTTCATATTATCTGGTTAGTTTCCCTAGAATGGTACAGCTTACTTTGTTGTGTCTAACAACAAAGGCTGGGCGTGTCCGACTCGTATCCGGTTATTCGGGAGCGGGTCATGACACAATTCCTTTGGGCACATAGTGCCTTTGGGTGCATAACATGCCTTTGGGCCTATAGTGCCTTTGGGCGCATAGCATGACTTTGGACGCATAACATGCCTTTGGGCGCATAGCATGCCTTTGGGCGCATAACATGCCTTTGGGCGCATAGTGCCTTTGCACCAGCAAGCTTCGGCCATGGAGTTTCAAAAACTTCCAATGGCCATAACTTGGGCTATCAGACTCGAAATTGGGCAAAATAATGGTCAAAACTGACTAGAATTGAATTCTTTACAACATGAAACAACTTGTTTTTTTAAAACAACAAAGTTTTATAGATCAAAACCATGGAAACCCATAAAACCTGAAACTTAAAACCTAGATCTATACACAACCTTCCATGGAAATCAAAAACTTCAAGACCTAAACTTGTAGAGAAAGAGAGAGGAACAACATAGACTAAAAATAAATGGGGATGCATGAAATCCCTCATGGTGTGCAAGATGTACTTGCCTCTCCAAATTGGGTTAGGGTTTTGGTGGAGGAAATAAAATGAGAGTTTGTGAGGAGAGAGAAAAAAAAGGTGTATAATATCAAGTCAACTTTGATCTCCACCACCCATTCCTTCCCCATACAATCTAGGCCATCCACCCCTTATCATGATGAACCAAGCCAAACCAAGTTGGTTCAACATGAACCGAAAAAACCAAGAGCTAAGTAAAAGCAGAAAATAAAATACAGAAAAATATTTAGCATGTAATTAAAGGAATTAAATACAGAACAAATGCATGATAAATACTAAATAAATACAGTTAAATAGTACACGTATTAAAAATACGTATCCCGGGAACGGGGAGTGACAATGCAAGACTCTACTCGAACTGACGTCTCACACAGTTATTCTTCTTTTAGTATTTCCATCTCTTTCGGGGCCAAGTTCAGACTTCTAGTATTTGAGACCACCTCGACGACCCATGGTCGCGAGTATTCTTCCATGTTGCCCTATCATTTTACTCAACTTAGGAACGATTATTTGAAAGCCTTTTTTCCAAACTCACTTTGAATCATTCGTGGTCCGTGCCTTAAATACTAAGTATGTGATATCGTGCCTTAAGCCAATTTGTGTTCATGCGATACTACCACCCAAGTCATACTTTATATGATGGGTTTTGGATCGTGGGACCAAGTAATTTTGACAACCGCAGAAAATATGGGATAGTGCTTAGAATGACTTTGGCAGCCTAGCATAACTTAGCCTAACTTAAATCGTACAACAACTTGACGAGCAAAGGCTGCGTTAAGCCTCGCATCGCAGGAACGTGTCGTGCACGCTTTCGACTTTGAATAATCAAGTTATATGGGTGCCTAAACTTATGCCACAAGCCGTGCAATACAACTTAACCCGTTGGGCGAGCAAAGACTATGCCAAGCCTTGGACGATGAGACCGTGCATGCTTTATCAAGCATTTATGCGGCAATGCCTATAACTTAGGCTAATTCATAGCTTTGTGGCGAAGACCAACTTTTCCTT